>JAIVEL010000024.1:7609924-7614924 GCA_020466265.1 Siphamia tubifer
TTTTATCCTGTGTAGGGATTCTATATTATATAAATATTAACATAAAATTGTTTGTCAAGTCATACTTTAATATGTGCATCAAAAATAGCTAAAAATATTACTATAAAGCAGGGGTTGTCAAACTTTTTTGGCCCAGGTCCCCCTTGGAGGGGTGAAATTTTTCCATGTCCCCCCTCATCGTCGCGATACTGAAAATGATAAAAAACCACTTCAACAATGATTATTATGAAACAATGATAACCTTTTTTAATAGTGCTTTTGTGCAAACCAGCCACATTTTCAGGTATTATAATATAAATGAACACTTCAGAAACAACAATTTTAAATAATTTTAAAATAATAAACGGAACAAAAGACACACAAAACCGTGTGTGTGTGTGTGTGTGTGTGACAGACAGACAGACAGACAGACAGACAGACAGAGACTTAATGAGAGGGATGATCTTGTCAAACTCAATATAACTATCAATGTACTTTCTCTTTTTAGGGTTAGGGCGTTTGTTTTTGTCATTGTCATTTTCATTGTCATTTCTTTTACCACTTCTTGAGGAACTTGGCGGACACAAAAATCGATCCATGTTCGCTGCAGGGTGGCTAAAAATAGCCTGTGACTCGCTCCGTCTCAATTTAGTCAAGCTGGCGTCAAACAGCGCTGTTACTTCCGCCCGCTCGCTACAAAATAAAACTTCCGCATTTCAAAATAATACAGCAAAAAAACAAACAAACAAACAAAACCAAAACAAAACCGTGAATAATTTCGCGTACCCCCTGGACATGCGCCACATCCCCCTAGGGGTCCGCGGACCCCAGTTTGAGAACCGTGGCTATAAAGCATAAAATCAAAAACCTTCTAGATATGAAAGGTCTAAATACTGTAGAATTCTCTTGTTCTTCCATATTTCAACTACACGGGTAATAATATATATTCTTATTTGATGTTTTTTTAATTGTTACTCAAGCACAGTACTTAGCACTAACAAATTCCCTATTTATAAAATGAAATGTCGACCTTAACTTATCATAGTCTGTGACCGTTTGCTCCGTTACACTTTACACGACAAGTTCAAGCTCAGCTGAAGCAACTATGAGTGACATTTTTAGGAAAATCGAACAAACACAAAAAGCCAGTGCATCTCTGTTAGAGGGTTAGATCTGTGGAATAATCTGGACCAGAACCTAAAAAAGTTTGTATAAATGGATGTATAAATCTAGTATAATCACAAAATACAGAATATCATCTGGTGAAAAGCTCATTATAATAGTAAGTAATAATAAGTAAAAGTTATTGCAATACATCAATACAGATTATTATGATTAGGATATATTATCACATCTATTAAATACTGTATTTGTAGTAAATATTTAAAGTGAATATAAAATTATACTTTATATTAAAATAGTTGATTATGCAAATTGGATTGTGTGAGGTGCATAAAAAGTGTGTATGTAAATGGTTTATATGGACGTGTTAATGGTAAAGATAAAAGGAGTGTTAAAGCAAAGCAGAATTCAAACCCTTTGTTGAGCATGTTGATTTTAGATTATTAATATGAAAGTGTGCACATGGATGGATCATATAATAACAGCTGATAAAGAAATAACAGTTATTACATGAGGTTGATATTATAAAAACTGCTGAACCTCAGAGGAGCCTGATTTAAACCTTTATGTGATTAGAGAAACAATCTGTCCATCATCTTGACTTCCAGCCACAACTCTGCCCAGTGATGGGGTAGTCCCGCCCACCCACACTGATTGGCTCCTTCATTTTGAAGACAACCTGAACCTGTTGTTACTCAGATGGTTGTGAGCGCAGAAGCCACTAACGTAATAAATGATTCTGTGATTGGCCAGTTATTATTAAAGTCATTAAAGTTATTGTCATATTCATTCAGGACTTGTGTTTATTTTCCAACAGAGGTAAAGTATCCGTATCTAATGGCCCTGTTTGCAGCCAGGCATTATTTCTCATTTTCCTTTTTCATATTTCAGTTGATTAACAGTAAAAGACAGTATTAACAAAACTGATAATCATTGAAAAAATGCTTTAAGTCATTTCTGGAAGTGCTTTTATTTTGAAGTCTATCAAAACAGGAAACACCTTTAGATTGTGTTGACAAAAGAATGAACTTTACACTTTCTAGATGTGGAGTGTTCTGTAGCTGAAGCATGTTTGAGAATAAACGTGTATTTTAAGAAACCTACTTTAATGGTCATTAAAGTGAAACACTAACTTTACGACACAGGAAACAGTGAATCAAACAGTCCTGCTTTGAACTTCATTTCCCATCATGCATATCTCCAAAAATACTGGTTCTACAACTTGCTGAGATATTTAATGTAGAGACGGAACTATTCTTCGAAACTGTAGGAACTAAACTGGTCAAATCCAAACCAACCCAGACGCTCTGAGACCGTCCCGTACGGAGATATGGACAAAATTAAAATTAATGCAGATTAATCCTTCATGATTAATATGATTAAAAAATGTGAACAGAATTAAATGGAATAGTTATATACAGAATATATATATATATATATATATATATATATATATATATATATATAAAATGTTCCTCTCGCCCCACCTGGGCGGTGTCTCCTTCAGACTCGGGTCCTCTACCAGAGGCCCCTCCCACCTGGGCGGTGTCTCCTTCAGACTCGGGTCCTCTACCAGAGGTCTGGGAGCCTGAGGGTTCTGTGCAGGATCTTAGCTGTTCCTAACAATGTTCTCTTTTGGACACAGATCTCTGATGTTGTTCCTGGTATCTGCTGGAGACATTGTCCCAGCTTGGGGGTCACTGCCCCTAGTGCCCCCATCACTACTGGTACCACTGTTGCCTTCACACTGGGTAGCGACTGGATAGCTTAGTGGTCTACACCACTGACTTTGGTGCGGAAGGTTGCCGGTTAGGCCCTTAGGCAAGGCACTTTACGCTATACATGCCTATACCTCATGATGAGCGATACAATAAATAGTGTCATACCGGCTCGGACGGCACCCGGGACAATAAGGTCCGTGTTAGGGGTTGAGGAACCAGGACACCCTGATGTTAAATTGGCTACTGGAACAAGACATTCATGGAGCAGGGCAGAGAACATATATATATATATATTCATATTTTGGCATATGTTTTGGAGATTTTCCCACATTTCTTTTCATTTTTTCTGTATTTTAGAAGAGTTTTGGAATATATTTTGAATTCTTTGCTTTTTGGTCAATTTTGGCATGTTTTTACAATACTTTTCCTGGTTTTCCGTTTATTTCTTAGTGTATTTTTGTGTCTTGTGGGATATATATATATATATATATATATATATATATATATATATATATATATATATATATATATATATATATATATATATATATATATATATATATATATATTAGTTTTTTGGTCTGTCAGTTTGTTTGTTTGTCTGATTGTCAACAACTTTACACAAAAACTCTCAGACATTTTCAGGAAAGGTGCAGGGTGGTCCAGAATAAAACCCATTAAATTTTGGTGAATGTAGGTCAAAGGTCAATTTCAAAAATTTGTTTTTGCAATGATCAGAGATAGGGCAAATTAGATTAAATATTTGTGAGGGGGCGGGGCTTGTGTCTGGCTCCACTTGTTTGCATTGTTGATATTTTCCTGCCAAGGCAGACCAGGGGGTTCCGGGTCAGCACCAACATCTGAACATTTGTTGATCTCCCCCCACCACCAGACCCTTAACATGTCATCAAAGTCCATCCACAAGTTTTCCAGGTACGTTGTACACAAACCAACGGCGGCAAAAACGAAAGCAGGTTAGTGGAGGTAATAACTACTGAATGTTCTGGATACTCGTGAAATAACTGTAACTGCAACTACAATTATACAGCTCTAAACTTCTGCAGCTAGCTTAACACAAATTAATTTGGTGCATTTACAGTAAATGGAAACAGAGCAACATCCAGAGGAATCTATTTGTAGCGTTATGTGGGGACAGTGTGGACGTCCGTCCAGGTAAAGACATGAAATGTTCAATAGAATGACTCCGTAATAACCTACATCCAAGTGCAACACAACTCCTAGACTATTGGGGAGTGCTTTACTTCTTTTTACTGGTTTTTCCTGTAGCTTAAATATTAAATATACTGAAAAACCTACGAAGGAACCAAAGACAAAAGTGGTGCCAACCCTGACAGAGTTTGGACTAAAGTCTATTAATCATCACATAACTTTAGAAAAAACAGTTGTTCAGTTAAACATGGGATTTTACAGCAGTGATATTATTTAATACATACATTTAGTCAAGTACCTACATATTGTACAATATGATGTACATTGTATAAATATATACAACAGGTGTGTATATATATATATATATATATATATATATATATATATACACACACACACACTAGAGCTGTTGAATGAGTCAAATTTAGGCAGATTAATCACATGATTCCTATGCATTAATTTAGATTAATCACAAGTAAATACCATTCCTTTTTAATATCAAAATATGTAAAAAAAAAAAATCAGCATTTCATTTTATATGAGCAGACTCAAGAAAGAAAGAACTATATATGCACTTAAAGGAGAGATATGTTTTTATTTACTATTGTGTTTAACATCCCCTTCTCTCCCTATTTAGTGCAATCACACTAAAAAACAATGTTTGTCAAAAAAGCTAAATGTTTTAGTCCAGTCTAGGTGGTGTCAACAGAGACAAATGAATGTAATCATCATGATATTGATTAGAACCTGATACCATAGAATGAGTTTGGGGGAGGAGCTTAAACAGTGTCATAGTCTACATCAGTTTAAAATAAAATATAAATGATATATCTTTCTACAATATGAGAATGAGACAGAGGTGTGAAGGTTTTCCTTAATCTATGTTTGATAATTCTGTATTTATTTTGTTCAGTGGTTCATTTTGGATCCATATTAAGGTATTAGTGTCTGCTTATTTTCATTTCGATTCATTCTTTGGTTCATTTATTTTTGTTTTTCATGTCTTTT
>JAIVEL010000024.1:7619924-7627424 GCA_020466265.1 Siphamia tubifer
CAGTATTTACTCTATAGTTTACTCTATAGACTAGACTACTGCAGTATTTACTCTATAGTTTACTCTATAGACTAGACTACTGCAGTATTTACTCTATAGTTTACTCTATAGACTAGACTACTGCAGTATTTACTCTATAGTTTACTCTATAAACTAGACTACTGCAGTATTTACTCTATAGTTTACTCTATAGATTAGACTACTGCAGTATTTACTCTATAGTTTACTCTATAGACTAGACTACTGCAGTATTTACTCTATAGTTTACTCTATAAACTAGACTACTGCAGTATTTACTCTATAGTTTACTCTATAGATTAGACTACTGCAGTATTTACTCTATAGTTTACTCTACAGACTAGACTACTGCAGTATTTACTCTATAGTTTACTCTATAGACTAGACTACTGCAGTATCTACTCTATAGTTTACTCTATAGATTAGACTACTGCAGTATTTACTCTATAGTTTACTCTATAGACTAGACTACTGCAGTATTTACTCTATAGTTTACTCTATAAACTAGACTACTGCAGTATTTACTCTATAGTTTACTCTATAGACTAGACTACTGCAGTATTTACTCTATAGTTTACTCTATAGACTAGACTACTGCAGTATTTACTCTATAGTTTACTCTACAGACTAGACTACTGCAGTATTTACTCTATAGTTTACTCTATAGACTAGACTACTGCAGTATCTACTCTATAGTTTACTCTATAGACTAGACTACTGCAGTATCTACTCTATAGTTTACTCTATAGACTAGACTACTGCAGTATTTACTCTATAGTTTACTCTATAGACTAGACTACTGCAGTATCTACTCTATAGTTTACTCTATAGATTAGACTACTGCAGTATTTACTCTATAGTTTACTCTACAGACTAGACTACTGCAGTATTTACTCTATAGTTTACTCTATAGACTAGACTACTGCAGTATTTACTCTATAGTTTACTCTATAGACTAGACTACTGCAGTATTTACTCTATAGTTTACTCTATAGATTAGACTACTGCAGTATTTACTCTATAGTTTACTCTACAGACTAGACTACTGCAGTATTTACTCTATAGTTTACTCTATAGACTAGACTACTGCAGTATTTACTCTATAGTTTACTCTATAGACTAGACTACTGCAGTATTTACTCTATAGTTTACTCTACAGACACTTTCATAAACTCCAGTTCATCCAGAACTCTGCAGCTCGTCTCCTCATTCACTCTCGCTCACACCATCACATCACTCCTGTTCTCCAACACCTTCACTGGCTCCGCCCCTCAAACATAGAAGTACATTTAAGACCCTCCTCGTCACCCATAAACCCCTCCATCACCAGGCCCCGCCCCCTACCTCACTGACCTCCTAAAACCTCATGACCCCTCCCACAACTGAGAGCAAAAATAAAGAGTGACTACAAATGCAGTTTTGTTAAATGTCAAAAACAACTCTGAGCCACACCTGGTGTTCTTCTGTGTTACAACCTGTTCTGCAACATTCACATTTATGCCGACAGAAGAACATGTCATGTCCCTAAACAAACCTAGCTGTTGAAAACATTGCTTAACCCTAAAGACCCACACAACCCAAATCATTGACCAATATAAAATCTTTAATGTTTGATCCACTAACCTTATCAATACATGTATAGAACTGGTGTCAAATACACTTTTATCATCCTTCCTTCAGCTGTTCTGCTCCTCACCTGTGGAACAAACTACCTGAAAAACTGTCCTTTCATTTAAATCAGACTGAAAACATGAACACTGTTACTGACATTATTGTCTTTGAAATGATTTTATGTCTTATTTTAATTATCTTTTCATGCATTTGAATTTTCTTATATGTTTTATGTAAAGCACCTTGAATTGTCCATGTACACTAAATGTGCTATACAAATTAATTTGTCTTTGCTGCTCATCAGATATGACCCATTTAGACTTTCAAAGGCTCTGGAGTTACCATGGAAACGCCATTATCTTCTACAACGCTTATTCATCAGTAAAACCTATGACAGAGGATGGACACACTGGGTTTAAGTTCAGTTATTAATTCATTGTCCTGAAAAAGTTACATTTCCTTTAATTTTGATATGATGACATTTCACTTTAATCTGAGCATTTCTGAACATCTACATGATCAGTCAATTAAATGAATAATTAAATATACCTGAATTTTACCGAAGAAACAAAAGGGAATATAAAAATGGTTATAAGGTTAAAGTTAAATAGAGAAAAAAAAGGAGCAGTGGGTCTTTATTAGACAAAACACGGAATAAAAATATTCTTTCAAATTCAACATCATAATGATCTGACTAATACTGAATGGACTCAAAGTTCCCCTCACTAAAAATGTAAAGTAACTGTGAGAATAAGGTGAGGTAGCAGTTGAACATTAGCCCAGACCTGATTTTTCAGCCTTAAAGGAACCTGTTCTATCCACTGTGTGACGACACAGCACACTGTGTAAAGATTACACAACATGTCTAATGCCCTTTCTGTGCCTTTAAGCTGCATCACATGGAGGCTCTAATTAAGAACTGGCTTTGTGAGTATACAAACACACAACCCCCCCCCCAACTCTTTGTCTATGCAACAGTCAATATATCTGACTAACTTGATGAACTGTGCACAGGGCAAAGTTAATTTCTTTCAGAGTGCATGGTAGCTATGGCGACCATCTTATGAGCGCTGCGAAGCCCATCTGGTCTAAACATTACCCCCCCCCAGCACGGCTGACTGCAGAATACGCTGCTTTGCCGTGGCGTGCACATGTGCTTTATGCATTGATCTTCCCAGTAAATCAATAGCGCCATATATTCTGAAGCCCACATCCGCACTAGTGATGGTGATGGAGCTGCAACATCAACTTGTACATTTCTGTCACTTTCATCACTGAAATAATGTTAAGTATTTGAGCGTGCTCCAAACACAGACATGATTTGCTTTCAGTTGAATGACTAAAAGAATAAAGACTTTATTTTTGTCCTTTTTTTTATTATCACAAGTGACGTACAGCTGCTGCTCCCCATGTTTCTCCAGTTGTAACCGTTGGCATCCGATCATTTTACAGGCACATTTATTTAGTAAATGCTTCCTTTCTCTTCAAATGTTTCCAAATCTAAACCAGCTTCCAATTAAACAGGAAGCGGAGGTGAACGGTAAACAGAGCAAAGAGAACCATTACGACAGGAGAGAAATTAAAACATGGAAAACAGCAAGTGTGGGAATTTTCCAGAAGACTCCATCGCACAGATTTTTCACAGATGTTTTGAAATCAGCTAAGGCTTTTATTTTGAAAGAGATCATTTATTATTCATATTAGCATTGAACCTCCTCAACACTAATGACAGAAATTCACTTTCACATTAAAAATAACTTAGAATAAGATGGTTTTTTTGCTGATTGTTGTTTTTTCATCTGGAAAGTGAATGTATTGATGTTTCCCTCATTGGTTTCTAAGCAGCCGGACCTAAGCTACTGTTGCTAAGCTCCTTCTTTCCCACTGAGAAAGGAGCATGTGACTTTTATTTACTCTATAGTAGATATATGTATGTGACCTCACCTTCATATTTCACATCTTAACAATCTATTGTCAAATACTAACTTCTTGACGATGATATTTTCTATAGATTAAATGTTGTGGTCACATGATGAACACCATCTGTCACAGTTTACCTGACCCCCCCCCCAAATGGAGGGCCTTTTTCCTCCTTCATCAGCTCCTTCTTTTTCTTTGCATCACAGAAAATTAATGAATGGTATTCAATGGTAAATGAACTGTTTAATGGTATCTGGTTTGTCATGTGACCTGAATCACACACATGTTGTAGCTCATAATAAATGATAATTATTGATGTTTAACTACACGCCTGGAGAACATGTGACGTCACATCCTCCACTCACTGTCGTCTCTTACTAAACCCACATAAAACCTAACCCACATAAAACCTAACCCACATAAAACCTAACCAACATGAAACCTAACCCACATAAAACCTAACCCACATAAAACCTAACCAACATGAAACCTAACCCACATAAAACCTAACCAACATGAAACCTAACCCACATAAAACCTAACCCACATAAAACCTAACCAACATGAAACCTAACCTACATAAAACCTAACCCACATAAAACCTAACCCACATACAACCTAACCAACATGAAACCTAACCCACATAAAACCTAACCCACATAAAACCTAACCCACATAAAACCTAACCCACATAAAACCTAACCAACATGAAACCTAACCCACATAAAACCTAACCCACATAAAACCTAACCCACATAAAACCTAACCAACATGAAACCTAACCAACATGAAACCTAACCAACATGAAACCTAACCCACATAAAACCTAACCCACATAAAACCTAACCCACATAAAACCTAACCAACATGAAACCTAACCCACATAAAACCTAACCCACATAAAACCTAACCAACATGAAACCTAACCCACATAAAACCTAACCAACATGAAACCTAACCCACATAAAACCTAACCCACATAAAACCTAACCAACATGAAACCTAACCCACATAAAACCTAACCCACATAAAATCTAACCCACATAAAACCTAACCCACATAAAACCTAACCCACATAAAACCTAACCCACATAAAACCTAACCAACATGAAACCTAACCCACATAAAACCTAACCCACATAAAACCTAACCCACATAAAACCTAACCCACATAAAACCTAACGTCATCATAAACAGCTGCTCTGTCTGTGACACATTCATATTTATTATTAACCTTCACTATCATATGTCAGTTTCAGAACACTGGTCAAACACATTTAGAATTTAACTTGACTTGTTCCATTCACTCCCATTCACATTTTTTTGTGAGCTAAGCACCAATGGACCGGAAGTAGAAGGGCGGGGCTTAACCTCTCCATTATATAACCAGTTACAACTTACTTCACTCATAGAATAAAATCAATAGCACCGGTAATGATAGTGAATTAATAATAACAATAATGACAACAAACAAAACAAAAACAATAATACTTAAAACACAACAGTAAATAATTCACCAAATAAATAATTATCAGAAAGGAAAATACAATACAATAATAATACAAATCATATAACACACTTTAAAGGAAATATATATTTTATCAATGCCTCTTTCGTCTACTTTATGATATTCCTCCTTTTTCTTCCACTCAGTTTTTCCAATGTTCACCTTCAATAAATTTGATCCACCATTTTTTTCATACATTTCATTTTTAACTCTGTATGTTATTCAACATTCTCTTTTACAATAGAATATAACATCATTCTTGAACTGTTTGATATTCACTCTACTTTTACATTTGAACCCAAAAATAAACATTTTCCTCACTAGTAGGATTGTAGGGTACCAAATAAAAAAAATAGTGCCTTAAACATTTCTGTATGCAGTTGGATGACGCATGCACACAACGCATTTTGAATCTTGTAGTTGAACACTTTGTGAACCCAAATCTGTTTCCGTAAACATCACAACTGGTTTAATTTGGGAACACAGTTGATATATTTAAACTTCATTACGTCACTGAGATCAAATCAATAGAAAATGGTGATAAATACATGTGTCCATCATTAAAGCAGTGGTTCAGTCACAGCAGTGTTTTTAACTTTAGCCTCAAATACCTTATATGGGTCAAAATGATTGAAAGTTTATTAATAAAATCCCAGTAAAATGTCTCCTGAACACTTCTAACTATGAGTGTTTGTTAAATTCCTAGCGTAACTTCTTCAAATCATGTCTTTTTAGGAAGAACAACAACTGACTCTGACAGTAATTAAGTCTAAAACTAAGACAAATCGACTCCAAACACGACTTTCCTTGGCGCTGGCGTTAGGTATTTCCCCGTCATGTTTGGTACCGTTGGAAAGATGGGGATTCCCTCTAGACAACCCTTAAATAGAAATCTACAGAATTATAGATTTGAACCAATGGGAGGCCTCAGAACAAAGCCTTCTACACTAAACTAAAGCCCTTGTTGCTATGGCGATGTTGAAAAACAGCCTCTGATTGGTTGAATTAGTGTCACACAAACATTTTTAATAAACTTTAAGATAAATATAAAATATTAATTTATTAAATTTGACCAAAGTGACTGGTTTTGTGCTGGAGGGTTACATAAATGATCACAAACAAGTCTGTGTTAGAGAAGCAGACCTCAGAATGAATCAGAATGACCTGCTGCACAAACATGAGACACTCAATATTAAGTCTAAGCCGTTTGAAATTCTATCTAGTTAGTGATGTCACTCAAAGCCTTGGTTCGACTCTATAATAACATTCAGGAAGGAACAGCTGTCTGTCTTTATGTCAAACTCATTTTCTTGCAGCGGTCACATTCAGCCCAGTTTGATCTCAGGCAGACCAGGTCAGTAGGAGCCTATAAATAAATAATAAGTCCAGTTCTTTTTTAGTGTTTTACCACACACAAAACATTCAATTATTAAAACCATTTGCATTTCCACTATCCAAACGTAAGTGAATGTGAACAACCTGGAGAAAAAAAAACATTTCATAAGAAAAATGAATTAAATTTTAACATTATTCCTTAACTAAACATTTATACATGTGCATTATGATGCGATCTACAAAGGAACAACATCTTTAATAACATTATATTGTTAATTGCACTTAATTTTCATTAGACATATCAGACTGTTCATATTTTGTGGTTTATTTAGACGGAGACAACATACTGTACATTCACCTTAAACAGGTTTGTACCACGAGTGATAATGTCCACCTGTAGCCCCTTGTCTCGTCATCTGAACCCACTTTACTGGGGTCACAGGGGTCAGAGGTCACTGAAGGCCTAATCCAACTAGAATGGGTGAAGATGGGGTCAAAGGTCACCCTGTATGAGTCTGCAGTTAATCTGAGGACTGAACATTTATAGACAAACAATCACTGTCACATTCACACCTATGGGTGATTTAGATTAACCAGTTAACTAGTTAACCAGTTAACCTATCAGTGCATGTGTTTGGATGGTGGGAGGAGCCAGAGTACCTGGAGAAAACCTACGCAGACACAAGAACATGTAAACTCTGTTAGCTGCTGCACCACCCTGTTAACCATGTATGTAATATATATATATATATATATATATATATATATATATATATATATATATATTCCCCACATTAATTTAAGAACAGTTGGAATCATTATTTCTATTTTACTTTGTTATTATTGTACCTGGGTTCATGTTGCTCTGCATGTGGAACCTGAACTAAAATGCTTTTGGCAGCTTTGACTGTTTTTTTTTTTTTTTGCTAATTCATCCTGAGCTGGATTGGAACCTTTGGCGGCCTGGTTTTGGCCCACGGGCCACATGTTTGACAGCCCTGGTGTTTCTGCTGCTTGTGTCGACAACAGGGTTAGGGTTAAATGACACTTTTAAAGAACACAACATTAACTGTGACAGACGGTGCTGCTTTTGTTTCCATTATCTGAGC
>JAIVEL010000024.1:7632424-7647424 GCA_020466265.1 Siphamia tubifer
TCAGTAGGTGTGGATAGATCACAGAAGCTATGTGTATGTGATTGATGTAGGCGGCCCTTCCCCCACTCAGCTCCACGTTTGGCCTCTGACCGCTCCGGTGTCTTCTTCAGTGAACGTTTAACAGTATCCAGGCAAATGGTTTTGTTTTTCTGCCATTCCATTTTGGTCTTATTATGCAGGTCAGGTGTAGGTTTGAATAAAGTTGGAATAAAGATGATTCATATCCTTCTGAAACACAGTTGTTTATTCTGAGAGTCTGGAGTGAACGTGAGTTTCACAGCTTTACTTCAAAAAAGTCAACAGAAAAGGAATTTTAAAAGTATCTGAAAAACTGTTCTATCAGTTTGAAATTGAACCATTCATTTCATGTAAAATGTAAAATCTTTACTTACTGAACCTATTGTTGGGTTTAATAACATTATTATTTGTCCCTCGTATTAAACAAATGTTTGAATATATTTGTTTTTAGACATATGTCCCTTTTTGTTTTTATTCATACACATGAGTAATCACTTTTGATTACACACTGAGTTGCACTTTCATTTTATCTATGTAGAATACATCACAGTCGCTTTCTATTGACCCTCAAATTGCACAAATATAATTTACACATAAAAAAAATTTAACTAATGGAAAAGCAACAATTTTGACAAAACCCTTGTTTGATTGAAAGTTTTTGCACTGGCAAGAGTTGTTTTTTCCAGGCGTAGCGCAAAATTGCAATGGTAAGACCTTTTGTCACATCTACAGTCTGGTGAACAAAAAAATAGATGTTATGACGAGCAAAGAAGAATAGTTTTAACAGAAACATGGTGCGGTATGTGTGGACACACCAGGAAACCCAATGAGTTTTTCAATTTAGTATAAGATAGAGGGGTAATATATAATAATAATAATAATAATGAATATATCTATGTTTATGGAATGACTTCTCATGATAATAAATAAACTAATCACTGCATTTGTGATTTAATGGAAAAAACAGACATTATAGACTTTGGGTTTTTTGACAGTTAAACACCAGAACATTTTTGTGCATATATCCAATTGAAAAAGGACTACTGTCACAATCAATTCATGAAAAGAGGTTAAACATACTTTATTGGCAATGGCGTAGTTGCCTAAAAGGTTTTTCCCTCATTTGACTAGTTTTTCATGAAACCTACCCCACAGTGGTTTAACTTTAATCATGGTCCAGTGGCACACAGACATACATGTGAATGCACACATAAAGAACGGGTCACAGCGAGCTCATGCAGACACAACATACTTTAGAAAAACCTTTGCTTAAGCGTCCATGTTGACACACAGTCAATGACCGTGGCCGTATCAAAACACAATCATGCCATTGCGTCAGAGGGGTACCTCCCATTGTTTTTGTCAAGTTTTCTGATGGTACGGTTCAACTAAAATAAGGATCTTCTTCCAGCACCAAAATAAAATATACTTTTTACTAGAAAATGTGTCACACTGTGGCTCGGTGCTCTGCAGAACCAGAAACATGGTGTGCAAACGGCATTTAAAAAGTGTCAGCAGGGTGCTTGTGTTGCTTTTAATGCACAGTTTTCCAGACCTTGAAAAGTCAGGAATTTTGTGACAGTTTTAATAAAGTATGGAAAAAAGTTTCTCTCATAGTTGAATTTTAAAGTATAATCAAAGGTGCATAATGTTGTAAGATAAGAAATAGGTCGACATGAAGAAAGAATGGATATAGGAGCATTTGGGTTGTTATAGAAAGCAAATCCATTATTGTTATTATTATTATTATTATTATTGTACGATTTCACCAACGGATGAAAACCGGAATGCTTTGACAGAAACTTGTTTTTTAATGTTTTGAAAAAAGTTCAACCATAACTTTCTACAAATTACTCATTCATTCAGTAAAGTCACTTTTGTATTACACACAGCAGGTACAATCTCAACCAAAAAAGTAGCTATACAAGTATAAAAGTACATGAAGGAAAGATCTTGGGTTTGGAAAAAATATCAGTTTTGGAAAAAGTCTGGACTTTTGACTTGGATAAAAAGTAAAGGCACTGTTACAGGAACTGTTGACTGAAGCATTTCCCCTTTTGTCATCAATTGTTCATAAAACTCTCAGTGATTATACTCCCGCAACAGACTTTATTTTGACCTCATTGTCCCTTTCACTTTACTTTGAATAAATGTCGCGCCTACACTTGGTAGTTTCCAAACACTTTGAGTAAGTGAACAAGTCAAGTCGTCACTGCTGACTTGACTTTTCCCAGTAAGACATTTGTCATTCGTCTATACCCTAACTTTACGGCACATATAACCTCAGGCCATATTGTGGCTTTGTAATGAGCGTAGTGAGTAGAATACACATCCACTACTCAAACCTGAGGCAGTAGTGTTATATTCTAATGGTCCTTTCAGATGTTAATCTTAAACTACTGGTGTATTCAGGAGAAGCTAACAACCAATTAGCTCTTTCCTAATAGAGGTGAGACCTAGTGCCCTAATAGATAAACTAGAACATCTCAAATAGACCTTATTATCACATGTTTATCTTTAAAACACACACTAATGATGTGTTCACTGAGCTCATTCCATGTAGATATGATGGTTAAGAATGACAATGAAAGCTCTTTGTCTATGAATGAAGTTGGATTAATATGTACAGTACTACTGGGAAAATTTGAATATCATGTCAAAGTTCTTTTATTCAAGGACTTCAACATAAAAAAGGTGAAACCAATACATTTTATAGACTGATGACATGCAAAGTTGCATATGTCAAGCTTTTCTCTGCTGTCATTTTGTTGATTATGATTTACAGCTTGTTCAAACGAAAACTCCGAAAATTGGAATATTGTTTGAAAGTGAGTTTTCTGAAGCTGTAAAAGTCCTAATCAGTAAAATCAAAACATATTAAAGCCTGAAATATATTGATTCGTTCTGTATCGGCTAAAGCTATTGAAAAGAAAGTGTACTGCTACGATCATTGTGTTGTGCATAATTAAACTCCTGCATTATGTTTTCTTTGTGGTGGAATGCTAACATTTAATTTCTATATTTAGGAAGGAATAAATGTGTAAAAACACTTAAGGGGTAGGATTGAATATGTTTATACTTCTTCGACTCCTTTTCGATCGTGCAGAATTCAGACTTACATGTTCTAGATGATAGATTCTGTTCATTTCAATATGATTTTGTTTTTATCTTATTTGACCTGGTTTTGTTTTTGTTTCCTTGCATGTTCCAAAAACAAATCAATCTTGTTCAACTCTTTCGTTGTGTGTGTTTTCTGGTATTAAATATTAGGTCACAGGTCGTTATGTCATATCACACCACATCCTTATCTATCTGTCAATAGACCTGTTTCCAAATGAACACACTAGTCTGATCATTGTCCATTGTCTTAACCTGCTTCTAAACATTCACTTCAGTCTAACCCTCTAACTTCTAACCCTAACCCTTCAGTGCCAATAAGAAGTCATTTCAAGTCTTGTTGTTTTCGTCTTTGGCCACAGATCCTCGTTTAAAGTCCGGCTCCAGAATTCCCTTCCTTGTTCCCTCACTTAATGGTGCAGTAGGATAGAGTTTCATTTTCTTCAGAGCTTTCTGACCTTGCTTAGCTTCCCTACACTTTGTCACCACAATGCTCTTCTCCTTTACTTCTCCTTGGGATTTGCCTTTGTGTTGGCTTGTCATTCACTGGTGAAAGCAATGAAAGCTGATTCACAGATACACAAAGCTAGAAGCTATTTCAGCCCCACTGCTGTGCAGACGCTGTGCACTTACTGCTTAGACTTTTACTACTACCTACATTCTCCTTATTGAACAACACAAATACACTCACAACAATTCATATGACCGTAAAAAAGATGCACAAACAGCAAAGCTACCTGCAACATAAATATATTTCATGACAAATAGCAGATTTGTATAGCTCTTAATTTCACATAAATGTTAAAAATGCATTTCTCCACTTACGCCACAGGAGAATAAGTGGCAAAAACACACACACGTGACATTGACAGACACATTTAATAATACCGCTTAATAAAAATGCATTGGTGACACGTTAAACAAATAGAGAATTTTAATTATGCTTAAAGAAACTCCTGAACAAACAGTCCAAGTCAACACATTTTCTGTGATATATTCATAAGCAGCAAAGAACGGAGAGTGGACGCAGAAGAGACAAGAAGGAAAAAAATATGTGTCTCAGTTTCTGATGGGCAAAAAAAAGAGAAAATTGTCAGCCATGTTGGAGTAGCTTTATCTAATATCCCCTCCTTATTATGTTGGCTCCTGCTTTTACGGAGGGGGACATTTGCTACACCTCGCCTGCCTTTAAAACCAACAAAAATACACAGAAGGTTAAAGGGAACAAGAGCAAGTAGAGTATGAAGCCACTGAACAGACTCTCACCTCCTTTTACGTCCCTCCACTTTGTAGAAATTCCAACAAACCGTCTGGATCTCCTCTTTAACAAATCCTAAAGGGCAGCCATCTTGCCTCCTTCTGTTCTTCTATGAAACAGACTATCCTCCACATCAATATTCATGGAAACCGCTCTGACGTTGGCTCTCATCATCAGGAGAAGCCTGGGTGTCGCTGTTTCTTGCCTGAGAAATCCACTCATGTGTTGGTGGTGTAACGCAGCACACACTCACTGACACTCAATGTTCACTCAGGTCATGGGGGAAGAGCCGTGTTTTGCTGAGAAGCTAAAATAATCACAAAATCACTTTCCTGCTAAGTCCATCCCACACAAAGGGACAGGTTTTCTTTTCCCCCTCTGCGCCCTCCTCTTTTTTTTTTTCTTCTGAACTCAGCCGCACACAATAGTGAACACTATATTGGCTGCCCTGAAGCACTGGACTGGATTCTACGAGCTGGACACGACTCCACCCTCGCTCCACTTTATGTTGAATAATGCACCGCTCTGAGGCACAGGACATGCCTCCACCCCCTCCCTCTGTGTCTTTTCTCAGACAGGAAGTCAAGTGACTTTGGGTTTTTCCCTCCTTTTTCACTCTGTGTTTCTTGACTTCCTTCTTTCATTTTCTTCCTCTGTGCGTCACAAGTTTCAGACGTTCGGTGTAGTCATGTGGTGAACGCTACGCCAACGGTCTCGTCCAGTTTGGAGTCAAACAAACCAGTTGAGCGACGCACTCGTGTCCAGTGGCTCTGTCTTATTTTGGGATGGCTGGCTCATTTTTAGAGTGGGGTGTAAGACAACGCTCCGGCATACATACGAGGCTTCATGTATCTGCCAAGAACCACCTCCTGTTGACACTGGCCACGTGGACTCCAAAGACATAGAGAGGAGTGAGAGCGGTGACGGAGCTCAGAGTGTTTGGACCAAAACTCTGGAAGGATGTTGGAATAATATCAAGGAACGTGTGGTTATCAGTTAGACTGTCCAAATGAACACATGATCATTTTAATGCATGAACTCATCTGCAGAACACAATGACTCTGAACGTTTCACATTTCAACAACTTTGTTCCAGTCGTCAGCGTCGTACATATGAGCATGTGCAGAAGATAAACAGACTTTTAAGTAGAAAAAAAACAAAAAACAGACGCAACAAGTCGTGCCCAGAACAACAAACCCCGCCCCCCTTGCTCATGTTTGACCTGATTAGCCCTATTTCTTATCATTACAAAAACATTTTTGGTGACTGTGACCTTGACCTTTGACCTACATTCACCAAAATGTAATGGAATCTCTTGTGGACCCCCTCGCACCTTTCCTGAAAATTTCATGGAAATTGGTTCGGTAGGTTTTGCGTAAACCTGCTTACAAACAGACGGACCGACTCAAACAGTTCGGAGGGCGGGGTAAGAATTTGACCCATGTGTCAGTACCAGACTTCTGCACAGGTCCACTTTTTCACAAATGTTCCAACCGTACACACAAAGCTGAGTATCACCACCTGCCGACATTTGGTTTCATTTCAGCCACGCCCGTCCCCCTGAAAATTCTTAATTTTTTAAATTTTTTTAAAAATCATCGCCACATGTTGACCCATTCAGCACTGACCTGAGTCCTGAACCAGGTCTGGTACCATTCCCTATGGAATTAGAAAATAGAAACGTTTCATATTTTTCCTGGTTAAATAAATATGGTTTCATTCACGGCAAAAAAAATACAATAAAATGCAAAAAAATAAAAATGCAGTTTTACATTTGTATTTTTTAAAGTTGTTCTTTAATTTAAGTAAAGAATCATCATTATCATCATCATTATCATTATCATCATCATCATCATCATCATTATCATCATTATCATCATCATCATCATCATTATTATCATTATCATCATCATCATCATCATCATCATCATTATTATCATTATCATCATTATCATCATCATCATTATCATTATCATCATCATTATCATTATCATCATTATTATTATCATCATTATCATCATCATCATCATTATCATTATCATCATCATCATCATCATCATCATCATCATTATCATCATTATCATCATCATCATTATTATCATTATCATCATTATTATTATCATCATTATCATCATTATCATCATCATTATCATCATTATTATCATTATCATCATCATCATTATCATCATTATCATCATCATTATTATCATTATCATTATCATCATTATTATTATCATCATTATCATCATTATCATCATCATCATCATTATCATCATTATCATCATCATCATTATCATCATTGTCATCATCATTATCATCATCATCATTATTATCATTATCATCATTATTATTATCATCATTATCATCATCATTATCATCGTCATCATCATTATCATCATTATCATCATCATCATCATTATCATCATCATTATCATCATCATCATTATTATTATCATTATCATCATTATTATTATCATCATTATCATCATCATCATCATCATCATTATCATTATCATCATCATTATCATTATCATCATCATCATCATCATCATTATTATCATTATCATCATTAATATTATCATCATTATCATCATTATCATCATCATCATCATCATAATCATCATTATCATCATTATTATTATCATCATTATTATCATCATTATCATCATTATCATCATCATTATCATCATCATCATCATCATCATTATTATCATTATCATTATCATCATTATTATCATCATTATCATCATCATCATCATCATCATCATCATTATCATCATTATCATCATCATCATTATCATCATTATCATCATTATTATTATCATCATTATCATCATCATCATCATTATCATCATTATCATCATTATCATTATCATCATTATTATTATCATCATTATCATCATCATCATCATTATCATCATCATCATCATCATTATCATCATCATCATCATCATCATCATCATCATCATCATCATCATACACTACAGTTCTACTGTTGTTCTACATAAACCTAATCTGCAGTAACATGTTTGAGTGTAAAAAAAATATAAAATTGGAATAAACAGTTCTTTTGGGGGAAATATCAGATTAGCGACATAAAAATTATTTGTTTTTCATAGAAGTAAACATATGGTGTCCAGATGAATGGACATTTTTGAAATTCCATCAAAAATAGGTTCATAAAAAAAAAATCTCAATTGCAGTATTTTTTCATCCCATGCCTAAAGAGGAATAAAAACACTCAGCTTCACATAAAGGGTTCATTTAAAAAAAAAGCTCAAAGCCTTAACTTCCTTTGGTTTCAGGAGCATATATACACACTTCTGTCAGACCACCGGCTTAGTGTCTACACTCTTTGCTTTTTAAATTCCTTCTTTGCTTAACAAACAGGTGGGTTTTATCTGAATATAATCTGCCTTTAGACACAGTTCAGCCTTAAAACGGAGGAGACCCCACCTCTTTCCTCACTGCAGTGACATTTGTTGACTCAATAGTTTCATGCTCAGAGCAGAAAAGGAGATTTGTTTTCACACAGAATGGGGGAGGGGACGAAGAGAGAGAGAAGGAGGAGGAGGAGCTAAAACTGCAACATACTTGAGCCAAGACAAAATAGACGCTCACGACACCCACTCCCACCCTCTCCTTTTAACACTGCTATTGTCAGAAAATATCTCCATTCATCTGGTGTGTGATTTTCTAAATAAAAATGAAGAAAAAAAGCATCAACCATCACAGTAGCTGTGAACGTAGCAGTGAACTAGAGTCACAGGACGGAAGCGGAGCAGTGGGAACGCCGCTACTGTTTGGTCAACATTCCAACTCCTCACATTCTCCCACAACACAGAGTCATTTTAACACCAGTGTAAATATTACACTACCGACACTGGACTTATTTACATTTCACTGGTCTACAAATAAGATGAATAATATTCATTTTGAATAGTTTTTCATATTTTGGAATAAAACTGGGATTTTACCACATGTGTCAGTGATCAACTCTACGGATGGTGGGATCCACTTTCCTAGATCAGTCTGCGCTCAAAATGTGAAAATAAACAATAGAACCGGTTTTAGTCCAAAGGAATATTAGTGTCAGATCAACCAGATCTATCAGATTTAGCACATCTACCAGATCTACTAGATCTACTTCCAAACACTGTCTGCACATTATGATCCATTGACTTTCCAGGTTGTTTCTAGTGGAATATTGACACACATATGTGGAATAACATATATATATTATAACATATATATTATAACATATATATTATAACATATATATTATAACATATATATTATAACATATATATTATAACATATATATTAAAAACATGAGTGAACCAGGACGTGTCATTTGTTTTATGATTCATCTGATTAAAGTCTGAAAGATTTAACATATTTCATGTGTGAAGCAGATCCTTAGAACAGTGTTCCATACCTAACCCTGCTTACACTTTAGCAAGAATAAATCACATTGAAATAAATTTAAAAATGACTGTATTTCAAGTGTATAGGGAACAGTTTAACAAAACCCTTCAACCTGCCCTCCTCCCTTTGCCCAATATTTAAATCACTTCTTAAAACACTGTGTTTGTCTTTTACTTTTATTCTGTTTTATTTAACATAATGACATATATTTTATTCCACTGCCTCATTTATACTTGGATCTGAAAATATGATGATGTTCTTGTATTATTATCTCCACGAAGGACGTTATGTTTTACTGTTTGTTTATTTAACCGTTTGTTTGTTTTACTGTTTGTTTATTTTACTGTTTGTTTATTTTACTGTTTGTTTGTTTTACTGTTTGTTTATTTTACTGTTTGTTTATTTTACTGTTTGTTTGTTTTACTGTTTGTTTGTTTTACTGTTTGTTTGTTTTACTGTTTGTTTGTTTTACTGTTTGTTTATTTTTCCGTTGGATAACTCAAAAAGTTATGGACAGATTTTGATGAAATTTTCAGAGATGATTGATAACGAGTCAAGGAATAAACTATGAAATGATGATCTCTAAAAGTCAAAGGTCAAGGTGCCAGTGAAGGTCAACAGTTCAAACACATCAGTGGTGATATCTCAGAATCCAGACCAGATAGTATCAGCTGTTTTTTTTCCTTCACTTCGTCTGACCTTCTGACCTCAGATGAGATAACACCTATAGGCTCCATGACGTCACGTAAAGACGTCACGTGACGTCACGTAAAGACGTCACGTGACGTCACGTAAAGACGTCACGTGACGTCACGTAAAGACGTCACGTGACGTCACGTAAAGACGTCACGTGACGTCACGTAAAGACGTCACGTGACGTCACGTAAAGACGTCACGTGACGTCACGTAAAGACGTCACGTAAAGACGTCACGTAAAGACGTCACGTAAAGACGTCACATGACGTGGCACCAATGGTATATTTGGTAAATGTATGACCTTTAACCTTAAAGCAGGTTATTGACATATTTAGTTAAATCAGACAATATCTTGTGCTTCATATTTAACATTAGATCTAACGTGACATTTGGTCGTTGTGCGACGTCACATAACGTCACAGTGACGTCATACGTGGTCGAATATTGAAATGGACATATGTGAAAAACAGGAGCCAGGATTTCTGGGAATGTTTTTAAACCCTCTAAGGGATTGTTAATGATCCATAAAATAAATGGTTAGTGAACACAGAACACTAGTTTATAAAGAAGTTCTGAACATCCAGATCCAAACCTTGGCAGATTTAATGTGTTAGCATTAGCATTAGCACAGACTGGTGCTGCTTCACTGAGGTGTGAACTCTACCACTGATCTAGTTTAATGTGTTAGCATTAGCGTTAGCACAGACTGGTGCTGCTTCACTGAGGTCTGAACTCTACCACTGATCTAGTTTAATGTGTTAGCATTAGCATTAGCACAGACTGGTGCTGTTTCACTGAGGTCTGAACTCTACCACTGATCTAGTTTAATGTGTTAGCATTAGCGTTAGCACAGACTGGTGCTGCTTCACTGAGGTCTGAACTCTACCACTGATCTAGTTTAATGTGTTAGCATTAGCATTAGCACAGACTGGTGCTGTTTCACTGAGGCCTGAACTCTACCACTGATCTAGTTTAATGTGTTAGCATTAGCGTTAGCACAGACTGGTGCTGTTTCACTGAGGCCTGAACTCTACCACTGATCTAGTTTAATGTGTTAGCATTAGCATTAGCACAGACTGGTGCTGTTTCACTGAGGTCTGAACTCTACCACTGATCTAGTTTAATGTGTTAGCATTAGCATTAGCACAGACTGGTGCTGCTTCACTGAGGTCTGAACTCTACCACTGATCTAGTTTAATGTGTTAGCATTAGCATTAACACAGACTGGTGCTGCTTCACTGAGGTCTGAACTCTACCACTGATCTAGTTTAATGTGTTAGCATTAGCGTTAGCACAGACTGGTGCTGCTTCACTGAGGTGTGAACTCTACCACTGATCTAGTTTAATGTGTTAGCATTAGCGTTAGCACAGACTGGTGCTGCTTCACTGAGGTCTGAACTCTACCACTGATCTAGTTTAATGTGTTAGCATTAGCATTAGCACAGACTGGTGCTGCTTCACTGAGGTCTGAACTCTACCACTGATCTAGTTTAATGTGTTAGCATTAGCATTAGCACAGACTGGTGCTGCTTCACTGAGGTCTGAACTCTACCACTGATCTAGTTTAATGTGTTAGCGTTAGTTTTCACCATCAAACTAAGTCATGCTTTGTTGTACTTATTGCTTTTATTGTGTTGTGTGTTTTACTGTCCACCCTTGTTTGTCAAAGCACTTTTTAAACCCAGTTTTTAAAGACGCTATATAAATGAAAGTAATACCTTGGCCAAGGAGATATTAAATTAAACTGTCTGACTGTCAGCAGGATTACACAAAAAGTTCTGAACAGAGTTTTATGAAACTTTCAGCAATGATAGATAATGGGTCAAGAACCCATTAGATTTTGAGCAATGAAGGTCAAAGGTCATGGTCACACTAAAGGTCAACAGCTAAAACACATCAGTGGTAATATCTCAGGTTTTTTTCATTCACATGGTCTGACCTTTGACCCCTAACCTTCAGACATCAGATGGGTCAACACCTTTAACCCTAACCTTTGACCCCTAACCTTCAGACATCAGATGGGTCAACACATTTAACCCTAACCTTTGACCCCTAACCTTCAGACATCAGATGGGTCAACACCTTTAACCCTAACCTTTGACCCCTAACCTTCAGACATCAGATGGGTCAACGCCTATAACCCTAACCTTTGACCCCTAACCTTCTGACATCAGATGGGTCAACACCTTTACCCCCAACTCTTGGTGGATGTCTGTGACTTGTTTTTAATTGTCTATCAGTTCCGCTGGTGATTCTTCGTTTCAGGATAAAATCCAAAGCAGACTGAGCCGTAGAGGTTGTGTCTCCTACTCTGTGGAACTTTCTACCACTACATTTACCGTATTTTCACGACCATAAGGGGCACATAAAAGTCTTAGATTTTCTTCAAAATGTGCGGCGCGCCCTATGGTGCAGTACGCCCTATGTGTTGTTGTAAGGCGGACGTAGTAGAGGACACCATGACAACGGTAAAGAAGACGCAGCTGAGTGTCCACGGACATAAGGCCAGGAGGAAAGACTCGAGCAGTGGATCACCGAGCAAAGAATGAGTGGAAGAAGCGTTTGGACGGTCACCATTAGACTAAAAGCAATAACGCTAGCAGAAGAAATGAACATTGAACATTTCCAAGGAGGTCCGTCTTGGCGTTTTCGTTTCATGAAACTGTGCCATTTTTCAATCCAGACAAAGACGACGGTAGCGCAACAACTTCCAGCGGATTATAAAGAACAGATGGCCTTCTTCCGGTCTACTGCGGCAAACAGATTTCCGACAAACACATCCAGCCCAGCCACATCACAAATATGGACGAGGTGCCGGTGAGTCAAAAACACAAACTAGTATGTTTGTTTCAGCGCCCTATGATCAGGTGCGCTGTATGTATGTGTTAAATATAGTAATGGCACAAATAACTGAGACTGCACCTTTTCATAGGGTGCGCCATATGGTCGTGAAAATACGGTAAGTTGTGTGGACACTTTTAAAAAGCATCTAAAGACCATCTGTTTAGACGAACCTTTGTTTGAATTGTTTAATCTGTGTTTTTATGTCGTTTCCTGTTTTTACACCTTTGTTTTTGTCTCCATTCCTTTTGTAAAGCACTTTGTGACTTTTATGTTTTTGATATATGCTATATAAATAAAATTTATTATTATTATTATTATTATTATTATATTTTGTTAGATTTACAAACTCCATGTTTTATTCTCAGCAAAATAATACCTTTTAAATTGAATTATTTTCATTAATAAACACAAAGCTCAGTCAAACCACATCGACTTCTGCATTTCATCTGGTCAATCTGTCTTTTCTTCTGTCAGTGGACGGGTACCAGTCAATGGGTCGTTTCCTCCTGAAAACTACCGTAAATCTGCCACATTTCAAAGGGACAGAGGCATGTGCCGACACCTGGACTGTAAACACAGAGCTGTGGCCCCATGCTGGCCTAGGGTCAGCACAATGGAGGCACACTTGTCACTTGACTGATTTCACACCTAAAAGGACGATGAGGTGAAGGATCGTTTTGAGGCGGGACAAGTGCTCCGGTTGATTTATGCAAAACACAACCCTGTTGGTTCTGCAGGTCAAGGATGTGAGCTGCTGGTTTGTCACTTTCAGCCCTCCATCACCAGGCCCCGCCCCCTACCTCACTGCCCTCCTAACACCTCCTCCCGCAGCCTTTGATCCTCTTCTGTCCACTTCCTCACCCACCGCCCAAAACCAAGCACCGAACCTGAGGGGGCGGAGCCTTTTCTGTAGCCGGCCCCAAACCTCTGGAACTCACTCCCCCCAAACCATCCGTCACTGTTCCCCACCTCAACAGTTTTAAATTCCTTGAAAAACTTATTTATTCAAGATTGCGTTTAATGTTTGATTATTTTTTATTCTGTCTGCTTTAATATATGATTGATCTGTTTCCTGTTGTTTGTTTTTCATTGTTGTTTGACTCTTGTTGTTCTGTTTTTACTGCATGTAAAGCATCTTTGAGTGCCATGAAAAGCGCTATACAAATAAAATGTATTATTACTTTATAATCCTGCTACACGAACAGCCTATTTAACCCATAAACACCCACTGCTACTTTTCTGTCAGTTCCCAAATGACTTTATTCTCTTTTTAACCTTTAAGTCATTTATCACCATTTATTACAATAATATCCTCTGGGTTTAGTGCATTTTTTTTCAGTGTAAAACATGTATTTTTTATGTTTAATTTCCTATATTAAAAACTAGGGCTGAAAAAATTAATCCATCATCACGATTAATCAGATTAAACATTTTAACACAATTAAATTATGTTAAAAAAATACATTTTAAATAGTCATTTTGATGCAAGTTACAAGGTTCAGACACACTTTAACCACTCCTTTTCCATGAGCTTTGGTCAAATGTCCATGACTTCGTACTCCTCAAAATGTCAGTGGACTTTAAATAATGAGAATAAAAAGTTAAAGTTTAATAATAACATTAATAACAATGTTTGGTTCAACATCAAATTAACATTTGTGTTGACGTCCCACTGAAGACACACATTGTTAAATCCACATTTTCCTGATATTTATATTTAATTTGGGCAGATTTGAGTCCATACCCACTTCAGCACATGAGGCAGGGAACATCCCAACAAGTGAGTGAACAGGAAGTGAACTTCCAGTTCACTTCCTGTTCACTGAATAGAACGTTAAGACGACGTCAAATTAACTTTTTATTCACTGAAACTTTTTTTTATTATTAATCGCACATTATTATGCTGTGTAAAAAAAAATCCATGACTTTTCCAAAACTCTCTTGGTCTTTTTACTTTTCCAAAACCTTTCCAAGCCTGGAATTTGCATTTTTCAAATTCCAAAATTTTTTTCCATTTTTTGTCAAAACATATGAACCCTTAAGCCATTTTGCTGAAATTTTGGATATTCTGTTTTTGGGTAGAATTTGGATATTTGATCCCATCTTTTGGTGTTTTTTCTGTATTTTAGAATAAGTTTTAAATATGTTTTGTTTTTCATTCATTTTAGTGGGTTTTAGAATGTTTTTCGTAATTTTTTTGTCTGCATTTTGTGTGTTTCTTAATGTATTTTTTTCCATTTTGTGGAAAATTTAAGTAAAGAAAAGAGACTAAACAGTTGACTGATATGAAATATTTTGATCATGATTAATCAAAATTAACCGTGTGATTAAACTGCTTAACATTTTTAATCATTTGGCAGCCCTATTTAAAACAATAAAAACAAATGTCATTAACTAAATGTAAAAACAACCATCTCCATCCACTGTATAATACATCAATCAATGTAGTAGAAGATAATGGTGTTTCCATGGTAACTACGGAGCCTCTGAACGTCCAAATGGGTCACATCTGATGACTGTGAAAAGATGACACACTGTATTTTACACAAATTATTTACATGTGTTGATGGGGTGAGTGGATTAACAGACATTTTATACCAGTAGATGGTTTCAGTCAGCAGTAAATGTTTGAGTGTTTA
>JAIVEL010000024.1:7652424-7700918 GCA_020466265.1 Siphamia tubifer
TAACTGGAGTTTCCCAGGAATCTGAGTTTATATGTAAGCACTGGGAAAAATTCGAACTACTGAGTAAGGTACATTGGACTCCCAGACACTAGGTAGTGTTCCACGCCCTTTCACGTTAGTACGCTTCCGGTTATCACCATAGTATTAAAAAAAGCAGAGATTTGAAGCAGATGTAATAGAAGGACAACACCCAGAGAAGATGTGGACGACAATGATACAACAGTTCAGTATATTTTCTACTGTACGTACTGTTAATGATTAATGACAGCTAGTCATACTAACCATAATGTTAAGTTGAACGTTAATGTAACGGAAGAGCCCATCCTGGCTCTAGATATAGATTTAAATATCCGTATAATGAAGTTGAAATGTACCCTTTACACATCCTCTACATGATTTCTAATAACGTATTTTCTGGACTATAAACTGCAACCACTGTATTTAAATAATGTATAATAAAGAATATCTACTGGGTTAGAGGACACAGATGTATATATGAAAAATTCTATATTTACTGCATGTACAGAATGATTTAACTGTAAATGTAGTTCTATGTTTGTACCTGAACAGATGTTTTCCTAAACAGTCACTTTTAACATTTTACTGATTCAAATTGAACTGAACCAAATAAGCAGTATTTTCCAGGAAGTTCAGGACAGTTCAGGACCTTCAACGTCTCAACATACATTCATAAATGCTAAGCTTGTGTGCAGTAGTACTGTTTTGCTATTCAACTTAAAACTGACATCATGTTGGTTCCATGATGAAGGGCGGAGGATTTGAAACAAATAAACAGTTGATCATTTGTTGTCCATGTTCTATCTGATAAAGAAAAGTGCATATTCTTCTTTGCATTGATTGTTCATAGTAGGTTTGATTCTAATTCTGGTTAGAGCGCCCCTCGTGGTGGAAGAAAAATCCACATAATATCTGCACCTTTGTATAAACCTCATGGTTCAAAATGAAAAGTAACGGCTTATAGTCAAGAAAATACAGTAAATAAATGATAATTAAACCTCAATATGACAAATCTTTATTCTACTTCTCCTTCTTTGTGGATTCTGTCACTGATATTCATTTATTGTTATTATAATAATAATTATTATTATTAACTAAGAGGTTTATTCAGGTTTATTTATCATTTTTGTTTGCAGTTGGTGTAAATATTGTGAAAATTAACAAATAATGGATATCATTTCGTATTTCTTGTTACCTTTTAAACTTTTCGTTTATTTTTATTTATTTTACAAAAACATCACCAGTGGGCTTCAGTAGCACCCCTCCCACTAGGGTTAGTAACAGCCCTTCGATACTTGACAGTTGAATGGAGGGTCCAAAACCTTTTCCCCACCACTGTAAGTGTGTCTGCTCTGGTCAAATATGACACTTATCAAATGTTCTGGTGTTTGGAGCGAATGATGACCCCTGCTGGTGAAGCCTGGTGACCCCACACCATGTGATTTGTCCCCCGCTCATTCCATACGTGACTTAACACATAAAGACCCACAACCACCTTTGTGACACTTCCTAGATTATTTGTACTTCTATTTTGACATTTATTAACTGATTCATCACCATTTTTATCCTATTATATGATCCTCTGTGTTTTGCTTTTCTTTGTGAAAGTCATGAATGTTATTAGATTTCATTGACTGATCACATGAATGTTCATAACAACTCAGAGTATCTTCAAATGGAATTCTATCAAAACAAAGAAAACAGCAAAATATCATTAACTAAAGCCATGATTCCACAGTATGGTAGAGCATGGATCTGGTCGGGTACAGTTCAGGTCGGGTCTGGCTGGGTAAAGAACGGATCGGGTTGGGTTGGGTACAGTACGGGTCAGGTCTGGTCAGGTACGGTACGGGTCAGGTCGGGTACGGTACGGGTCAGGTCTGGTCGGGTCAGGTCTGGTCAGGTACGGTATGGGTCAGGTCTGGTCAGGTACGGTACGGGTCAGGTCTGGTCAAGTACGGTACGGGTCAGGTCGGGTACGGTACGGGTCAGGTCTGGTCGGGTCAGGTCTGGTCAGGTACGGTACGGGTCAGGTCTGGTCAGGTACGGTACAGGTCAGGTCGGGTACGGTACGGGTCAGGTCTGGTCGGGTACGGTACGGGTCAGGTCTGGTCAGGTACGGTACAGGTCAGGTCGGGTACGGTACGGGTCAGGTCTAGTTGGGTACAGTACGGGTCAGGTCTGGTCAGGTACGGTACAGGTCAGGTCGGGTACGGTACGGGTCAGGTCTGGTCTGGTCGGGTCAGGTCTGGTCGGGTCAGGTCTGGTTGGGTACAGTACGGGTCAGGTCTGGTCAGGTACGGTACAGGTCAGGTCGGGTACGGTACGGGTCAGGTCTGGTCGGGTCAGGTCTGGTCAGGTATATATATATATATATATATATATATATATATATATATATATATATATATTACTTCCTTTTCTTGCACTGTTGTGGTGGAGCTACACCACAATTTTTTTGTATCAATATACAATGATGAAAAAGTAGGACTGTCAAGTGATTACAATTTTTAACGAGTTCAATCACAGGGTTGCTTTGGATTCATTTTATGAATCATGATCAAAACACTTTTCTTTTCATAGGTTTTATACTGTACAATATATGTATATATATATATTTATATATATATATATATATATATAAAATGTTCCTCTCGCCCCACGTGGGCGGTGTTAGGGTTAGGGTCAGGGTTAGGGTCAGGGTTAGGGTCAGGCTCGGGTCAGGGCTCAGACTCGGGTCCTCTACCAGAGGCCCCTCCCACCTGGGCGGTGTCTCCTTCAGACTCGGGTCCTCTACCAGAGGTCTGGGAGCCTGAGGGTTCTGTGCAGGATCTTAGCTGTTCCTAACAATGTTCTCTTTTGGACACAGATCTCTGATGTTGTTCCTGGTATCTGCTGGAGACATTGTCCCAGCTTGGGGGTCACTGCCCCTAGTGCCCCCATCACTACTGGTACCACTGTTGCCTTCACACTCCACATTTTCTCTAACTCCTCTTTCAGCCCTTGGTATTTCTCTTCTCTTCTCATGTTCTTTCTTTCTCATGTTGCTATCACTGGGGACTGCTACATCTATCACCACCACTGTCTTCTCATGTTTATCCACCACCACTATGTCAGGCTGATTGGCCATCACCATCTTGTCAGTCTGGATCTGGAAGTCCCACAGGATCTTGGCCTGTTTGTTCTCTGTCACCTTTGGGGGGTTCTCCCATCTTGACCCTTGACCTCCAGTCCATACTCTTTACAGATGTTCCTGTACAGTATGTCCTCTACCTGGTTATGCCTCTCCATGTATGTCTTACCTGCCACCATCTTACACCTGCTGTGATGTGATGGACTGTTTCAGGGGCTTCTCTACACAGCCTACACCTGGGGTCCTGTCTGATGTGGTAGACCCCGGCCAAACATAGTCAAACATATGACACACATGTGTCAAACATAGACATATCACACTATAACTTAATCAATACTGGATATATTATCATAATATTACACACACTGACACATATAAACAAATGATCAATATTGCCAAAGGTCAAAATGACATTATTGGCTCTAATTCAAGAACAGGTTGTCATAGAAACTGGAGATTGGCACAAAATAGGGGTGACAGGCATTCTCTGAATACTAGTTTGTGGAATTTTTGTTGCTATGATGTGATTTTTAAAAAATGACAATTTAAAAAAGTTCAACCATGTTAAACTATTGTGCAATGTGGTTGTAGTTTATTGGATCAACAGATACTTTATTGATCATGAAGTGAATTGTGCAACATTCATAAAATCATTTCATTAGAAATGTTTATTAATTGTATTTATCTGTGTATTCAAATGACTGTACATGCACCTATTTAAACAGGAATATTCCCTGTTGGAGTTTGGACATTTGCATACTGTAAATTGTTTTGCAGAGGAACAGAGCTGTATGCAAAGAATAAAATCTGTGATTAGAGGAATGAAAATAAGCCGCAGCCACTCCGTGTGCAGACAGCTGGCACTTGACATTTGTGGCTGTCGACAACTAATGTCACATGGCACCGCAGCAGGCCTGAATGGTCCCCACACACTGTGGAAACAACATCATGATTCACCAGCCTCCTCCAGGTTGCTCCTGGTTTTGCACCTGTCTACCAACTGCCCCGGCAACAAATGATCTATTGAGTCACAGCCAGAAAAATATCCCCTGCCACTGTCCCCTTTCACTGCTGCTAGAATCAGTTGGAATAATCATTGGCGCTTCAACACTGAATTACTCTCTGGGCGAGACCCCCTCTGAGCCCACACGAAAAAAAAGTCAAAAGAAATTAATGAATTAAACTCTTTTTGCATGGCCATTTTTTTATTACTATAACTATATAAATGAAAAACAGACGTACCTACAGTTATATTATTTTTGGAATCTTCCATTAGAACCTTTGAAAAACATGTGTTTAAGGCGCACACATCCACCACTGCCAAACAACAATGAGGCAATTCTGCACAAAACACTATCACTATTTACATAAATATACAATGTGTACATAACACTGGCAAATATATATAGCTTATACTAAAATATAAAAAAAGTAACAAGCAGTAAATATCCAAATGTAATAATCACAAATTTGTAAATTTTCACGATACACATAAAAGTGACAAATACATATAATCAGATATCAAACATTTAACAAGAGCAGAGAACAATAATATAAAATATTGAATTAAAACAAACTAATTTGAAAACACTATTGTACCAAAACAGAAACTACAAACTCAAACCTGACCTTCCTTGATGCAAAATCATCAATAATGTCATTATATGAAATGTGTTCCCTACTGAGTGATTGATACTGATCAGGACAAGGTCATGGTCGACCTCAGACATGACTTTATCAACTTTAATTTTGAAAAGCTCCTCTGCTTGAACCACAGTGACTGGCAGACTAAGTCAGGGGCCGTTATAGAGATCATTCCCTGGGGGGGGGCAGTTTATGGATGAAAAATAACTCACTAGTCATTGAGCCATTGTTTGTACAATCAATGAAAAATGATTCAACCACATATTTAATGTTATCAGTGCATCACAATCACTTCAGAATGTGCTCAACATTCATTCAAATGCCATATCGAAGGTCATTAAAGTATTGAAAAAGCTGCTGTCCATCATCGTTGCATTGTGTGGCAGCCATTTCATTTACTTTCCCTTTAAATTAGTCAGACCCACCAGGATTTCGCGATGCTGCGATTTGCAACTTCAATGCAAAATCAGCCAATCCCTGTTAATTCAGCACAATGTTTGAATTTTAACCAATCACTTCAACTTTCCCGCTAAATGTGCATGGCAGCACTTCACATTTGATGACTAAAATAATGCACTAGTACCAACAGGTACATTTGGAAAAGTACTTTTTCTGCTACATTTTTATCCTCCAGGTAATATTTTATTTGTCATATTTTAAAGGTTGTTTTAATATCTCAGTGTCTTTATTCTATTTTTGTCAGAAACTGCCTGTACTACACACTATATATATATATATATATATATATATATATATATATATATATATATATATATAGTATAAACCACATATACAGTGGTATCTCTACTTATGAAATTAATTTGTTCCAGAAGTGTTTTCGTACTGTGACATTTTCATAAACAGTCGCATTTTACATGTAAAATGTCTCATTCTTTCCAAGGCCCCCAATACTACCCCTCAAACCCTTTTAAAAATTTAATTACTGATTTTGTATGAAATATGTGTTGTTAGAAAATGTAGGTTTAGATGTTTGCTCGTCCAGGCTAACAGCAGCTGTTGTTAGTGTAGATACAAACACGCGTTTTACCTGTGAGAGCATGGCTTCTGTCAGATCTGAATATTGTTAGCACATCCAGGCTAATGTGGGTGTCCGGGACGGAAGACTTGATCCAGGTCTGAGTGAGAATGAGGATGCATCAGTCTGGTGGATCATGTTTGGAGTTTAAATCCAGCTTCAGGTAGTCCACTTTGTTTTCCAGTGAGGCAGTGGCAGGAGAAACGGGTTAGCTGTTAGCTTAGCTGTAAACCCTCCGCCTTCTACTTCCTCCCACAGAGGCTCCGCCTCCAATGGAGCCTCTGTAGGGGGACACTCTGCTGTAGAACGGTCCATGTCTCCGGGCTTGGAGAGTCCAAGTTTTGACCAATTGTCCTTAAACTGATGATAGTCTGTGGGTCATATACTCTTCTGCACCGCTGGGTCCAACTGTTGATACTGTCGATAGGTGGAGAAATGACCTGATGGGGTTTTGAGCTGTGATTGGCTAGAGCCAATCACAGCTCTAGCCAATCACGGCGAAGGAATTTATTAATAGCAAATGCAGAGCTCAGTTATTATGTGAGACGAACATTTCACACTAGTCTGAATGTTTGATCAAAACACCAGAAAGCAAGTTGACACCATGAAAACCCAAAGTGTGGGAACGATTAAAAAAATCAACGATAGTGATGTGAAGCGTTCACTCTGTGACGCTGATCCACCATCATCATCCCCCTCAATGACCACCTGGAGCCAAGCCGGACCCACGGTCACATTCTCGGTTTTCCGAGGACCGATGAGCGAGTGAGACCCAGACGGTCCGTCTCTCTCAGGAGCCGATGACGAGGACCGGACCGGCCGGCTCTGCGCGTGTCGGGGTGCCGTGATGCGACCAACCCCAGGTCGGGTTGCGCTCCGGCCCCGTACCGGTGACAACAGCCCGGGTGAGTCCGTTCAAAGAGCGGCGTTTCTCCAGACCCTTTCCTCGGGTTCCTTCGGCACCGGTCCGCATTCTTTTCTCTAACTCACCTCCTCTCATACCAGCCGCCACAGGAAGGGTCAGCCGGGCGGTACCTTGGTCCCCATGACCGGGGCTCGGCCCAGCTTAGATCCGAGGGCCAAGGGGATGGGTGCTCGCCCCGGGCCCACATGGATCAGGGGCCCACTTAAACCACAACTGATTTTTAAATTCTATTTATAAATGCTTATTTCCTGATTGCATGGCAATAAAATAACTGTAAATCTGTCTTGGTTTGTTGAGTTCGTAAAGTTCATCTCTCATGCTTCACTCTTCACCCCCTGTAACCCGGAAGTCATCGTCAGGTTTAGATGTACTATGTACGAAGCCTGGGTGCTTTACAATAACGTGGATGGTTCTATTTAGACACATAACTGCACATGTATGGCAGCAGAAACATTCTGCTGGACTGAGGAAGTGGTCCTTGTTTGTCCACTATGGTTCGAATGTGAAGGACAGACAAACAGACATTCATCACTGTATCCACACACACATACACACAGATACACAAACACAGACACACACACATACATACAGTCACACACACACACATACAGTCACACACACAAATACACAAACACATACACACACATACATACAGTCACACACACAAATACACAAACACATACAGATACATAAACACATACACACACACATACACACACACATACAGTCACACACAGATACATAAACACATACACACACACATACACACACACATACAGTCACACACACAGATACATAAACACATACACACACATACACACACACATACACACACAGACATACAGTCACACACACAGATACATAAACACATACACACACATACACACACACATACACAAACATACATACAGTCACACACACAAATACACAAACACATACACACACACACACACATACAGTCACACACACAGATACATAAACACATACACACACATACACACACACATACACACACATACATACAGTCACACACACAAATACACAAACACATACACACACACACACACATACAGTCACACACACAAATACACAAACACATACACACACACACACATACAGTCACACACACAAATACACAAACACATACACACACAGACATACAGTCACACACACAAATACACAAACACATACACACACAGACATACAGTCACACACACAAATACACAAACACATACACACACACACACACACACATACAGTCACACACACAGATACATAAACACATACACACACATACACACACAGACATACAGTCACACACAGATACATAAACACATACACACACATACACACACACATACACACACACACACAGTGCAGTATTAAGGTAATTAAGGTGATGTTTTCCAGCAGCAAAGATGTGCTTGTGACTCAGAGTATGTAGCGTAACAGCTGTGCCGTGACACATGAACACCCCCCCCCCCTTTGCAGCCTATCACTGATTGTGGCGAGTCCTTGGCTGTGACCTTGCTCTCCCTCTGCCCACGCTGTTTTGAGCAGGAGATGGTTGACGATCAATTTCAGCCGCGTGTGCGCTGCGGAGGAAGGGAGCATATGGTTAGACATGATTTACACACAAACACCCCCCACCCCCCCACCCACCTCCACCCACAAACACACAAACAAGCACTTACATAAATTATCATGGTTTGTGCTGCAGCAGTTATTTCAGTGGATAAATGATGCTTGTTAAGGACTGTGTCCAGAATACACCTGAGAGGCTGAGGCCAAAAAATGCAAAAGTGAAAATGGTGGCTGAAACCTTGAGTGTATTTTGAGGTTTATCACAGATTAGAGATTGTTTAATACAAAACAGAGGATGTGCCATGAAAACACTTTTTTAAAAAGTCATTTTTAGTTCATCTTTATGTGCTTAGATGTTTTTAATAGATGTTATTTAGATGTTTATTTTTGATATTAAGACTTCAGAAAGCTGTGTTTCATTCATTTATGTTTTTGTGTAATATTTGAACCAGGCCCGGACTGGTGCACGGGAGCACCAGGACTTTTCCCGGTGGCCTGCCTGACCCCCCCCCCCATAAACTTGTTTGTAAACAATAGTAATGTGCTCAGAGTCAGTTTTTTAAAGAAACACATTGTGATTGGTTAGTAGTTTCCTTCTCCCTGGGCCCAACCCTGTAGGATTGACAGATCGCTGACCATCATGGGAGGCTACGTGCAAAAACTAAATGGATAACGGCACAAAGAAAAAAAAGGAAAGGACACCAGCGAGAGTGGGAAAGAAAAAAAGAGCTCTGCTGTTAGCTTTACTGTTAGCTCTGCTGTTAGCTCTACTGTTAGCTTGACTGTTAGCTCTGCTGTTAGCTCTACTGTTAGCTTGACTGTTAGCTCTGCTGTTAGCTTGACTGTTAGCTCTGCTGTTAGCTGTACTGTTAGCTCTGCTGTTAGCTCTACTGTTAGCTTGACTGTTAGCTCTGCTGTTAGCTCTACTGGGTTAGGGGTCAGGGTTTGGAGCACAGGGGTGATAGGGTTAAGGGTCAGGGGTCAGGGTTTGGAGCACAGGGGTGATAGGGTTAAGGGTTAAGGGTCAGGGGTCAGGGTTTGGAGAACAGGGGTGATAGGGTTAGGGGTCAGGGTTTGGAGCACAGGGGTGATGTGTTCTCTTCTATTTGATCCTGTTAATAATCTTGCTGCTGCATTTTGAACCAGTTGAAGCTTTTTAGGGAATATTTAGGACACGCTACAAGTAAGGAGTTACAATAATCTAATCGTGATGTAACAAATGCATGAATTAATTTTTCTGCAGTCGTTTTAGACAGAATATTCCTAATTTTGGCTAATGTTGCGCAGGTGAAAGAAGGCTGTTCTGCAAGTTTGGTTAATGTGCCCTGACCTCTGACCCCTGACCCTTTGAATGAAAGATCTGGATCAAATAAAACTCCTAAATTTTTAACTGTGGCACTGGGTGTTACACTTAAATTGTCCAGAGTAACTATCTGGTCAGTTAGGGAGTCTCTCGCATTTTTAGGACCAATTATAACGACTTCAGTTTTTTCAGGGTTCAGTAAGAGATAATTGGCACTCATCCAAATTTTTATGTCTTGGACACATGTACTTAGTTTATCTATTTGTCTGGTCTGATCAGGTTTAATCGATAAATATAGCTGTGTGTCATCTGCATAACAATGAAAATTAATGCCATGATTTCTAATGATGTTACCTAAAGGGAGCATATATAGTGTAAACAAAATAGGCCCAAGGACTGACCCTTGGGGCACGCCATAATTAACTCTGGAGGACTGCGATGATTGTTGATTGACGTGAACAAATTGGTAGCGATCAGATAAATATGATTTAAAGCAGCAGAGGGCTGCTCCTCTAATACCTATATCACATTCTAATCTGTGCACTAAGATACTGTGGTCAATGGTGTCAAAGGCTGCACTAAGGTCTAATAACATCAGGACCCATATTAATCCCATGTCAGCGGCTAATAATAAGTCATTAGTAACTTTAACTAACGCTGTTTCAGTGCTATGATGGGCACGAAAGCCAGACTGAAACTGTTCAAATAAACTATTATCCTGCAGGTATTGGCACAGCTGTTTAACTATTACTCGTTCTAAAACCTTTGACAGGAAGGACAAATTGGATATAGACCTATAATTGGCTAAAATGTCAGGATCTAAGGTAGGCTTTTTCAGAATTGGTTTAATAACAGCATATTTAAATGACTGTGGCACATATCCAGTAATTAATGAAGTGTTAATTATATTTAGGACAGTGCTAATAATTAGGGGCAGAATCTGTTTAAAGAGTTTAGTTGTAATTGGATCTAAGAGGCAGGTGATGATTTGGAAGACATGATAATAGATATGACATCAGTTTGGTCTACAGTGGTGAAATTATTTAGTGTTACAGAGGGATTTATAAAAAGGCCTAGGTTTGAAACCACTGCTTTTTCTGATCTAATATTTGGGAGAAATGTGTCTATTTTCTCTCTAATAGTTGATATTTTATTGTTAAAGAACTGCAGGAAATCATCAGAATGGAGCGTGGATGGAATAACTGGTTCCACGGAGGTGTGTCTGTTTGTCAGTTTGGCTACAGTACTGAACAGGAATCTAGGATTATTCTGGTTTTCTTCTATTATGGATGAGTAATATCTAGTTTTGGCTGTACGCAAAGATGGATTATACTTTATTAAGCTATTTTTCCAGGCATTGAGAGAATCTTCTAAGTTGGATCGCCTCCATTGTCTCTAATTTAGGTGTTGTTTGTTTAATGGAGCGAGTGTCAGCGTTGTACCATGGGGAGGTTAATCTAACCTTAGTAGTTTTTAACTGAAGGAGGCGACTGTATCTAAAGTAGTTTGTAGTGTGAGCAAGGTACTATCGACTAACTCATCACTTATACTGGGACTAAATGTGTCCTTTACATAATCACATGACATAGACACAATTAGTGACTGAATTAACTCTTTGTACTTTGAGACAGCACGGTCACATAGTATCCTTTTCATTTGTGTTTTAATCACTGAGGTGGAAATATCCTCAAGCATAAACTGAAAGGTCATTAAAAAGTCATCTGAGAGTATGGGATTATGGGTAAAAACAACCAGGTCACTCATTTCAACAGCAAATGTTCAGATCAGATGGAGGGTGTGTCTGTGAATGTGGGTTGGTTTATGAACATTTTGGATAAAGCCTAATCCGTCTAGTAGGTCACTAAATGCATTACTAAGAGAGTCAGTGTTGTTATCAACATGTATGTTCAAATCACCAACTATTATAATCCTATCCCAGTTCAACACTACACTGGATAGAAAGTCAGAGACTGATGAGATCCAAACTGTGAATAAGGGCCAGGAGGGACATAAACTAGGACAAAAAGGACTGGTTTTTGGTTTCTGCAGTTGGGGAAAGTAATGGATAAAAGTAGACTTTCAAAGGAGTGGTAAGTGGGATTAATTTTAGGATTAATTTTAGGGCTAAGACCTAAACTGGAGTGAGATATTACTGCCACTCCTCCACCACCACCACTGGTTCTGGCTGTGTGATAGTTCACCTGGATTCATTTAATGGGACATATTCATCCTGCTGAAGCCAGGTTTGAGTCACAGCTAAAATATCAATCTATTGATCACTAATTAGATCATTGATTCATAGAGATTTGGGAGAAATTGACCTAATATTGAGCAGTCCACTTTGGATAAAATTTTTAGGTGTTATTTTAATGTGATTATTACTTAAAACTATTTTTATTAAATTATTTGATCTCACTCCTATAGGTTTTTTAAATATTAGGTTTATTATTAACTACACAGTGTTTATTATTAACTACACAGTGTTTATTATTAATTACACAGGGGATAGACACAGTCTTTCTATTATTTGCTACATGGTGGGTTTGTGACAACTCAGAGTGACGTTGATGAACACACTGGGAAAAACTGACCAAACAACAGTAACTCTGATGAATGAGGGTCAAAGGTCACCAAAAGTATCATTGGCAGTGTCCTCATAGCCAATGGGATGATACGTACAGTACGTATATGACGTATTTACATACATACCATAGTTACATATAGTACTGTACATACAGTACTGTATTTATGTCTGGGTGGTTTCAGTTTCCTTTTAGAATTTTTTTTTATATTCACAGACGAAAATTTGAGGTAAATGTTTTTCTTGGATTATTGGTTCGCTGGGTAGTGGAGGTATAACTGTAATTACCACATTATTAATGTAAAGTGTTACCACATTTTTTAACATATCAAAGTAAAGTGTCAGTAAACTGTTAATAAACAGTCGAGTTAAAAACGTCTCCACGTCTCTCGGTCACATGTCTCCGTCTGTCCATCCATCCTTTTCATTTCAACAACCTACAATGCAGATAGAAATAGGGTGAATAAAACAACACTTAAGCCTTTTCTGTATAAATCCAACAGGACAAATGTGCAGGATGGACCAGGTGATTTTGAAGCAGTGTGATGCACGCTGACCTTTGACCTTTCATCACACAGCAGCAGAGGTGGAGGTGGTGGGATGTTTTTAGTTCTTTGATGTGTCTGTAATAAAAGTATTGTCAGAGCTACAGCTAACCCTCACTTACACTGAGGTCAAACAAACTAGGATTTGAGCTGCAGCACAATGGCTTGTGTTCAGGTGAAGGTTGTGTCATGTGACATAAGGGCCAAGAACGTCATGTGAACACGACTGCTGTTGTCGACGCCAGCAGACAAAACTGAGCTGTGGAGGACAAAAATAAACATGACTTTAAACTTCATCATCACATCGTGAAAGCAAAAAAAGTGCAGCCTTACAGTACAACAATACTGTGTTAGGACTGGTATGTGAGATTTAGAAGATGTCTGAATAGAATATGGCAACAGCACAGTGAGGTGGGACATTGCATGGCAAGCACCAAGGCCTTTCCATTAATGCATGTCAAAGCAGCATGTCTTAACTCTGTCCCATTCTTGGGGTAATTTTGTTTAAACAGGATTCTGCACATCGCATTCAAGGACTTTCCAGGGTAATTTTTTCAGATTCAAGGACCACTGAGGTGACCACTGAGGTGACCACTGAGGCCCTCACTGAGGTGAGGGCTTTCCTTTCTTTTTTCTTTCTTTCTTTTTGCCTTTCTTTCTTTCTTTCTTTCTTTTTGTCTTTCTTTCTTTCTTTCTTTCCTTCTTTTTGCCTTTCTTTCTTTCTTTTAGTCTTTCTTTCTTTCTTTCTTTCCTTCTTTTTGCCTTTCTTTCTTTCTTTTTGTCTTTCTTTCTTTCTTTCTTTCCTTCTTTTTGCCTTTCTTTCTTTCTTTCTTTCTTTCTTTCTTTCTTTCTTTCTTTCTTTCTTTCTTTCTTTCTTTCTTTCTGTCTTTCTTTCTTTCTTTCTTTCTTTCTGTCTTTCTTTCTTTTTGTCTTTCTTTCTTTCTTTCTTTCTTTCTGTCTTCCTGTCTTTCTTTCTTTCTGTCTTTCTTTCTTTCTTTCTTTCCTTCTTTTTGCCTTTCTTTTTAAACACTCATAAACATGACATACATTAAATATCCACTAGAGGTCACTGTGTCCAATGCATTTGAGGTTGATGTCACAGGTTTCATCAGAGCCACAAACCACACAAAGACAGATGACAAAGAGTCAATCATTCCATCGTGTTCAGGAGAGAAGAGTGAAACCAACCGACATCGAATCATTACCTTGAATTCCAAGCTTTAATAAAAACCTCCTTTGAATCAGAAATGCAGGACATATAAATAATATTGGTCATTGCTATTTGAACCTGTTTTGTTTATTTTAATTTTTCTTATTCAGAGCTCATCGTGTTGTTTCATATTTCAGATAAAATATGGAGGAAAAACTAAATGTGCTTTATTTCTTTTAATATTTAGCATAAAGCCTGTGTTTAAAGTCACAGAATTCTAATCTAAGGAATAATTAGCAGTAAAATAAATAAAACTATATATTTGTTTGGTTTTGTCTCTAACAAAGCCTGCCCATTTTTTTTTTCCCAGCATCTTTCCCTCTCTCTGTCTCTGTCCCTTTTATTCCCCCTCCTGCTATCTGTTCCCCCCCTCCTGTGGGATCATGGGAATTGTGCAAGTAGCGTGGCGTTCCACGCTCTGCCCGCGGCTCCAGGAGGAGGCGTGCAGTAATGACCTGCTCCTCAGCTCGCTCGCCATCATCGCCCTCACAATTAATTCCCGCCTCGCGTTCCTCTGTGGTGGTGGAGGGGGGGTGGGGGGGGGCTCCCTCATTAGAGCTCCTTGTAATGTGTCTGGCAGCAGTTCCCATCCTGCCACTTGTGCCCTTCCACTGCTGCTCCCATGTTTGTTTTCTAGAAGCTTCCTGCCTCACAATGACTGACACCCGCTGTAAAAGTGTGGCTGCTCGGTGCTTTTTATCCATCAGGGATCTAGGAAACACATGAATGCACATTTCAAAGGTGTGACATGGAAGAGAATATTTCAGCAGGTTATTCCAGGTCCATCCCAACTACAGCTCAGGAGCCTTTTTTACAACAAACAAACAATTCATGGAAGCGTCCACAGCACTGTCACGTTATAATATCCTCAAATCAGCTGCTGACATTTTTGAGCAGCTCGTGACACTCAACTCAACCAAAGCATTGAACTTTCAAACCAACTGGAGCAAAAGTATGACCTGCATTTCAACTCTTCAGCCGAGTTTCATCTCACAATGGTTTGCTTGGTCAACCTGCATATTTTCCAGGTTGTAAGTGTGAAACTATAGCAACATACGACATATTTACGACACTGTTGTGTCAAATATACGAGCATGAGATGTCCATATACAGTATGGACGTCAATAAACTACACTGAATGGAGCTTTGTCCCTGTTTATGATAATTGGTGCACTTTTTTATTTTCTTACTTTTTATTTTTTTTACAGTGCACTGATGAGCATACACAGGGAAAATACTTTTTTTTTTTTAGAGTTTTATAAAAACACTTCCACATGCGAACAGTTAGAGCTAGGATTTGAACTGCCAACCCTTTGGCCATTGGACAACTGACATTCTACACTAATTTTTACAGTATTGTTTTTTTTATACATACAGATTTACAGAGCAACATTGGTTCAATATATACAACAACTTACAGCTAATAATCACTATTATATACACTTTGGGTGTCAATAAATTATAATATAATGAGCATTTCCCTGTTTATGTTAATCGTTGCACTGTAAAAACAAATAAATAAAAAGTGCACATAACATAAACAGGGAAATGCTCATTATATTATAATTTATTGACACCCATAGTGTATATAATAGTGATTATTAGCTGTAAGTTGTTTGATATGTTGAACCAATGTTTTGTAAACACACACGTCACACTCGTCCACACAGTTTCTAACATTATGATTACATGCTTTAACTTTTACCATGATAATAGATCATAAAGATCTGCCATAGTGTTTTAAGGAAGCATCTTAAATCACATCCACAGTAACACAACTGAACATGGATCAATAACTTTCTTTGAAATTTTAAGCAAAAAATAAAGTAATGCAAAAATACTTTTCCTGGTAACTAATTACTTTGCTGGTGGAATAACACAGTTAGTAAGGCAATTACTTTTTGGGGAAGAAACTAATAATTGTATTTAATGACTTTTTTCAAAGTAACTTACCCAGTATTGTCCATCTCCATCAAAATGACTAACGTCTAACTTATCAATTTATTATCTCCAAACATTTACAAACTAACAATTACTGATACTATGACAGAGGAACCATTTTAAACGTCTAACCCTAAAATCAACTGCTTCCTGTTTCCTGAAAACAAATTAAACAGCTGGGGGAGAAATACAAACAAATACCCAACACATAAAACAGAAATTACAGCCCATGGTCATAACACCTGTACTGCATATTTTATATAAATATGTAAAATATCAATAAAAATATTGTGGAAAAATCAGACTTCTGAGAGATCTGTGACCCGTCTGCCAAAACACACAAACACTGTCCGTCATCCTACAGTTAATATTAAAACAACAGCTGCTTGACTTTAAAAGAATTCAATCAAGGACACTGCCTTCTTTGGACCATGGGATGAATATTTTACACTGCGCTCATTCACTCTCATAGTTGTACGTTTGACACTGTTTTGCCCGATTACATGGATTTTTATTATTTATTATTTATTTATTATTTGTAGAGACTAGTTCTGCTCGACAGGTTTGTGAAACGGACCTAAAAAGATGTTTTCATTTCACATAATATCGATGAAATGATCAGTACGGTACAGAAAGTGGGTTTGATGGTGTCAGTGTATGTGCAAGTGTGTCAGCTAAAGTCCAGAACATTCCAGGTCTTTGATCATATTAACCTGATGACACAATAAACAAATACTGATATGGAATCAGTCTGTAAAACAGGACAATCAATAAAATCAATATGTATAATGTATACATTATAACTGTAGTTGTGATGATGTTAAAAGTGTTAACGCTGATTTTTGAATTTAAAAATACACGCCCTCTATCCTCTCCATCCACATGAAAGGTCAGGATCCAAATATAAGAATGTAAGTGATCAATAATGACAGCTTTTACACACATATCTATCAATCATATCTGTCAGAAAAACTGTCAAAGCCTCCGTATATGACAGAGCATTCTGAACACACTGCTCCACAATGTTCTAGAAAGTATCTGTTTCACACATTAAATATGTTCAATCGTAAAGACTTTAATCAGATGAATCATTAAATTAATGACTTTAGTGTTTTTAATATATATGATGGTGTTTATTCCACATATGTGTTGGTTCATCTACATGTAGAAAATGGATTAGAAAATACTCTACGAGAAACAATCTGGAAAGCCAATGGATCATAATGTGCAGACAGTGTTTGAAGTAGATCTGGTGGATCTGGTGGATCTGGTGGATCTGGTGGATCTGTGGATCTGGTGGATCTGGTGGATCTGCACAGATGGACCCAGATGCTAGTCATCGGTATCTTAGATGTAAGATATTTATTGACACACAGTAAAAATGAAGGTTGATATGCGGCCTTTCTGCCAAAAAATTTTACCAGCAAGCAGGTAAGGACGGTGGTGAGGACGGTGGTGAGGATGATGGTAAGGACGGTGGTGAGGACGGTGGTGAGGATGGTGGTAAGGACGGTGGTGAGGACAGTGGTGAGGACGGTGGTGAGGACGGTGGTGAGGACAGTGGTGAGGACGGTGGTGAGGACGGTGGTGAGGACGGTGGTAAGGACGGTGGTGAGGACGGTGGTGAGGACGGTGGTGAGGACGGTGGTGAGGATGATGGTAAGGACGGTGGTGAGGACGGTGGTGAGGATGGTGGTAAGGACGGTGGTGAGGACAGTGGTGAGGACGGTGGTGAGGACAGCAGAACAAAATCATTGGGGTCACAGTGTCACAGATTGAGAACCTGGCGAAGCAATGCGGCCTGCAACCACTCACCCCTCAGCTGGACTGTCCTCCGTCCTGGTGGACTGTCCTCCCTGTCACTTCGCTGCAGACATGACATCAGAAGACATTCTCGTAGACCACTGTATTTAAAAGTGCAGACTTGAAACATTCTCCACCTTTATTTTTGATGCTGAAGGTGTTTCCACGGTAACTACGAAAGCTCTGAACGTCCAAATGAATTGTATCTGATGACCAAGAAAAGATGACAAACTGTATTTGACACCATTTACATAAGTTAATTATTGGATCAACAGCTATTAAAGGTGTTTATCAGTCGATGGTGGATGTTTGGGTCTTTGTGGGTTCAGTGTCCTGTTGCTGCTCAGGGGAGTGGGTGCAACATGTCGCTGTGGTTCTGCAGCTGTTCTGTGGCAGAAAGAAAGCAGCTCCAGAAGGTCAAAAACACGTCCCAGAGCCGGACTGGCTGTCCTCGTCCATCTGTGGAGGACAGCTACGGCGCTGGTCGCCTCAGGAGAGCCCACGGCATCAGCAGGGACTCCTCTCACCCCGGACACTACGAACTCCTTCCCTCAGGGAGACGTTTCAGGGCAATAGTCTCGCACCACCAGACTAAACAACAGTCTCAAACCCTCCAGCTGTCATCGCCCTGAACAAACACACTAGGAACAACACAAACCAACACCAAAAATAAAGCCCACCAACAATGTGAAAACAGGAAAGTTCATTTTACTGTGTTGTGCTTGGTTCCTTCCCCTATTTTTTAACAGTAAGTGGATCTATACATATATATATATATATACATATATATATATATATATATATATATATATATATATAAATTAATGTTCCCCTCGCCCCACGTGGGCGGTGTCTCCTTCAGACTCAGGTCCTCTACCAGAGGCCCCTCCCACGTGGGCGGTGTCTCCTTCAGACTCGGGTCCTCTACCAGAGGCCCCTCCCACGTGGGCGGTGTCTCCTTCAGACTCAGGTCCTCTACCAGAGGTCTGGGAGCCTGAGGGTTCTGTGCAGGATCTTAGCTGTTCCTAACAATGTTCTCTTTTGGACACAGATCTCTGATGTTGTTCCTGGTATCTGCTGGAGACATTGTCCCAGCTTGGGGGTCACTGCCCCTAGTGCCCCCATCACTACTGGTACCACTGTTGCCTTCACATTCCACATTTTCTCTAACTCCTCTTTCAGCCCTTGGTATTTCTCTTCTCTTCTCATGTTCTTTCTTTCTCATGTTGCTATCACTGGGGACTGCTACATCTATCACCACCACTGTCTTCTCATGTTTATCCACCACCACTATGTCAGGCTGATTGGCCATCACCATCTTGTCAGTCTGGATCTGGAAGTCCCACAGGATCTTGGCCTGTTTGTTCTCTGTCACCTTTGGGGGGGTCTCCCATCTTGACCCTTGACCTCCAGTCCATACTCTTTACAGATGTTCCTGTACAGTATGCCCGCTACCTGGTTATGCCTCTCCATGTATGCCTTACCTACCACCATCTTACACCCTGCTGTGATGTGCTGGACTGTTTCAGGGGCTTCTCTACACAGCCTACACCTGGGGTCCTGTCTGATGTGGTAGACCCCAGCCTCTATTGCTCTGGTGTTCAGGGCTTGTTCATGTGCAGCCATGAGTAGTGTCTCTGTGCTGTCCTTTAGTCCAGCCTTTTCCAGACACTGGTATGTCTTTTCCATATCAGCCACTTCCTCAATTTGTTGATGGTACACGCCATGCAAGGGTTTGTCCCTCCATGATAGCCCCTCTGGTTCCTCGACTTTACTGGGCTTTTGTTGCCTGAGGCATTCACTTAGCAGTTGGTCATTGGGGGCCATTTTCTTGATGTATTCCTGGAGGTTCGCCGTTTCCTCCTGGACAGTAGTTCTGACACACACACACACATACCTGAACGAGTACCTATGAACTCGAGTACCTGAACGAGTTCATAGAACGATCGTTCACGAACTATATCATATTTTTGACAAACGTGAACGACTCGTTCACTTTTGCCAAATGAACGGGAAGTTGTGAACGCGGTTATTCTGGCATTTATTGAACTGTGCTCTTATTTAGTTCACATTTCGTTCTCATCACGTTGTAATTATTGAGTCCTATAAGGAATAAAATGGGATCAAAACAGCATTATCATAGATGTCATTTTTGTATTATTCTGAACTAATGTTGGAAACATAATGTTGTGGAATAGATAATGAGAAGCGTTTTGGGCGGAGCAGCGAGAGAGAGAGAGAGAGAGAGAGAGAGATAGAGGGGTGCAGAGAGTTTTTGGGAGCGGAGAAAAAGAGTTAAATGTACAGAGTGTGACCATCGACCGGATCAGGTGTTGTCCCGTTCTTGTAAATAAACATTGAAAATGAAACTCAGTGAAACCACTCCTTGTGTTCTAAGAACCTGCAGAGGGAAGTTAACCCCGGGAGGGGGACGACATTTTCCCCTGATTTCCTGACTACGGTCAGGATAACGTCAGGAATGATTAATAATAAGTTTACAATAATAACACAAAAAAAAGAACGAAAAAGTTCATTTTGGGATCCATGAACTTCTAGTTTATAATTTGGAAGAATGAACGATGAACTGAACTAATTCATATTGACTAACTTGAAATTATATATATATATATATATATATATATATATATATATATATATATATATATATATATATATATATATATATATATGTGTGTAACCGTTGGTGTCCGACTCTGCGTTGTGTGTGTTAATATTAAATGAGACCCACACTTAACCACTTGGAGACAGTCTTTATTTTTGGGCTCCTGACAGAAAACACATGAGTCCCTCGGTCAGTGGATCCACAAAACACACGCCCCTAAACAGATCAAATTATACATTAATATGAATTACTAAAGTTTGAAATAGCCAATTAACCCAAAATAATATTTTAGAAGCTGAAACAGTAATTTAGGAAATTACATGGCCGCTTACCTCCTCCACACACATCCAGAACAAAAGGAAGGAGGTAAGGGTGCGAAAATACCTAATATAGTAGGCGGTGTCGCACCATAAAGTGCACGGTAGAAACACACAAAGATCGAGAGGTTCCACATAATAACACTGTCTTTTAGCTCTGTCAGCATAAACTAAAAACAAACAAATAAATAATTTTGTGTAATTATAACCATGACATACTGCAACATAATTGACCCTGTTACATTTATATATATATATATATATATATATATATATATATATATATATATATATATATTACCCGACAGTGAATGTCTCCTGTACTTAAAACCAAAGGGGGTGCAGTTAAATATTGCATGTGTGATTTGTATTTTTATGGAGCTAAATCCAGGCCAAATGTTTTGCTAATTTGAAAAAAGAATTGTAATTGAAAAACAAAAATTCAAAACTGAAAGTTCAAGTTTTGATCTTGAACTTTGAAATATACAACAATGTATTCAAACTAAAAATAAGTGTAGGAAAGGTTTTTTCAGGTTAAATATAATTTTGATTCAGTTTTGGAATTTTTTTGAATAAATTATTTATTTTCATTTTTCACTTTCATATATATTTTGATATTTGAGGTCTTAATTTTTTCAGTTGCAGATTTTATGTTTTCAGATTCAGATCTTATTTTTTTACAGTTTCAAATCTTATTTTTTTGGTTTCAGATCTTTTTTTCACTTTCAGATTTTTTTTTTCACTTTCAGATCTTTTTTTTTCAGTCGCAGACTTTTGGCCCTGATATTGCGTGGGGGGCGTGGCATCAACTTAGAGGGGCGTGGCATCACGAGTGACAGCATAACAAAGAAGGCCGAGGACCTCCCTCAATCACGTTGCCTTCAGGGAACGTAGGAACTGCGACAAGTTTGACTCTACACTTTCTATACACCACATTCATGTGATTGGCAGTTAAAAAACTGACGCCAGTGACAACGTTGTGTTTAGCAAACTGTTTTAGAACCTGCTTGGCTCTAATAGCAGTATAAGAGCAATAAACTAGGCCAGATTGTGAAGTTAAACATCTACACTTTAAGTGTTTATAATACCATGAACGCAGCACAGTGTTTGCGATCATGGCGTCCGTTCCACCGGGACCACCTGTTGGCGCCAGCCAGGTAAGAAATGTTAGATATTTTTGAATAGATACTCTGGGAAATCATCATAAATGTTATAATGATGGGTAGTTTGTGTAACATAGGGACATACATGAAGGGAAGAGTGGGGAATTGACGTTGGCATTAACTAGCTTTATGCTAATAGTGTTCCTAATTGTACACTCCTTACAGTGTCTAGCTAAAGGCTAAGGTTTTTGCCTTTAATGTGTATTGTTTTTGTTTACATCTGTTTGCCAGAATGTCGACTATAACTCGACAGTGGCAGCAGCTGCACAGAGCCTTATAAATGTGCTCATACAGAACCTCTGTCTAAATTAACAGTTATTAGCGTCACCTTTTCATGGAGTTAGTTTACATACCTGAAGTAGGAGAGTCCAGACCCCATTAATGACGAGCACGGTATGCTGCCAGGTGCAAACCCGGCTCAGGGAGTGACGCCCCTGCCATGCATAGTCCCGAGTCCAGCTGCAGGGAGCGGCAGGGAGACGTCCCTGACCGCGGGCCCCACCATCCAGAGGTGTCCTGGGATTAAAGGGGTGAAACATCGAGGAAGGATGGCTCCCAGCTGATGACCCCTGCCGCTGGTACTCGGCAACATTCAGATCATCCTGCCACCAAGAAGACGATCTCACAATATATCCAAGTAGCTCTTGCAGATTCTGCTTGTAGCATAGCATTTTTGAAATGTTTATTTCACTTGTTCTGTCGTGACCATGGGGAAAGGCCCATTGGCGGTGGGGGAAGACCCACGGACATCCAAGAAAGTGTGGATGACAGCACGGAAAGACGGCATGCAATAGTGTGAGGGCTAGCTCCCCAAAGCACTGCACAAACAAGCTACGAGTACTGAACAGAGAAAATACCCCCAGGCAGTCCGAGGAGGGGGGGAGGATAATCTGCCAGAACGGACGGATCACACGGTTAATGACCCGGACAACGGCATAGGAACTACGAGACTGGATGCGACAAGGCAGGAGGGTGAAGCTCGGAGAAGATGCAACATCTGCGGCAGATTGTTCAAGAACGAACGTGGCGTGAAGATTCACCAAGGCAAGTCTAAATGCAAAGAACAACTTCAGCAGCGCAAAGCACCTGTTATGACTCAGAGAGCCATCTCTGAGTTTATGAGCAGTGCTTGTCAGTCGAGGGAGGACACGGGCCAGGAGGCAAACCACAGTGCCCCAGACCTCTCCGCCGAACCAGTTCAGAGCACAAGAGGGGGTGAATCAGAAAATCTGGAGGGCTTTGAGAGGAAACCAAGGCTGGATCTACCATCAGCAGCAGACGGCAGATGGCGGCAATTGGATGAAGATCTGAGCGTCACTCTGGACAACGTCCTGAAAGGAGATGCAACCAAGAAGATAAAGACCATGGTGCAACTTGTGTATCAGGCATGCCATAATGCTTTTGGTGTGAAGGTAGGCCTAACAGTCAAGCCATCTGCAGGCCCTAGCAGAAGGCAGCGCCAGATCATAGAACTGCGGAAAGAACTACGATCTCTCAAGAAAAGGTGGCGGAAAGCAGACAATGACGAGAAAGCAGCCCTAAATGAGCTAAGTTCAGAGCTACGGAAAACTTTAATGCGGCTTCGAAAGATCGAGACAAGTCGGAAAAAGCAGAGTGAGAAGCGTAGACAGAGGAGGGCTTTCTTTAACAATCCCTTCCAGTTCACAGCCGGCATCCTTGGAAAGCCAAAAGGCGGAAGACTGACATGCACAAGGGAGGAAGTGGAGGACAGTGTGGCAGCAGCCCACAGTGATCCAGGCAGAGATATCCCCCTGGGAGACTGTCCATTCCACCTGCCAATACTCAAGCCACACGTCCCCTTTAACATGGCAGATTTCACTCTCGACGATGTAAGGAAAATAGTGGAGAAAGCCAGAGCTGGGTCTGCCCCGGGACCCTCAGGCACCACCTATAAGATTTACAAGAACTGCCCCTTACTTCTTAAGAGGCTAGCAAAGCTTTTCAGGACACTCTGGAAAAAGAAGCAGGAACCCTGGCTCTGGACAGTTGCAGAGGGCTGTTTTGTCCCCAAGGAACAAAACTCATCAGGACTTGGCCAATTTCGAGAAATTTCCCTCCTAGATGTTGAAGGAAAAATTTTCTGGGCCATCATTGCTAAAAGATTGACTTCGTACTTAGTCGCCAACAAGTATGTAGACACGAGCGTCCAAAAAGGAGGAGTCCCAGGATACTACGGATGTCTGGAGCATACTACAGCAATCAGTCAGATCATTAAAGAAGCAAAGACCAACAACAACACACTCTCCGTCGTATGGCTGGATCTTACCAAGGCCTACCCGAGCGTACCTCACCAGCTGATCCAAAAAGCATTGGAGCACTATCAAGTTCCTTCTGAGGTGACCAAGCTTGTGATGACTCACATGGATTCACTGAAGATGAGGTTTACGGTGGGAGATTTCACGACCAGATGGCAGAGACTCGAGAAGGGCATCATGGCAGGATGCACAGTATCTGTGGTTCTGTTCGTGGCTGCCATGAACCTCCTACTTAAGGCAGCAGGAATGCAGTGTAGAGGACCGAAAGCAGACGATGATACAAGACATCCATCCTGCAGAGCTTTCATGGATGATGTTACGGTGATGACGCCGTCGATACAAGGAACACGCTGGATCCTAAGCTCTCTGGAGAAGATGGCCACTTGGTCACGAATGCAGTTCAACCCGAAGAAATCTAGGAGCCTATGTATACTGAAAGGGAAGCTGTCAAGAAACATCTTCAGTATTCAAGGGTCGGAGATCCCAGTCATTCAGGACCAACAGATCAAATGCCTTGGAAAAAACTATGACAGCACCCTGAGGGACGGAGGAAACCTCAAAAGCACTGTGGCGCAGCTAAACACCTGGCTCAAGGCGATCAACAACAGTCAGCTGCTGGGAAGGCTGAAGGTATGGTGCTTCCAGCACGGCATCATACCCAGACTGCAATGGCCATTCCTATTGTACGACTTCCCTATGACCCAGGTGGAGGCAATGGAGAGACTGTGTAGTAAATTTATACGAAGATGGCTGGGAGTCCCCCCGTCTTTCAGCGCTGTGAATCTTTACAGTAAGACATCCAAGCTCCGCCTGCCACTTTCATCAGTAGTGGAAGAATTCAAAGCCACTAAGGCAAGAGCAGTCAGCACACTGCTCCTGTCAGAAGACGAGAAGGTCAGGCATGCAAATAAGTCCATCAAGTGTGGCAGGAAGTGGAACCCCCAGGATGCAGTAAAGGAGGCAGAAGCACACTGGAGGCACCAAGAAATTGTTGGGGTGGTCTGTCAGGGGCGGCTGGGGCTCGGTCACTACAACACCAGGATGTGGAGCAAGACCAACGCCAAAGGCAAGAGGGAACTTGTGGTGCAACGGGTTCGTGAGGCAGCAGAAGAGGAACGGCGTGTAAAGGCAACAGGGCTTGCAGCTCAAGGACAGTGGATGCAGTGGGACAGTGCCCTTGATCGCCCACTGTCCTGGAAAGAAATCTGGGGTACCGACCAGGGCAAGCTGTCCTTTCTCCTGCGAGCAGTTGCCGACCTCTTACCTACCCCCAACAATCTGAAGATCTGGGGGAGGGAGGAGGACCCATCCTGCAAACAGTGTGGAAATCCCCTTTGCTCCCTGAACCACATCCTAACAGGATGCCCAAAAGCACTGGGAGAAGGTCGCTACAGGTGGAGGCACGATAAGGTCCTCACGGAAGTCGCCAAATGGACAGAACAACTTAGGATAAGGGCCAACAAACGCCAAGCACCACCACACAACAACATCCAGTTCCAAAGGCAAGGCGAGAAGACTCCCAAGGCAAGAACAGCTGCCAAGAATCCACCTGCCATTCTTCACAGGGCTTCGGACTGGGAGATGCAAGTAGACCTAAAAAGGAGACTTGTTTTTCCAGAAGAGGTGGCTGTAACTACCCTCAGACCAGATATGGTCCTACTTTCCAGAAGCACAAAGACCATCTTGATAGTAGAACTAACCGTGCCCTGGGAGGACAGGCTTGTCATTTCCCACCAACTGAAGAAAGCCAAATATCAGGATCTGATTGATGAGGCACTTGCCAAAGGATGGTATGCAGCCTTATTCCCCATCGAGGTCGGCTGCCGCGGTTTCCCAGCAACATCAATGCGTTACTTTTTTCAGAAAATCGGTTTGGAACCCAATTTTCTCAAGAAAGCCACGGGAGAGATAGCCGCGGTAGCCGAGACAACATCAAGATGGATATGGCTGGCAAGGAACCGTAGTTGGAACCCTGAAGTAGGAGAGTCCAGACCCCATTAATGACGAGCACGGTATGCTGCCAGGTGCAAACCCGGCTCAGGGAGTGACGCCCCTGCCATGCATAGTCCCGAGTCCAGCTGCAGGGAGCGGCAGGGAGACGTCCCTGACCGCGGGCCCCACCATCCAGAGGTGTCCTGGGATTAAAGGGGTGAAACATCGAGGAAGGATGGCTCCCAGCTGATGACCCCTGCCGCTGGTACTCGGCAACATTCAGATCATCCTGCCACCAAGAAGACGATCTCACAATATATCCAAGTAGCTCTTGCAGATTCTGCTTGTAGCATAGCATTTTTCAAATGTTTATTTCACTCACATAGCATAGTTAATGCTAACGCCAATTCCTCACTTTTCCCTTCATGTATGTCCCTATGTTACACAAACTACCCATCATTATAACATTTATGATGATTTCCCAGAGTATCTATTCAAAAATATCTAACATTTCTTACCTGGCTGGCGCCAACAGGTGGTCCCGGTGGAACGGACGCCATGATCGCAAACACTGTGCTGCGTTCATGGTATTATAAACACTTAAAGTGTAGATGTTTAACTTCACAATCTGGCATAGTTTATTGCTCTTATACTGCTATTAGAGCCAAGCAGGTTCTAAAACAGTTTGCTAAACACAACGTTGTCACTGGCGTCAGTTTTTTAACTGCCAATCACATGAATGTGGTGTATAGAAAGTGTAGAGTCAAACTTGTCGCAGTTCCTACGTTCCCTGAAGGCAACGTGATTGAGGGAGGTCCTCGGCCTTCTTTGTTATGCTGTCACTCGTGATGCCACGCCCCTCTAAGTTGATGCCACGCCCCCCACGCAATATCAGGGCCAAAAGTCTGCGACTGAAAAAAAAAGATCTGAAAGTGAAAAAAAAATCTGAAAGTGAAAAAAAGATCTGAAACCAAAAAAATAAGATTTGAAACTGTAAAAAAATAAGATCTGAATCTGAAAACATAAAATCTGCAACTGAAAAAATTAAGACCTCAAATATCAAAATATATATGAAAGTGAAAAATGAAAATAAATAATTTATTCAAAAAATTTCCAAAACTGAATCAAAATTATATTTGACCTGAAAAAACCTTTCCTACACTTATTTTTAGTTTGAATACATTGTTGTATATTTCAAAGTTCAAGATCAAAACTTGAACTTTCAGTTTTGAATTTTTGTTTTTCAATTACAATTCTTTTTTCAAATTAGCAAAACATTTGGCCTGGATTTAGCTCCATATATTTTAGCCAAGCAGTACATATATAACTGAAATGTTATAATTATTTTTTTTTAGTCATACCCATTCTTTTTATAGACTGGATACAATTAAAAAGAAACTAAAACTAAATTGACCAAAAACAGGCAAATGATTCCACTTCAAATGCCGCTCTTCATGAACTAAGTCTGGGGACACTTTTGTTTTTGTGCTAAATATGTGCAAACACAGTTGCTGTACTCATCTGTGGGTGCGGGTGAGCAAACAGCTTCTGCAAACACAAACATCTTCGAAGCATCCTGTTAAGTCTATAAGTCACATTCAGGATGTGACTCAGATTTAAGCAGCTCACACTCAGACATGTCATGTTTACATCTGGACATGACACCAGTGTGTTTGGTTTCCTCAGATAGGCTACAGAACAGGGGTTTTAAAATATCACAAAAGCAGGTCTAACTTTTTTTTGTTGTGTTTTTAGTTTGGTTTCCTGAACTAGAATTAAAGGTCTCCAGCTGTCTCTTAAATCTGTTGAATGGATAATAACCACCTTTTATTAACCTGCTATCTGTATCTAAGTGTCTTATCAAGTTAATGACATCTGATTATGGGCATTTACATTTTCACCACAGAATTAATAATCCTTTTTATCTTTTCTTTGTCCACACTGTGATTGGAACCTGATATGCAAATGAAGTAGGCGGAGCTTGTGGACCTCATCAACAAACATGACCTGTCTCAGGTTTAGTGTGATGTTATCAGACCTGCTCCAGTTTATTTGTTATTTTCTGGCTGATTTATGGTCATATGTCCATGAATGCACTTCAAACTAATACCTCTTTCCCATTGACCAAAAAACCTGTTTAAACTGTTAACGATTGTCTTTTGGTGGCAGTGGGGAAGGTGCACCGACCCACATCAATCCACTAGTTTACATGATGACATGGGACATTACCTGTCAAAACACCTCAGTAGTAATGTCCACATTGGCTCCATAAACTCTGACTGTTCTGTGTAACGATGTTTCAAACCACATTTCCTTTCTGAGCCAATACTGAGTAAAATTCCAGTTGGTATCGCTGATAACGATACTGATAGTTGATGTTACTACCCCTAATATGTAGTCTAGCAGTGCTACCACTATTCATTCCATGTATGGGTCTAGTGGTGCTTCATAGTCAGGGGAGGCGGGGCTAAAAAGTTGTCTTTCAAATCCTCTGTATGTAATAGGACGGTACTACAACCAATCAGTGTAATCTTTAGGACGATGTAGTTAGAGCGTCTGAAAGTTGACGGAGGAGTCTGGAGAAAGTTAGGAATGACTAAACAAAATGGTGTGTTCATCCTGTGTTATCAAAACATTTCCAGCTCAATGACCTTTAGTAATGTCATCTGTGTGTTAATTATATTATTATAATTATTATTATTATATTAGTCTTCTGCTTTCCTGTGTCTCTTCATGGAATTTGTGACGTGGCTAGGTTAGTGTCAGGTGGGACAGACAGTTTGAGGTGGGGCAGACAGTTTGAGGTGGGGCAGACAGTTTGAGGTGGGGCAGACAGTTTGAGGTGGGGCAGACAGTTTCAGATGGGGCAGACAGTCTACCACTGTCGTGGTTTGTGTCATGTTAACGCAAGCCACACCAATCAACACCCAGCAGATATATTATTATTATTACACATTATATTTAGAGCAATAAAGGTCAAAGGACAAGGTCACGCTAAAGGTCAACATTTAAAACACATCAGTGGTAATATCTCAGATGTTTTTCTTTTCATTCACATGGTCTAACCTTCAGACTTTAGATGGGTCAACACCTATAACCCTCACCTTTGACCCCTAACCCTAACCGTCAGACATCAGATGGGTCAACACCTATGGCTCCATCACGTCACATGACGTCATATCACGCCTTGGTGGACGTCTGCTGCTTCTGACTGCCTTGTTTGGAATTAACATGTCCATGTAAACATGAAAGAAAAAGCTTTAATTCCAAATAATTTTACTCTGAATAAGTAATTTGGAATTAAAAATCCTCATGTAAACGTAGCAATTGTGACACCACATAAACATTAAAGAAATATGTGAGTGTGAATGTGTCCTGTTTTCAAAACCAAAGGTGGGACAGTTTTGGACAGGCAGTGTGCCTGCATGAAGTTTTAAAATATCCACGTCACCAGTTTTAATTTTCTGTTTCTTCATTGGTTTTGTAACTGGCACAAACACAACGTGGCGCAAACACAACGTGGCACAAACACAACGTGGCGCAAACACAACGTGGCGCAAACACAACGTGGCGCAAACACAACGTGGCGCAAACACAACGTGGCGCAAACACAACGTGGCGCAAACACAACGTGGCGCAAACACAACGTGGCGCAAACACAACGTGGCGCAAACACAACGTGGCGCAAACACAACGTGGCACAAACACAACGTGGCGCCCCACACCCTAACCCATGGTTGTCGGGTGTCATCCACACAAACTGTTGATTATTACAGTTATAAGCTTCTGTCTGTTTCATCAACTAGAAAACATCGCTTCAGAAAGTAAGATCTGTGTCACAGCACTCATTTGCAAACCTCACATTTTTTTGGGGGGGGGGGTTTGGAGGGGTGCATGGCTTCCTCCTTTCATGTTATAATGATATATTCTTTACTGTGGATTTGACTGTCGATCCAACCGTGGATTATCACTTGGCTCTAACATCTCCCAGCTGTTGCCCTCAGGATGTTTGGAGGCAGCTGTGGCACAGGAGCTACGGCAGGTGATCCACAAATCTCAAGGTTGAGGGTTCAATCCCAGCCTCTTATTCACATGCCTCAGACAAGACACTGAATCCTAAGTTGCTCCAGTGTCACCAGAGTGCATCATGAAGGTAATAAAACATGCAGTCTGTCGGTCATTTATGCTTTAATTGTATAGATCAGGGGTTTCAAACTCATTTTCTTCAGGGGCCACATTCATTCTAATGTGATCTCCAATGGGCCGGTGTTCTGTCAAGTTATCCTACCTCGTCAAGTCTGTCAAGTCATGTTGCTTCGTCACAAAATCCTACCTCACCCGTGCCATGGTTCTGCCTCTGTTTGCTATTTAAATGCTGCTGCATGTGTTAACAACTGATTATTTGTGTTATTGGAATTGAAAATGTATAAGAGTCATTTTATTTACCTTATGTTGGCTATATTTAGGCTAACATTTAACCAGGTTACATTGTGGGTTGATGACAGATTCATTCTTTTACTGGAACTGAAATAGGTTTATAATAGTCATTATATTTACCTACTGCCAGGATCGGGGTGAGGTGAAGGAGGACTCCATTGCACAGTACTGAAGGAAAAAATAATTTAATAACAAAACTAAGAAACATAACACAGAGACAACATAAGACAGAGACAAAACCAAACCAAAACCTGGGAACAAACGGCCAGAGTCCGTGGTGATGATGAAGGTCCGGGTTATGGTGACTGAGGATATGGTGAAAGTGTCCGGGTTATGGAGGTGACATTACTGAATGGTCCCGCACTGGCAACTGCAAGCCTTTCTGCTTATATAGCCACAGATGAGGAACGGCTTGCAGCTGCACAGTGCAGGGCCAGGTGAGTGTGGAGAGTACTGGGGCAGAGGTCACTGGAGCAGAGGTCATGACACCTACTTTTTGTTCGCTCATAGAACTAATACTGTATTATTTCTATGCTGTTTGTTTACGACATTTAGGCTAATATGACAGTGGCTAGTCTTAGTAGCCTGATAGTTAGCCTAAGCTTGTCATGTTTACTGACAATGACATATTGGTCAATTCAATGATTTAACATAATGAAAACCACGCAAGATGTGTTTAAACGCTGCACTTTACAAATATTGAACAAAATGTGTTTAAAATGTGTGTCAGTATGTGGGTATACATGTACATGACTAACAGTCTCTATTGCACTGACTTTTAAAGCACATTAAAGGGACAGTTCAGTATTTTATTAAAGGGACAGTTCAGTATTTTATTAAAGGGACAGTTCAGTATTTTATTAAAGGGACAGTTCAGTATTTTATTAAAGGCACAGTTCAGTATTTTATTAAAAGGACAGTTCAGTATTTTATTAAAAGGACAGTTCAGTATTTTATTAAAGGGACAGTTCAGTATTTTATTAAAGGGACAGTTCAGTATTTTATTAAAGGCACAGTTCAGTATTTTATTAAAGGGACAGTTCAGTATTTTATTAAAGGGACAGTTCAGTATTTTATTAAAGGGACAGTTCAGTATTTTATTAAAAGCACAGTTCAGTATTTTATTAAAAGGACAGTTCAGTATTTTATTAAAAGGACAGTTCAGTATTTTATTAAAGGCACAGTTCAGTATTTTATTAAAGGCACAGTTCAGTATTTTATTAAAGGCACAGTTCAGTATTTTATTAAAGGCACAGTTCAGTATTTTATTAAAAGGACAGTTCAGTATTTTATTAAAGGCACAGTTCAGTATTTTATTAAAGGCACAGTTCAGTATTTTATTAAAGGCACAGTTCAGTATTTTATTAAAAGGACAGTTCAGTATTTTATTAAAGGCACAGTTCAGTATTTTATTAAAGGCACAGTTCAGTATTTTATTAAAGGCACAGTTCAGTATTTTATTAAAGGGACAGTTCAGTATTTTATTAAAAGGACAGTTCAGTATTTTATTAAAGGCACAGTTCAGTATTTTATTAAAGGCACAGTTCAGTATTTTATTAAAGGCACAGTTCAGTATTTTATTAAAGGGACAGTTCAGTATTTTATTAAAGGCACAGTTCAGTATTTTATTAAAAGGACAGTTCAGTATTTTATTAAAGGCACAGTTCAGTATTTTATTAAAAGGACAGTTCAGTATTTTTATTAAAGGCACAGTTCAGTATTTTATTAAAGGCACAGTTCAGTATTTTATTAAAAGGACAGTTCAGTATTTTATTAAAGGGACAGTTCAGTATTTTATTAAAAGGACAGTTCAGTATTTTATTAAAGGGACAGTTCAGTATTTTATTAAAGGGACAGTTCAGTATTTTATTAAAAGGACAGTTCAGTATTTTATTAAAGGCACAGTTCAGTATTTTATTAAAAGGACAGTTCAGTATTTTATTAAAGGCACAGTTCAGTATTTTATTAAAAGTACAGTTCAGTATTTTATTAAAAGGACAGTTCAGTATTTTATTAAAGGGACAGTTCAGTATTTTATTAAAGGGACAGTTCAGTATTTTATTAAAAGGACAGTTCAGTATTTTATTAAAGGGACAGTTCAGTATTTTATTAAAGGGACAGTTCAGTATTTTATTAAAGGCACAGTTCAGTATTTTATTAAAGGCACAGTTCAGTATTTTATTAAAAGGACAGTTCAGTATTTTATTAAAGGCACAGTTCAGTATTTTATTAAAGGCACAGTTCAGTATTTTATTAAAAGGACAGTTCAGTATTTTATTAAAAGGACAGTTCAGTATTTTATTAAAGGCACAGTTCAGTATTTTATTAAAGGCACAGTTCAGTATTTTATTAAAGGCACAGTTCAGTATTTTATTAAAAGGACAGTTCAGTATTTTATTAAAGGCACAGTTCAGTATTTTATTAAAAGGACAGTTCAGTATTTTATTAAAGGGACAGTTCAGTATTTTATTAAAGGCACAGTTCAGTATTTTATTAAAGGGACAGTTCAGTATTTTATTAAAGGCACAGTTCAGTATTTTATTAAAGGCACAGTTCAGTATTTTATTAAAAGGACAGTTCAGTATTTTATTAAAGGCACAGTTCAGTATTTTATTAAAGGCACAGTTCAGTATTTTATTAAAGGCACAGTTCAGTATTTTATTAAAGGCACAGTTCAGTATTTTATTAAAAGGACAGTTCAGTATTTTATTAAAAGGACAGTTCAGTATTTTATTAAAAGGACAGTTCAGTATTTTATTAAAAGGACAGTTCAGTATTTTATTAAAGGGACAGTTCAGTATTTTATTAAAGGCACAGTTCAGTATTTTATTAAAGGCACAGTTCAGTATTTTATTAAAGGCACAGTTCAGTATTTTATTAAAAGGACAGTTCAGTATTTTATTAAAGGGACAGTTCAGTATTTTATTAAAGGCACAGTTCAGTATTTTATTAAAAGGACAGTTCAGTATTTTATTAAAGGGACAGTTCAGTATTTTATTAAAGGCACAGTTCAGTATTTTATTAAAGGCACAGTTCAGTATTTTATTAAAGGGACAGTTCAGTATTTTATTAAAGGCACAGTTCAGTATTTTATTAAAAGGACAGTTCAGTATTTTATTAAAAGGACAGTTCAGTATTTTATTAAAAGGACAGTTCAGTATTTTATTAAAGGGACAGTTCAGTATTTTATTAAAAGGACAGTTCAGTATTTTATTAAAGGGACAGTTCAGTATTTTATTAAAAGGACAGTTCAGTATTTTATTAAAGGCACAGTTCAGTATTTTATTAAAGGGACAGTTCAGTATTTTATTAAAAGGACAGTTCAGTATTTTATTAAAAGGACAGTTCAGTATTTTATTAAAAGGACAGTTCAGTATTTTATTAAAAGGACAGTTCAGTATTTTATTAAAAGGACAGTTCAGTATTTTATTAAAGGGACAGTTCAGTATTTTATTAAAGGCACAGTTCAGTATTTTATTAAAGGCACAGTTCAGTATTTTATTAAAGGCACAGTTCAGTATTTTATTAAAAGGACAGTTCAGTATTTTATTAAAAGGACAGTTCAGTATTTTATTAAAGGCACAGTTCAGTATTTTATTAAAAGGACAGTTCAGTATTTTATTAAAGGCACAGTTCAGTATTTTATTAAAGGCACAGTTCAGTATTTTATTAAAGGCACAGTTCAGTATTTTATTAAAGGCACAGTTCAGTATTTTATTAAAGGGACAGTTCAGTATTTTATTAAAGGGACAGTTCAGTATTTTATTAAAGGCACAGTTCAGTATTTTATTAAAAGGACAGTTCAGTATTTTATTAAAGGCACAGTTCAGTATTTTATTAAAAGGACAGTTCAGTATTTTATTAAAGGCACAGTTCAGTATTTTATTAAAGGCACAGTTCAGTATTTTATTAAAGGCACAGTTCAGTATTTTATTAAAAGGACAGTTCAGTATTTTATTAAAAGGACAGTTCAGTATTTTATTAAAAGGACAGTTCAGTATTTTATTAAAGGGACAGTTCAGTATTTTATTAAAGGCACAGTTCAGTATTTTTCAGATGAATGTGTTTGTCATCAACGTCTTTATTCTGCTGCACCCACAGTGACGCCACCCCTCTCTTCTGATTCCGGCCCTTTACTCTGGTGCACCCACAGTGACTTACCCCCGACAGTGTCCTGTGAGCCCAGTTCTGGTCAGGTTTTGGTCAAAGTCAAAGTAGTCCCGGCAGGTTTCCTGGGCTCAAACAGAATATGTTGGAATATTTACATAACAAAACTGCCACTTTTCTTATTTTTAGTGACCAGTATGCTTCAAAGGGTTAATACTGGTGATTTTACTCTGTAAGTTATAACATCAGCCAGTCAGTCAGCACATGTGATCTATCATTTTACTTTAAATTAGGTACTCCTCCCTCAGTATAAGCAGATAAATCTAAAGCTGGGGAATGTGAGCGGCACATTATGGACTAATGAACAACACGGACACAGAACTGACATCTTAATCCTACAGAATCCTACGAATTTACTCACATTTTCATCAGCCACATTTACCAACTTCCATTTGTGCAGATATTTTCTATCTACATGTTAGTTGGGGCTTTACTGCGGAAGTGATTGTGTGTGGATGCTGTCACCTGTACCAGACTGTGTGCCAGGAGTCAGCTTTCTTTCAGCAAAGCTACTAACTGGATAATTAAGGGTGCTCCATACACTCCAATTAGCCGGCGATGGTGATGGGAGGAGGAACTGCTTGACTGTATCTTAGAAAAACGCATGTAAAACTGGGTCATCATCACCAAGTCGCAGTAAAAGGCTAATGTGTGTGAGGTGAGGCCACCATACATTACAAGCTGCAGGTTTCTGAATAAATGCTGCCAAGGTTGCTGGTGCACTGTAGCGCTTCACTGCCAAACCCATAATCTCATACTGTTTATTTTCTCAAGTTCCTCTCCCTGTCGCTGTCTCCTCACTCTTTTTTTGTCTGTGTCTTTCTCTTGGTGCTTTAAAGGCCTCAGAGGAATGTTGTTTACCATAACAGCCTGTGTGAGCCCATCACAAACACCTCCACGAGACACAGTCGTGCTTCCCCCTTTTTCTGGTCAGATTTTTTTTAGAATTCCACTGAGGAACCACAGTCACTCTGAGGGTTTGTTTGCATCGAAAAATCTATACATCCTGCTAGATTTCTAAAAAACAAGCAAACAAACAAAAAACAAGAATATATAGGCTTGAAATAAAAGGTATGAAACATTGATGTTTGGATTCAAAAGTTTACATACACTGACTGACTGTGTATATTATTATTATTATTATTATTATTATTATTATTATTATTATTATTATTATTATTATTATTATTATTATTATTATTATTATTAGTATTATTATTATTAAGTCAGAGACAGCAGACCTCTGCCAAGGTTTGATATGTCATCATATGACGTCAAAATGTGACATAATGGAGCCATAGGTGTTGACCCATCTGATGTCTGAAGGTTAGGGTTAGGGGTCACAGGTCAGACCATGTGAATTAAAAACACCTGAGATATTACCACTGATGTGTTTTAACTGTTGACCTTTAGTGTGACCTTGACCTTTGACCTTCATTGCCCAGAATCTAATGGGTTCTTCCATTATCTTCATTCCTGAAAGTTTCATCAAAATCCGTTCAGAGCAAACATTCTGGAATTTAATACGTCCTTAGTGGAGGAAATAATAAAACCACAAGTGGTGTTATAGGCCCTCACCTCCCCATGTGACCACCTGCCCACACGAGACCACCCGACAGTGGGAGGACGTTGTATCGTGCACTCGATCCAACATTCTGTGAGACGCACACAGTCCTACATCTGAAAGTGACCCCTTCGTTATGAAGTCAACATAGCCACGCCCATTATTTGATCAAAAATTTAACTGGTAACTTTTGATCTCACATCTGTGTGGGTGATTTTCACCCAGTTTGGTGTAAATTGGATGTAAACTCTAGGAGAAGATGATGAAAGGATAAGGACTGGGATTTTGACTACATTTGTGTTGTCATGGTAACAGGGTTGTACGTAGGGGTGTGTCCTCATTGGCTTTTTGGTTCAGTGTGGCACAAAATTTCACTCCCATTCAAAGGGGTTCTGGCAAAACCCATTCATGTCTGTGGCACGGTTTTTATGTCGTCCTGGTAACACGAGTAAAAATAGGGGTGTGTCCTCATTGACTTTTTGATTCAGGTTGGTGTTAGGGATGTGTGTGTCAAATTTCATTTGACGATGTGGAAAAAAATTTTGATTCATATTCAAAAAGGGTAGGGGGCGTCAGAGAGCCATTTTGAGATCTAACGGCACGTGTTCCATATCATGGTGTTCAGGTTGTCTTTCTGCACAAATGTTACATTGGGTTCAACTCGACCTGACACTGGATGTGTGAGGAACACACACTTTTATGACCGCTTCATTGTGAGGTCATTCCAGCCACGCCCACATGTAATCAACATTTAGTTTGGTGTAAATTGGATGTAAACCCGAGGAGAAGATGTTAAAAGTATGAGGGGTGGTATTTTAGAGGTTCACACTTCCATCCAACATGGATCCAAAAAATGATAATGGGTCAATAACCTGTAGTTTATAATAATAGTTCTCAAAACATGGGTCTTTTACTAGTTGAGGTATGTCTCTAAACAGATGGACAGACACACAGACAAACACACAGGCAGACAGACAGTCACAGATGGACACACAGACAGACACACAGACAAATACACAGACAGACAGATACAGACACAGACAGCTAGCTAGCATCAGTTCAACAATTAGCGGTTGTGTTTGTGTCGTATCAGAACAAGGACATGTTCAGATTGTGTATATTCGTAGGTGGAGCGAGGTTGGTTCATTCTCTTGATATTTGTGTGTGCTGCTTTAATTAATTGTTGTTTAATCATATACAAAAATGGATGATGATATTGGGAGTTTTATGGTTGGATGTATATTTTTAGAGAAAACTGAACTTTGTACCTATTAATATTGTTATGTGGTTTTTTTAGTTTCACGGTGCTTGAAAATGCAATAAAGTTTGTACTGGTTGAACTCTACGCTGTCTCATTGATGCCAAGGGCTGCTACAGTCTGTCTGTGTCCGACAGTGTCCTACTGTGTCCGACTGTGTCCGACTGTGTCCGACTGTGTCCGACAGTGTCCGTCTGTGTCAGACTGTGTCAGACTGTGCCCGACTGTGTCCGACTGTGTCCGACTGTGTCCGACTGTGTCCGACTGTGTCCGACTGTGTCCGACAGTGTCCGACAGTGTCCGACTGTGTCCGTCTGTGTCAGACTGTGTCAGACTGTGTCAGACTGTGCCCGACTGTGTCCGACTGTGTCCGACTGTGTCCGACTGTGTCCGACAGTGTCCGACAGTGTCCGACTGTGTCCGACAGTGTCCGACTGTGTCCGACTGTGTCCGACTGTGTCCGACTGTGTCCGACTGTGTCCGTCTGTGTCAGACTGTGCCCGACTGTGTCCGACTGTGTCCGACAGTGTCCTACTGTGTCCGACTGTGTCCGACTGTGTCCGTCTGTGTCAGACTGTGCCCGACTGTGTCCGACTGTGTCCGACTGTGTGCGACTGTGTCCGACTGTGTCCGACAGTGTCCGACTGTGCCCGACAGTGTCCGACTGTGTTCGACTGTGTCCGACTGTGTCGGACTGTGTCCGACAGTGTCCGACTGTGTCCTACTGTGTCCGACTGTGTCCGACTGTGTCCGACAGTGTCCGACTGTGTCCGTCTGTGTCAGACTGTGTCAGACTGTGCCCGACTGTGTCCGACTGTGTCCGACTGTGTCCGACAGTGTCCGACAGTGTCCGACTGTGTCCGACTGTGTCCGACAGTGTCCGACTGTGTCAGACTGTGCCCGACTGTGCCCGACTGTGTCCGACTGTGTCCGACTGTGTCCGACTGTGTCCGACTGTGTCCGACAGTGTCCGACAGTGTCCGACTGTGTCCGACTGTGTCCGACTGTGTCCGTCTGTGTCAGACTGTGTCAGACTGTGCCCGACTGTGTCCGACTGTGTCCGACTGTGTCCGACTGTGTCCGACTGTGTCCGACTGTGTCCGTCTGTGTCAGACTGTGTCAGACTGTGTCAGACTGTGCCCGACTGTGCCCGACTGTGTCCGACTGTGTCCGACTGTGTCCGACAGTGTCCGACTGTGTCCGACAGTGTCCGACTGTGTCCGACTGTGTCCGACTGTGTCCGACTGTGTCCGACTGTGTCCGTCTGTGTCAGACTGTGCCCGACTGTGTCCGACTGTGTCCGACAGTGTCCTACTGTGTCCGACTGTGTCCGACTGTGTCCGACTGTGTCCGTCTGTGTCAGACTGTGCCCGACTGTGTCCGACTGTGTCCGACTGTGTCCGACTGTGTGCGACTGTGTCCGACTGTGTCCGACAGTGTCCGACAGTGTCCGACTGTGTCCGACTGTGTCCGACTGTGTCCGACAGTGTCCGACTGTGTCCGACTGTGTCCGACAGTGTCCGACTGTGCCCGACTGTGTCCGACTGTGTGCGACTGTGTCCGACTGTGTCCGACTGTGTCCGACTGTGTCCGACTGTGTCCGACTGTGTCCGACTGTGTCCGACAGTGTCCGACAGTGTCCGACTGTGTCCGACTGTGTCCGACAGTGTCCGACTGTGTCCGACTGTGTCCGACAGTGTCCGACAGTGTCCGACTGTGTTCGACTGTCCAACTGTGTCAGACTGTGTCCGACTGTGTCCGACAGTGTCCGACTGTGTCCGACTGTGTCCGACTGTGTCCGACAGTGTCCGACTGTGCCCGACAGTGTCCGACTGTGTTCGACTGTGTCCGACAGTGTCCGACTGTGTCCGACTGTGTCCGACAGTGTCCGACTGTGTTCGACTGTGTCCGACTGTGCCCGACAGTGTCCGACTGTGTGCGACTGTGTCCGACTGTGTTCGACTGTGTCCGACTGTGTTCGACTGTGCCCGACAGTGTCCGACTGTGTTCGACTGTGTCCGACTGTGTCGGACTGTGTCCGACAGTGTCCGACTGTGTCCGACTGTGTCCGACAGTGTCCGACTGTGTTCGACTGTGTCCGACTGTGTCCGACTGTGTCCGACAGTGTCCGACTGTGTGCGACTGTCCAACTGTGTCAGACTGTGTCCGACTGTGTCCGACAGTGTCCGACTGTGTCCGACTGTGTCCGACTGTGTCCGACAGTGTCCGACTGTGCCCGACAGTGTCCGACTGTGTTCGACTGTGTCCGACTGTGTCGGACTGTGTCAGACTGTGCCCGACTGTGCCCGACTGTGTCCGACTGTGTCCGACTGTGTCCGACTGTGTCCGACAGTGTCCGACTGTGTCCGACTGTGTCCGACTGTGTCCGACTGTGTGCGACTGTGTCCGACAGTGTCCGACTGTGTCCGACAGTGTCCGACTGTGTCCGACAGTGTCCGACTGTGTGCGACTGTGTGCGACTGTGTCCGACTGTGTCCGACAGTGTCCGACTGTGTGCGACTGTGTCCGACTGTGTTCGACTGTGTCCGACAGTGTCCGACTGTGTCCGACTGTGTCCGACTGTGTCCGACTGTGTCCGACTGTGTCCGACTGTGTCCGACTGTGTTCGACTGTGTCCGACAGTGTCCGACTGTGTGCGACTGTGTCAGACTGTGTGCGACTGTGTCCGACAGTGTCCGACTGTGTCCGACAGTGTCCGACTGTGTGCAACTGTGTCCGACTGTGTCCGACAGTGTCCGACTGTGTGCGACTGTGTCCGACAGTGTCCGACTGTGTCCGACAGTGTCCGACTGTGTGCGACTGTGTGCGACTGTGTCCGACTGTGTCCGACAGTGTCCGACTGTGTGCGACTGTGTCCGACTGTGTCCGACTGTGTTCGACTGTGTCCGACAGTGTCCGACTGTTTCCGACTGTGTCCGACTGTGTCCGACAGTGTCCGACTGTGAACCCAAACGGAGGAAATCAGATATAATATAACTTTATACATTTTACAAGAAGAAGTAAGAAAAAGGAATTTATTTTTCCTTTTTTCTCTCTTTTCTTATTTTTGAGAAGCCCGTGTCACAACATTCACACCACACACAGATTTTACACACAACACATTCACACAACCAAGACAGAATGCTGACTCATACGACCTGCTTAGTTACACATTCTGTCCAGTACATGGCACACATTTTCACCCTCCCGAATATGACTAAATGTAAATATTGCATATTATTATACATTTTTTAATTATTATTATTATTTTAATTAGCTCTAACTTAATTATAGGAAAAAATATGATAAACAACCAAAAAGGCGAAAAACACATAGGATAACATTATTGAAAGACAACTGGTGATAAAACAGTTAAGAAAGGTAGAAAAAGAGAAAAATAGATTTGAGAACTGACACACAAATAGCACTGGATCTTTATGGATTAACACATAAAAACACTAATGATTTTCATCCAAACAGTTCTAGTCATGTCATTTTCATTGTGTTGCTTCTGTTTTAAAGGGTCCCCCATAATACCCCATTTTAAAAAAAGGGATATTGTATACTGGGAAATTAACCCTTTGACACATACTGGTCAGTGCAATGGTCAGTTATTTGACTGGTCAGTCCAATGGTCAGTTGTTCTACTGGTCAGTCAAGTGGTCATGTGTTCAGATGGATAAACAAAAGTATGTAATTCAGGCAAATTCCAGACATTATGAGTGAATATGTCGTAGGTTCACAACATCCTGTTTGGTCTGAACACATTAATAAGGTTTGAAAACAAAGTGTGCATAAGAACAGTGCTGTATCCACAAAAGGAACAGTCCCTTTCATAAGGATGCAGTCTGTACATTTACTGCACGCCTTCAAAATAAGAGCGTGGTCAGTGCAGATAAAGCAGTCTGGAGGTGATAATGGAAGTGAATGGACAGATGTTAGAGACTTTACACTTAGACTGCATGTATACACACAACCTCAGAGAGTTAGAAATGTTAGTGCACATGTGGGCGTGGTCTCAACATATCTTACTTTTCACATGCTGACACACAATTCCAGCCCCTTCCTGCATTATTAACTCCAGAAAAAGACAAGACGAACAATATTGAAATCACAAACACAGACATTCACATTCACACAGGATGTGAATGACCTCTGGACGTCTGTTTTTCACCCAAACACAGGAGGTCATTTATGGCAGAATTATTACTGAGCAAATATCAGACATAGCGCATTTGCACGGGACTAAGAACTCAGACATTCTCCGTAATTATTCCGAATAACCAGTGGTCCAAAGGTAATACTTATTCCGTGTGAATAGGGCATAGCATGTTTATGTGTAAATCAATGAGTTGTTATTAGACTGTAATTAACAGTCTATTCTTAAACAAAAACTGCATAAAAAGAGTTTTATTTCATATTGTTCTGATATTGTGTTTTAAATGCATGTTCCTTTGGTTCAAAGCTTAAACACACATTCTCCAGCTGTATTACATATACAATTACATAAACAATAGGTTCATTAAAAAGATTTCAATTACATTGCTTTTTCATGCCTAAAGGGGAATAAAAAAACTTAGAAAAGAAAATTATCTTGACTAAGCTTCTCAAAAGTCATGCATCAAAGGTTTAAAGAACAATACTACAATTTGGCGTACAGTGTTATACTTCTACATAAATGGATAAAAACTGCATTTTATATATGACCCCCCCACCAGTAAACCAGGCATAAGTGTGTGTAAATCCAAACAGAGTTATGTGTGTATCTTGGTAGAGTGTAAACTAAGGTTTAAGATGGTGAAAAAATGATGTTTCTATCACAAGTAGAACCAAAGTTATGGTCATTTTAATATCCACATTTGGACATATTTTACAATTTGCATATTTTTAGATATTGTCCGTTAAAGTTTTGGACTGTTTTGGGGTAGGAAGTCCTTAGCAACGCATAATAATTTGTATCCGATTGACACAAATTGTTGACAGATGTTAAAGGACACTCTGATGGACATGTCACAGAAGTTTTATATATTATAATAATAGGACAGAAGTGTGACGTATTATAATCATTTGGCTTACACCATTGGACAGAACATTCAATATAAGCTTTTACCTCGTACCAAACACTTGGGTGTTTACCCACGGAACGGAGATCGTTTTGTTCGGCGAAAAGAGGTGGAAGTCGTCTTTGTCTTTGCTCAGCAATACCTGAACTTTTGTCACCGCTTAAATAATTGACTCAATAAACACCTTTATTGATTGGATTTCAATGTAATGACCACAGGAAGTGAACATAGAGGTGTTAAGGTACCGTTTTTTGATAAGGTGTAAACACTAATAACAAATCACCTTCCAGCCTAAATTTGGCTGTAGCTCTGAACGGCTCAGCGCCACTTATGCCTGGTTTGGTGGTGGTGGGTCACATATAGGATATTATATCAGATAAATATAGCCAATGTTAGCGATGGTGATAGTAATTTTAACATTAGTGTTGAAGGGATAACAACAACAGTGGAGCACACTGTCTGTAGCTGCTTCATAACACGTGAGCACATTGTGTCCATCAACAGACGAGTCAATGGATTCACGCCGTCGCCTCCCAAACACCCATATCTTCTGACGTCGCTGCTCTGTGATTTCCATCGACTAAATGCGGGCTACATTTAAATCTGGGGTCATGGTTTTTAATTACTCTTCCATTTTCACTTAAAAGGCCAGAAAAACAGGAGGAGGAGTCGACGCAAAGGGAGCGACAGCAGCGCACGGCGGCAGGAACAAAGGCCTGCCACGGGGGTTGATGCCTCCCACTGCTCCAGACCCACATGCTGCTGAAGCTGTGCAGAGGTTAGGACCACCGAGGAAGATTTCCCCTGGGGGCTATTATCGCCCAGAAGATAAAATGATTTTCAGACAGAGGATCCTGTGCACACACATGTACTGAGGACAGTCAGGAAACCAGGATTTAAGAGTCAATCCAATCCCATACTGTTTATAAAAACCAAAGCGCTGACTCGTCATTGCTTTGGGGGTAATGTGATGACACATTTAAAAAACAACATTCGACTCTCAAACAGATGTGTTCTTCTGTTTTTGTGCAAATGGATCCAAATAAAACTAATACTAATGTGAAACATGTGATAAAAGCTGAGTTTCGCTCTTTCTACATGAGAACGACAACTTCAAATAAAGAGTCAGTCGTCTAGAAGGAGACAAAGGTAAGTAGATGCACGATGTAATGTCCCCTCATTGTCTCTGTTCATGGCAACTGATTCAACAGGAACTGGGCATATGTGGACCGGACCGGTACCGAAACACTGGGCACAAATCTGGTTAAAACTAGTCTGAGCGAGCAACTGAAAAGCTGTGTGAGTTGAAAATGTCAAAAAACAAAACCACTGATTCTTTTGCTACTTATAAAATACAGGGACAGGATGAAGCTGAAGGAAAGTATCTGCAGCTGGACGGTGATGACGCGAAAATGGTGAATGTTCTGCACTTCTATACTTCTGTTCCACCTTCATGCTGCTCAAAGTTCTTTACATTAGCCTTACATTCACCCATTCACACACTTTACATTCACCTTACATTCACCCATTCACACACTTTACATTAGCCTTACATTCACCCATTCACACACTTTACATTCGCCTTACATTCACACACTTTACATTAGCCTTACAACCACCCATTCACACACTTTACATTAGTCTCACATTCACCCATTCACACACTTTACATTCCCTCACATTCATACATTCACACACTTTACATTCCCTCACATTCATCCATTCACACACTTTACATTAGCCTCACATTCACCCATTCACACACTTTACGTTAGCCTCACATTCACCCATTCACACACTTTACATTAGCCTCACATTCACCCATTCACACACTTTACATTAGCCTCACATTCACCCATTCACACACTTTACGTTAGCCTCACATTCACCCATTCACACACTTTACGTTAGCCTCACATTCACCCATTCACACACTTTACATTAGCCTCACATTCACCCATTCACACACTTTACATTAGCCTCACATTCACCCATTCACACACACACTCATACACCAGTAGGTTTCTAAGGTTCTGTCAGTCCTACTGTCAGGGTTCAGTGTCTTTGCTCGAGGACACTTGGACATGTGGACATGGGATGTCATCATGTGGATTAATGTACCGTTATATTTACTATCTAGTTCTGCATCTGTATGTTGTAACATGGCGGTTCACAGAGACAAGTGTCTGACTCATCAGTGACTGCAGGGTTTATACGTCACCTTTTAGCCTTTTTTGGAACCTAGAAGGAGGTGATACCAAAAATCTATGAGCAGGTACCATAGTTCCTGGTTCTTTTTCATAATGGAAATGCACCAAAGAGTTGAGTCAAAGTGATACTAGTGGAGATGTGGCATTAGATCCCTTTGGTTAGAATGTTTGCGTGCATTAAATAAAGAGGACATTTTCATCTGCTTTAAAACAAAACCTCTCCTGCCAAACCAATAGTCACTTTTAAAGAAGGAGAAGGGTATATTTACAAATGTACTGACACGTTACTGAGCAACTTTTGAGGTTAAAGCCTTAACTTCGCCCCAGTCCTTTCTATTGCCAGTTCTCAATAAATTCATCAAAGTGTCGCCGATAGCACCCTGCAGGCCGGTGTCACACAGCTCACCTGGAAGGATGCATGCCTTAGAAAAGTGTCAGTGTTACTGTCAGTTTGTTTACTCACACCTAAACCTGTCTTAGAGCAGGAGTAAAAGACAGATTTGTGTTTATTCCACAGTGGCATGGCAGTAATATGTTATTCAAAGTTAAATATATAATTCCAATAAACTTCATTTGTCCAAAGGTGGGAAATAAAGCTTGAATACTTTCTGACTGTAGTCAATGCTGCGTCTGATGTTCGTCAATTTTTCACTGAATCTGTAAAAAAAATCCTGAGTAATAACTGATAAAGATAGATATCAGGACATGACTTTTCCTCAATAGAAATATCAGATATGCTTGATGCAATTTTGAAAGAATTCATTTGTCCGTGTTTTGACAGATGTAAGAAGAGCCAATCATAATTAAGTTGTGTCGCACTGAACTAATCATGCTACAGCTACTGCAAGTTAGGTTGATGAGCACAGCACACGCTAATGTTTGGGCTGTGACGGGAGGTAACAGGCGTGTTTCCACTATCCGTAACTTCCGGTACTTTTTGGGGGGCGTACTTGTGACCAGGCCATGAGTTAGCCAGGTCCTCTCAGGTGTTTTGTCTCCCTACACTTTTGGCCCTGTAAGAACCTTGTGATGACGTCATCATATTGTGTCAGTTGCTATGGTAACGTCAGCGGAGGAGGAAATCACAACAAGACTAGATATGGACACGGACGAAGTTGGGATGTTTGTTGTGTTTGTGCCGTTGCTTTACACAGTGATGGTATCAGAGATTGACAGAAGAAGAATTTCACTGGATGAACGAAACACAGAGCTGGAAAAGCAGAAATTATTCTGCTTTGTCGTGTGGTAAACTTCCTCCAACAACTACTCTGGAGTTGTTTGTCCCGTTCTGATCATGTCATTTGTGACAACGATCTGCGTGACTTCCAACCAGCGACTCTACTCTGCTGCTCTCCAGTACCTTCTCCCAAGCAAGAACTCTGTTGTTTCCTGTCAAAGTTCCGGAACGCGGCCCTGTCGGAACGGCCCAGTCAGTGGAAACATGCGCATGCTGTGAAGTTCCTGTAAAATGACCCAGAAGTTCTGATAGTAGAAACACAGCTAATGTCTTTTTTTATTATTATTATTATTATTATTATTATTATTATTATTATTATTATATTATTATTATTATTATTATTATTATTATTATTATTATTATTATTATTATTATTATTATTATTATTATTATGATTATTATGATTATTATTATTATTATTATTATTATTATTATTATTATTATTAGTATTATTATTATTATTATTATTATTATATTTGGGTCAGTTTGTCTGTCTATCAGCTGGATTACACAAAAAGTTCTGAAAGGTTTTGGTGAAACTTTCAGGAATGATAGATAATGGGTCACGGAAGAACCAATTAGATTTTGAGCAAGTTTGGGGCAGCAAGTTTGTGAAAAAAAAAAAAACTTAAATTTTAGGGAAAGGTGCGTGGTGGTCCAGGTTAGATTTCGGTACATGTTGATGAATATAGGTCAAAGGTCAAGGTAACCAAAAAATGTGTTTTCACCTCAAACCTCACAGCTGATGTGGAGGACGACAGGGACGAATGAAAAACGAACCTTAAACTGCATGATGATGATGATGATGATGATGATGATGATGATGATGATGATGATGATGATGATGATGATGATTTTAAATGACAGGTGGTTGGTGGGACTACTTTTTCTTCATGCGTCAGTGCAGCAGAGAGTGTTTTCAAAGGCAGGAGGTTCTGAGTAAAAAAAACAAAACAGTAAATATGATCTGGTTCATGAAGAAAAATGAATGAGTGAATGAGGAACAACTGTGTCAATGTTGGATGATGTGTTTTTGAAATGTTCAGTATCTTCAACTTCAAATGTTCATGTAACAATAATGAAGATGCAAGTTTTAATCTTTATAGTAGTTCTGAAGCAAGAATTTATTTGAATGTGTGTGTGTGTGTATGTGTGTGTGTGTGTGTGTGTGTGTGTGTGTGTGTGTGTGTGTGTGTGTGTGTGTGTGTATCTGTGTGTGTGTGTGTGTGTGTGTGTGTGTGTGTGTGTGTGTGTGTGTGTGTGTGTGTATCTGTGTGTGTGTGTGTGTGTGTGTGTGTGTGTGTGTGTGTGTGTATCTGTGTGTGTGTGTGTGTGTGTGTGTGTGTGTGTGTGTGTGTGTGTGTGTATCTGTGTGTGTGTGTGTGTGTGTGTGTGTGTGTGTGTGTGTGTTTGTGTGTGTGTGTGTGTGTGTGTGTGTGTGTGTGTGTGTGTGTGTATCTGTGTGTGTGTGTGTGTGTGTGTGTGTGTGTGTTTGTGTGTGTGTGTGTGTGTGTGTGTGTGTATGTGTGTGTGTGTATCTGTGTGTGTGTGTGTGTGTGTGTGTGTGTATGTGTGTGTGTGTATCTGTGTGTGTGTGTGTGTGTGTGTGTGTGTGTCAGTCCACTTTATTCTTCTATATTAGTTCTTTATTTGTAGATTATAGATTATTTGCAGATATTGATCCTCAGATGTTGTCAGATTGTTCGTAGCTTTTCTGTCTATTTCAATAGAATCCATGAAATTCGCATAAATCTTGTCGTTCGTTACGTTGGGTCACGTCGTCATATTATCCTCCAGGTCTGCACCATATTTGGGTGGGGGATAATAACGTAAAGTACTAAAACAGTTAGCAATAGAAGTTTGTTCACATTAGCAAACACTGCGAAACTTCCTTCCAGTGGAAATAATGTGCACATGTGGATGGTAATGGTGCCACCCAGGGTTTGTGGCGTAAACTTGTCTATATGTCAGAGTGAATTTGGAATAGGCTCCGCCCCTCCCTCACAGAAACTTAACTTTATTTGTAATGTGAATTTTAAAAAAGGCCATTGTATTGTATGTTTTCAGTTTTCTAATTCAAACAACTCATTTGGTTTAATAATGAAAATGTCTTTATAAAACATAATAGAATAAGTATTTAACACTAAAAAGTTTAATTACAATTAAACTAAGGGTTTACAGTGTGGGTTAAGCCATTATCATTGATGATAAATTAATTTGTAAAAACAGATTTGGAATTATTAGTATAGCTGCACAGTGCTTTCTCACACCATTACTGGCTCGATCATACCTGGTAACTACTGGATATAAACAAGAACAAACATTTAGCCACAGATCATGTTCCTCAAATTTCATGCAAGGAACAGTTTCTATCCATAGACTGTTTTGTACGTCTTATGTTTCCATTTAAGTCTTTGAACATTTGCAACCTTATTTCATTCAACCTTGTGTGTCAGATGAAAATACAACAGACAGAAAAGAAAAATTTCCCTAAAACAAGTGCAATTAAAACAGGATTTTCATT
>JAIVEL010000024.1:7701018-7741018 GCA_020466265.1 Siphamia tubifer
AAAGGAGGAGGAGGAGGAGGAGGAGGAGGAGGAGGAGGAGGAGGAGGAGGAAGGAGGAAGAGGAAGAGGAAGAGGAGGAGGAGGAGGAGGAGGAGGAGGAGGAGGAGGAGGAGGAGGAGGAGGAGGAGGAGGAGGAAGAGGAAGAGGAAGAGGAAGAGGAAGAGGAAGAGGAAGAGGAAGAGGAGGAGGAGGAGGAGGAGGAGGAGGAGGAGGAGGAGGAGGAGGAGGAGGAGGAAGAGGAGGAGGAGGAGGAGGAGGAGGAGGAGGAGGAGGAGGAGGAGGAGGAGGAGGAGGTTGTCATTTGCCAGACGCGTCTTTTAATAAGGATTGGGGGGAAACTTGTCAAATTAATTTGAATGGAGCTGAGCTGTGATTAAGATAAAATGCCTCCGCCGGGTTGCACTCCACCCCCACCCCCACACCCCCCATACCCCCCCCCTTTTCTCTCTCCGTCCAGCGACAGCCATAATTACTAAAACCTCCGGGATTCATCACCATTATAAATCCCGCCTGTTGGCCACCCATGCCTCCAGCTCCCACAGGCTGACAACACGGGCGCGCGTGGCACCCCCCCCCCCCCCCCCCATGTGAAACACTGTGCGTTCATTCATGTTGATGCCTATAAGCCTTGAGTTAAAATGAAATTATGACTCCAATCAGACTGCAGGATTATTTCTCCCTCTCAGCTCTTATCTGGAAGCTTCAGGGTAGAGTTTAGAGAAAAAAGTAAACATTGGACCATCACCTCTGTAACTTGAATCTGGGGCTAATTATTAATTAATCGCCTTCAGAGCATTATTTAAGGCAGAGCGGCATTTTTATTTTACTGCATTTTAGAGAAAAGTTTAAAATAATATCCACCGTTAAGTTTAAACATGTCTTCACACAAATTATCCATAACAACAGCAGCATTATAATGTCTCTATTATCTCATTACACATTAACCCCCCCCCCCCCCCACACCCCCCCCCACCACCACCCAGAAGGCTTATCTTATTCCACTCTTTTCAAATAATTGGCAGTCATTGACAATAACAGCACAAATCAATGATCATTTCCTTTAGCAACTGTAAAAACTGTCAAACTGACACATTAATGACTAACTATGATTAACCCACACTGTAAACCCTTAGTTTAATTGTAATTAAACTTTTTAGTGTTAAATACTTATTCTATTATGTTTTATAAAGACATTTTCATTATTAAACCAAATGAGTTGTTTGAATTAGAAAACTGAAAACATACAATACAATGGCCTTTTTTAAAATTCACATTACAAATAAAGTTAAGTTTCTGTGAGGGAGGGGCGGAGCCTATTCCAAATTCACTCTGACATATAGACAAGTTTACGCCACAAACCCTGGGTGGCACCATTACCATCCACATGTGCACATTATTTCCACTGGAAGGAAGTTTCGCAGTGTTTGCTAATGTGAACAAACTTCTATTGCTAACTGTTTTAGTACTTTACGTTATTATCCCCCACCCAAATATGGTGCAGACCTGGAGGATAATATGACGACGTGACCCAACGTAACGAACGACAAGATTTATGCGAATTTCATGGATTCTATTGAAATAGACAGAAAAGCTACGAACAATCTGACAACATCTGAGGATCAATATCTGCAAATAATCTATAATCTACAAATAAAGAACTAATATAGAAGAATAAAGTGGACTGACACACACACACACACACACACACACACACACACACACAGATACACACACACACATACACACACACACACACACACACACACACACAGATACACACACACACACACACACACACACACACACACACACACACAGATACACACACACACACACACACACACACACACACACACACACACAGATACACACACACACACATTCAAATAAATTCTTGCTTCAGAACTACTATAAAGATTAAAACTTGCATCTTCATTATTGTTACATGAACATTTGAAGTTGAAGATACTGAACATTTCAAAAACACATCATCCAACATTGACACAGTTGTTCCTCATTCACTCATTCATTTTTCTTCATGAACCAGATCATATTTACTGTTTTGTTTTTTTTTACTCAGAACCTCCTGCCTTTGAAAACACTCTCTGCTGCACTGACGCATGAAGAAAAAGTAGTCCCACCAACCACCTGTCATTTAAAATCATCATCATCATCATCATCATCATCATCATCATCATCATCATCATCATCATCATCATGCAGTTTAAGGTTCGTTTTTCATTCGTCCCTGTCGTCCTCCACATCAGCTGTGAGGTTTGAGGTGAAAACACATTTTTTGGTTACCTTGACCTTTGACCTATATTCATCAACATGTACCGAAATCTAACCTGGACCACCACGCACCTTTCCCTAAAATTTAAGTTTTTTTTTTTTTCACAAACTTGCTGCCCCAAACTTGCTCAAAATCTAATTGGTTCTTCCGTGACCCATTATCTATCATTCCTGAAAGTTTCACCAAAACCTTTCAGAACTTTTTGTGTAATCCAGCTGATAGACAGACAAACTGACCCAAATATAATAATAATAATAATAATAATAATCATAATAATAATAATAATAATAATAATAATAATAATAATAATATAATAATAAAAAAAGACATTAGCTGTGTTTCTACTGTCAGAACTTCTGGGTCATTTTACAGGAACTTCACAGCATGCGCATGTTTCCACTGACTGGGCCGCTCCGACAGGGCCGCGTTCCGGAACTTTGACAGGGAACAACAGAGTTCTTGCTTGGGAGAAGGTACTGGAGAGCAGCACAGTAGAGTCGCTGGTTGGAAGTCACGCAGATCGTTGTCACAAATGACATGATCAGAACGGGACAAACAACTCCAGAGTAGTTGTTGGAGGAAGTTTACCACACGACAAAGCAGAATAATTTCTGCTTTTCCAGCTCTGTGTTTCGTTCATCCAGTGAAATTCTTCTTCCAGTGAAATTCTTCTTCTGTCAATCTCTGATACCATCACTGTGTAAAGCAACGGCACAAACACAACAAACATCCCAACTTCGTCCGTGTCCATATCTAGTCTTGTTGTGATTTCCTCCTCCGCTGACGTTACCATAGCAACTGACACAATATGATGACGTCATCACAAGGTTCTTACAGGGCCAAAAGTGTAGGGAGACAAAACACCTGAGAGGACCTGGCTAACTCATGGCCTGGTCACAAGTACGCCCCCCAAAAAGTACCGGAAGTTACGGATAGTGGAAACACGCCTGTTACCTCCCGTCACAGCCCAAACATTAGCGTGTGCTGTGCTCATCAACCTAACTTGCAGTAGCTGTAGCATGATTAGTTCAGTGCGACACAACTTAATTATGATTGGCTCTTCTTACATCTGTCAAAACACGGACAAATGAATTCTTTCAAAATTGCATCAAGCATATCTGATATTTCTATTGAGGAAAAGTCATGTCCTGATATCTACCTTTATCAGTTATTACTCAGGATTTTTTTTACAGATTCAGTGAAAAATTGACGAACATCAGACGCAGCATTGACTACAGTCAGAAAGTATTCGAGCTTTATTTCCCACCTTTGGACAAATGAAGTTTATCGGAATTATATATTTAACTTTGAATAACATATTACTGCCATGCCACTGTGGAATAAACACAAATCTGTCTTTTACTCCTGCTCTAAGACAGGTTTAGGTGTGAGTAAACAAACTGACAGTAACACTGACACTTTTCTAAGGCATGCATTCTTCCAGGTGAGCTGTGTGACACCGGCCTGCAGGGTGCTATCAGCGACACTTTGATGAATTTATTGAGAACTGGCAATAGAAAGGACTGGGGCGAAGTTAAGGCTTTAACCTCAAAAGTTGCTCAGTAACGTGTCAGTACATTTGTAAATATACCCTTCTCCTTCTTTAAAAGTGACTATTGGTTTGGCAGGAGAGGTTTTGTTTTAAAGCAGATGAAAATGTCCTCTTTATTTAATGCACGCAAACATTCTAACCAAAGGGATCTAATGCCACATCTCCACTAGTATCACTTTGACTCAACTCTTTGGTGCATTTCCATTATGAAAAAGAACCAGGAACTATGGTACCTGCTCATAGATTTTTGGTATCACCTCCTTCTAGGTTCCAAAAAAGGCTAAAAGGTGACGTATAAACCCTGCAGTCACTGATGAGTCAGACACTTGTCTCTGTGAACCGCCATGTTACAACATACAGATGCAGAACTGGATAGTAAATATAACGGTACATTAATCCACATGATGACATCCCATGTCCACATGTCCACATGTCCAAGTGTCCTCGAGCAAAGACACTGAACCCTGACAGTAGGACTGACAGAACCTTAGAAACCTACTGGTGTATGAGTGTGTGTGTGAATGGGTGAATGTGAGGCTAACGTAAAGTGTGTGAATGGGTGAATGTGAGGCTAACGTAAAGTGTGTGAATGGGTGAATGTGAGGCTAATGTAAAGTGTGTGAATGGGTGAATGTGAGGCTAATGTAAAGTGTGTGAATGGGTGAATGTGAGGCTAACGTAAAGTGTGTGAATGGGTGAATGTGAGGCTAATGTAAAGTGTGTGAATGGATGAATGTGAGGGAATGTAAAGTGTGTGAATGTATGAATGTGAGGGAATGTAAAATGTGTGAATGGGTAAATGTGAGGCTAATGTAAAGTGTGTGAATGGGTGAATGTGAGGCTAATGTAAAGTGTGTGAATGGGTGGTTGTAAGGCTAATGTAAAGTGTGTGAATGTAAGGCGAATGTAAAGTGTGTGAATGGGTGAATGTGAGGCGAATGTAAAGTGTGTGAATGGGTGAATGTGAGGCGAATGTAAAGTGTGTGAATGGGTGAATGTAAGGCGAATGTAAAGTGTGTGAATGGGTGAATGTGAGGCGAATTTAAAGTGTGTGAATGGGTGAATGTAAGGCGAATGTAAAGTGTGTGAATGGGTGAATGTAAGGCGAATGTAAAGTGTGTGAATGGGTGAATGTAAGGCTAATGTAAAGTGTGTGAATGGGTGAATGTAAGATGAATGTAAAGTGTGTGAATGGGTGAATGTGAGGCTAATGTAAAGTGTGTTAATGGGTGAATGTAAGGTGAATGTAAAGTGTGTGAATGGGTGAATGTGAGGCTAATGTAAAGTGTGTTAATGGGTGAATGTGAGGCGAATGTAAAGTGTGTGAATGGGTGAATGTAAGACGAATGTAGTGTGTGAATGGGTGAATGTAAGGTGAATGTAAAGTGTGTGAATGGGTGAATGTAAGGCTAATGTAAAGAACTTTGAGCAGCATGAAGGTGGAACAGAAGTATAGAAGTGCAGAACATTTACCATTTTCGCGTCATCACCGTCCAGCTGCAGATACTTTCCTTCAGCTTCATCCTGTCCCTGTATTTTATAAGTAGCAAAAGAATCAGTGGTTTTGTTTTTTGACATTTTCAACTCACACAGCTTTTCAGTTGCTCGCTCAGACTAGTTTTAACCAGATTTGTGCCCAGTGTTTCGGTACCGGTCCGGTCCACATATGCCCAGTTCCTGTTGAATCAGTTGCCATGAACAGAGACAATGAGGGGACATTACATCGTGCATCTACTTACCTTTGTCTCCTTCTAGACGACTGACTCTTTATTTGAAGTTGTCGTTCTCATGTAGAAAGAGCGAAACTCAGCTTTTATCACATGTTTCACATTAGTATAAGTTTTATTTGGATCCATTTGCACAAAAACAGAAGAACACATCTGTTTGAGAGTCGAATGTTGTTTTTTAAATGTGTCATCACATTACCCCCAAAGCAATGACGAGTCAGCGCTTTGGTTTTTATAAACAGTATGGGATTGGATTGACTCTTAAATCCTGGTTTCTTGACTGTCCTCAGTACATGTGTGTGCACAGGATCCTCTGTCTGAAAATCATTTTATCTTCTGGGCGATAATAGCCCCCAGGGGAAATCTTCCTCGGTGGTCCTAACCTCTGCACAGCTTCAGCAGCATGTGGGTCTGGAGCAGTGGGAGGCATCAACCCCCGTGGCAGGCCTTTGTTCCTGCCGCCGTGCGCTGCTGTCGCTCCCTTTGCGTCGACTCCTCCTCCTGTTTTTCTGGCCTTTTAAGTGAAAATGGAAGAGTAATTAAAAACCATGACCCCAGATTTAAATGTAGCCCGCATTTAGTCGATGGAAATCACAGAGCAGCGACGTCAGAAGATATGGGTGTTTGGGAGGCGACGGCGTGAATCCATTGACTCGTCTGTTGATGGACACAATGTGCTCACGTGTTATGAAGCAGCTACAGACAGTGTGCTCCACTGTTGTTGTTATCCCTTCAACACTAATGTTAAAATTACTATCACCATCGCTAACATTGGCTATATTTATCTGATATAATATCCTATATGTGACCCACCACCACCAAACCAGGCATAAGTGGCGCTGAGCCGTTCAGAGCTACAGCCAAATTTAGGCTGGAAGGTGATTTGTTATTAGTGTTTACACCTTATCAAAAAACGGTACCTTAACACCTCTATGTTCACTTCCTGTGGTCATTACATTGAAATCCAATCAATAAAGGTGTTTATTGAGTCAATTATTTAAGCGGCGACAAAAGTTCAGGTATTGCTGAGCAAAGACAAAGACGACTTCCACCTCTTTTCGCCGAACAAAACGATCTCCGTTCCGTGGGTAAACACCCAAGTGTTTGGTACGAGGTAAAAGCTTATATTGAATGTTCTGTCCAATGGTGTAAGCCAAATGATTATAATACGTCACACTTCTGTCCTATTATTATAATATATAAAACTTCTGTGACATGTCCATCAGAGTGTCCTTTAACATCTGTCAACAATTTGTGTCAATCGGATACAAATTATTATGCGTTGCTAAGGACTTCCTACCCCAAAACAGTCCAAAACTTTAACGGACAATATCTAAAAATATGCAAATTGTAAAATATGTCCAAATGTGGATATTAAAATGACCATAACTTTGGTTCTACTTGTGATAGAAACATCATTTTTTCACCATCTTAAACCTTAGTTTCCACTCTACCAAGATACACACATAACTCTGTTTGGATTTACACACACTTATGACTGGTTTACTGGTGGGGGGGTCACATATAAAATACAGTTTTTATCCATTTATGTAGAAGTATAACACTGTACGCCAAATTGTAGTATTGTTCTTTAAACCTTTGATGCATGACTTTTGAGAAGCTTAGTCAAGATAATTTTCTTTTCTAAGTTTTTTTATTCCCCTTTAGGCATGAAAAAGCAATGTAATTGAAATCTTTTTAATGAACCTATTGTTTATGTAATTGTATATGTAATACAGCTGGAGAATGTGTGTTTAAGCTTTGAACCAAAGGAACATGCATTTAAAACACAATATCAGAACAATATGAAATAAAACTCTTTTTATGCAGTTTTTGTTTAAGAATAGACTGTTAATTACAGTCTAATAACAACTCATTGATTTACACATAAACATGCTATGCCCTATTCACACGGAATAAGTATTACCTTTGGACCACTGGTTATTCGGAATAATTACGGAGAATGTCTGAGTTCTTAGTCCCGTGCAAATGCGCTATGTCTGATATTTGCTCAGTAATAATTCTGCCATAAATGACCTCCTGTGTTTGGGTGAAAAACAGACGTCCAGAGGTCATTCACATCCTGTGTGAATGTGAATGTCTGTGTTTGTGATTTCAATATTGTTCCTCTTGTCTTTTTCTGGAGTTAATAATGCAGGAAGGGGCTGGAATTGTGTGTCAGCATGTGAAAAGTAAGATATGTTGAGACCACGCCCACATGTGCACTAACATTTCTAACTCTCTGAGGTTGTGTGTATACATGCAGTCTAAGTGTAAAGTCTCTAACATCTGTCCATTCACTTCCATTATAACCTCCAGACTGCTTTATCTGCACTGACCACGCTCTTATTTTGAAGGCGTGCAGTAAATGTACAGACTGCATCCTTATGAAAGGGACTGTTCCTTTTGTGGATACAGCACTGTTCTTATGCACACTTTGTTTTCAAACCTTATTAATGTGTTCAGACCAAACAGGATGTTGTGAACCTACGACATATTCACTCATAATGTCTGGAATTTGCCTGAATTACATACTTTTGTTTATCCATCTGAACACATGACCACTTGACTGACCAGTAGAACAACTGACCATTGGACTGACCAGTCAAATAACTGACCATTGGACTGACCAGTATGTGTCAAAGGGTTAATTTCCCAGTATACAATATCCCTTTTTTTAAAATGGGGTATTATGGGGGACCCTTTAAAACAGAAGCAACACAATGAAAATGACATGACTAGAACTGTTTGGATGAAAATCATTAGTGTTTTTATGTGTTAATCCATAAAGATCCAGTGCTATTTGTGTGTCAGTTCTCAAATCTATTTTTCTCTTTTTCTACCTTTCTTAACTGTTTTATCACCAGTTGTCTTTCAATAATGTTATCCTATGTGTTTCGCCTTTTTGGTTGTTCATCATATTTTTTCCTATAATTAAGTTAGAGCTAATTAAAATAATAATAATAATAATTAAAAAATGTATAATAATATGCAATATTTACATTTAGTCATCATATTGGGGAGGGTGAAAATGTGTGCCATGTACTGGACAGAATGTGTAACTAAGCAGGTCGTATGAGTCAGCATTCTGTCTTGGTTGTGTGAATGTGTTGTGTGTAAAATCTGTGTGTGGTGTGAATGTTGTGACACGGGCTTCTCAAATTTCCTCCGTTTGGGTTCACAGTCGAACACAGTCGGACACAGTCGCACACAGTCGGACACTGTCGGACACAGTCGGACACTGTCGGACACAGTCGGACACTGTCGGACACAGTCGCACACAGTCGGACACAGTCGCACACAGTCGGACACTGTCGGACACAGTCCGACACAGTCGGACACAGTCGGACACTGTCGGACACAGTCTGACACAGACGGACACAGTCGGACACTGTCGGACACAGTCGGACACTGTCGGACACAGTCGCACACAGTCGGACACAGTCGCACACAGTCGGACACTGTCGGACACAGTCGGACACTGTCGGACACAGTCTGACACAGACGGACACAGTCGGACACTGTCGGACACAGTCGGACACTGTCGCACACAGTCGGACACTGTCGGACACAGTCGGACACTGTCGGACACAGTCGGACACTGTCGGACACAGTCGCACACAGTCGGACACAGTCGCACACAGTCGGACACTGTCGGACACAGTCCGACACAGTCGGACACAGTCGGACACTGTCGGACACAGTCTGACACAGACGGACACAGTCGGACACTGTCGGACACAGTCGGACACTGTCGGACACAGTCGCACACAGTCGGACACAGTCGCACACAGTCGGACACTTGTCGGACACAGTCGGACACTGTCGGACACAGTCTGACACAGACGGACACAGTCGGACACTGTCGGACACAGTCGGACACTGTCGGGCACAGTCGGACACAGTCGGACACAGTCGGACACAGTCGGACACAGTCGGACACAGTCGGACACTGTCGGACACAGTCGGACACAGTCTGACACAGTTGGACAGTCGAACACAGTCGGACACTGTCGGACACAGTCGGACACTGTCGGACACTGTCGGACACAGTCGGACACTGTTGGACACTGTCGGACACAGTTGGACACAGTCGGACACAGTCGGACACAGTCGGACACAGTCGGACACTGTCGGACACTGTCGGACACAGTCGGACACAGTCGCACACAGTCGGACACAGTCGGGCACAGTCGCACACAGTCGCACACAGTCGGACACAGTCGGACACAGTCGGACACAGTCGGACACAGTCGGGCACAGTCGGACACAGTCGGACACAGTCGGACACAGTCGGACACAGTCGGACACTGTCGGACACAGTCGGACACAGTCACACACAGTCGGACACAGTCGGGCACAGTCGCACACAGTCGGACACAGTCGGACACAGTCGGACACAGTCGGACACAGTCGGACACAGTCGGACACTGTCGGACACAGTCTGACACAGACGGACACAGTCGGACACAGTCGGACACAGTCGGGCACAGTCTGACACAGTCTGACACAGTCTGACACAGTCGGACACAGTCGGACACAGTCGGACACAGTCTGACACAGTCTGACACAGACGGACACAGTCGGACACAGTCGGACACAGTCGGACACAGTCGGACACAGTAGGACACTGTCGGACACAGACAGACTGTAGCAGCCCTTGGCATCAATGAGACAGCGTAGAGTTCAACCAGTACAAACTTTATTGCATTTTCAAGCACCGTGAAACTAAAAAAAAACACATAACAATATTAATAGGTACAAAGTTCAGTTTTCTCTAAAAATATACATCCAACCATAAAACTCCCAATATCATCATCCATTTTTGCATATGATTAAACAACAATTAATTAAAGCAGCACACACAAATATCAAGAGAATGAACCAACCTCGCTCCACCTACGAATATACACAATCTGAACATGTCCTTGTTCTGATACGACACAAACACAACCGCTAATTGTTGAACTGATGCTAGCTAGCTGTCTGTGTCTGTATCTGTCTGTCTGTGTATTTGTCTGTGTGTCTGTCTGTGTGTCCATCTGTGACTGTCTGTCTGCCTGTGTGTTTGTCTGTGTGTCTGTCCATCTGTTTAGAGACATACCTCAACTAGTAAAAGACCCATGTTTTGAGAACTATTATTATAAACTACAGGTTATTGACCCATTATCATTTTTTGGACCCATGTTGGATGGAAGTGTGAACCTCTAAAATACCACCCCTCATACTTTTAACATCTTCTCCTCGGGTTTACATCCAATTTACACCAAACTAAATGTTGATTACATGTGGGCGTGGCTGGAATGACCTCACAATGAAGCGGTCATAAAAGTGTGTGTTCCTCACACATCCAGTGTCAGGTCGAGTTGAACCCAATGTAACATTTGTGCAGAAAGACAACCTGAACACCATGATATGGAACACGTGCCGTTAGATCTCAAAATGGCTCTCTGACGCCCCCTACCCTTTTTGAATATGAATCAAATTTTTTTTCCACATCGTCAAATGAAATTTGACACACACATCCCTAACACCAACCTGAATCAAAAAGTCAATGAGGACACACCCCTATTTTTACTCGTGTTACCAGGACGACATAAAAACCGTGCCACAGACATGAATGGGTTTTGCCAGAACCCCTTTGAATGGGAGTGAAATTTTGTGCCACACTGAACCAAAAAGCCAATGAGGACACACCCCTACGTACAACCCTGTTACCATGACAACACAAATGTAGTCAAAATCCCAGTCCTTATCCTTTCATCATCTTCTCCTAGAGTTTACATCCAATTTACACCAAACTGGGTGAAAATCACCCACACAGATGTGAGATCAAAAGTTACCAGTTAAATTTTTGATCAAATAATGGGCGTGGCTATGTTGACTTCATAACGAAGGGGTCACTTTCAGATGTAGGACTGTGTGCGTCTCACAGAATGTTGGATCGAGTGCACGATACAACGTCCTCCCACTGTCGGGTGGTCTCGTGTGGGCAGGTGGTCACATGGGGAGGTGAGGGCCTATAACACCACTTGTGGTTTTATTATTTCCTCCACTAAGGATGTATTAAATTCCAGAATGTTTGCTCTGAACGGATTTTGATGAAACTTTCAGGAATGAAGATAATGGAAGAACCCATTAGATTCTGGGCAATGAAGGTCAAAGGTCAAGGTCACACTAAAGGTCAACAGTTAAAACACATCAGTGGTAATATCTCAGGTGTTTTTAATTCACATGGTCTGACCTGTGACCCCTAACCCTAACCTTCAGACATCAGATGGGTCAATACCTATGGCTCCATTATGTCACATTTTGACGTCATATGATGACATATCAAACCTTGGCAGAGGTCTGCTGTCTCTGACTTAATAATAATAATAATAATAATAATAATAATAATAATAATAATAATAATAATAATAATAATAATAATAATAATAATAATATACACAGTCAGTCAGTGTATGTAAACTTTTGAATCCAAACATCAATGTTTCATACCTTTTATTTCAAGCCTATATATTCTTGTTTTTTGTTTGTTTGCTTGTTTTTTTAGAAATCTAGCAGGATGTATAGATTTTTCGATGCAAACAAACCCTCAGAGTGACTGTGGTTCCTCAGTGGAATTCTAAAAAAAATCTGACCAGAAAAAGGGGGAAGCACGACTGTGTCTCGTGGAGGTGTTTGTGATGGGCTCACACAGGCTGTTATGGTAAACAACATTCCTCTGAGGCCTTTAAAGCACCAAGAGAAAGACACAGACAAAAAAAGAGTGAGGAGACAGCGACAGGGAGAGGAACTTGAGAAAATAAACAGTATGAGATTATGGGTTTGGCAGTGAAGCGCCACAGTGCACCAGCAACCTTGGCAGCATTTATTCAGAAACCTGCAGCTTGTAATGTATGGTGGCCTCACCTCACACACATTAGCCTTTTACTGCGACTTGGTGATGATGACCCAGTTTTACATGCGTTTTTCTAAGATACAGTCAAGCAGTTCCTCCTCCCATCACCATCGCCGGCTAATTGGAGTGTATGGAGCACCCTTAATTATCCAGTTAGTAGCTTTGCTGAAAGAAAGCTGACTCCTGGCACACAGTCTGGTACAGATGACAGCATCCACACACAATCACTTCCGCAGTAAAGCCCCAACTAACATGTAGATAGAAAATATCTGCACAAATGGAAGTTGGTAAATGTGGCTGATGAAAATGTGAGTAAATTCGTAGGATTCTGTAGGATTAAGATGTCAGTTCTGTGTCCGTGTTGTTCATTAGTCCATAATGTGCCGCTCACATTCCCCAGCTTTAGATTTATCTGCTTATACTGAGGGAGGAGTACCTAATTTAAAGTAAAATGATAGATCACATGTGCTGACTGACTGGCTGATGTTATAACTTACAGAGTAAAATCACCAGTATTAACCCTTTGAAGCATACTGGTCACTAAAAATAAGAAAAGTGGCAGTTTTGTTATGTAAATATTCCAACATATTCTGTTTGACCCCAGGAAACCTGCCGGGACTACTTTGACTTTAACCAAAACCTGACCAGAACTGGGCTCACAGGACACTGTCGGGGGTAAGTCACTGTGGGTGCACCAGAGTAAAGGGCCGGAATCAGAAGAGAGGGGTGGCGTCACTGTGGGTGCAGCAGAATAAAGACGTTGATGACAAACACATTCATCTGAAAAATACTGAACTGTGCCTTTAATAAAATACTGAACTGTCCCTTTAATAAAATACTGAACTGTCCTTTTAATAAAATACTGAACTGTGCCTTTAATAAAATACTGAACTGTGCCTTTAATAAAATACTGAACTGTCCTTTTAATAAAATACTGAACTGTGCCTTTAATAAAATACTGAACTGTGCCTTTAATAAAATACTGAACTGTCCCTTTAATAAAATACTGAACTGTGCCTTTAATAAAATACTGAACTGTCCCTTTAATAAAATACTGAACTGTGCCTTTAATAAAATACTGAACTGTCCCTTTAATAAAATACTGAACTGTCCTTTTAATAAAATACTGAACTGTGCCTTTAATAAAATACTGAACTGTGCCTTTAATAAAATACTGAACTGTGCCTTTAATAAAATACTGAACTGTCCCTTTAATAAAATACTGAACTGTCCTTTTAATAAAATACTGAACTGTGCCTTTAATAAAATACTGAACTGTCCTTTTAATAAAATACTGAACTGTGCCTTTTAATAAAATACTGAACTGTGCCTTTAATAAAATACTGAACTGTCCTTTTAATAAAATACTGAACTGTGCCTTTAATAAAATACTGAACTGTCCTTTTAATAAAATACTGAACTGTGCCTTTAATAAAATACTGAACTGTCCCTTTAATAAAATACTGAACTGTCCCTTTAATAAAATACTGAACTGTGCCTTTAATAAAATACTGAACTGTCCCTTTAATAAAATACTGAACTGTCCCTTTAATAAAATACTGAACTGTCCTTTTAATAAAATACTGAACTGTGCCTTTAATAAAATACTGAACTGTCCCTTTAATAAAATACTGAACTGTCCTTTTAATAAAATACTGAACTGTGCCTTTAATAAAATACTGAACTGTCCCTTTAATAAAATACTGAACTGTCCTTTTAATAAAATACTGAACTGTGCCTTTAATAAAAATACTGAACTGTCCTTTTAATAAAATACTGAACTGTCCCTTTAATAAAATACTGAACTGTCCTTTTAATAAAATACTGAACTGTGCCTTTAATAAAATACTGAACTGTCCTTTTAATAAAATACTGAACTGTCCTTTTAATAAAATACTGAACTGTGCCTTTAATAAAATACTGAACTGTCCTTTTAATAAAATACTGAACTGTCCTTTTAATAAAATACTGAACTGTGCCTTTAATAAAATACTGAACTGTCCTTTTAATAAAATACTGAACTGTGCCTTTAATAAAATACTGAACTGTGCCTTTAATAAAATACTGAACTGTCCTTTTAATAAAATACTGAACTGTCCTTTTAATAAAATACTGAACTGTGCCTTTAATAAAATACTGAACTGTGCCTTTAATAAAATACTGAACTGTCCTTTTAATAAAATACTGAACTGTGCCTTTAATAAAATACTGAACTGTCCCTTTAATAAAATACTGAACTGTGCCTTTAATAAAATACTGAACTGTCCCTTTAATAAAATACTGAACTGTCCTTTTAATAAAATACTGAACTGTGCCTTTAATAAAATACTGAACTGTCCCTTTAATAAAATACTGAACTGTCCTTTTAATAAAATACTGAACTGTCCCTTTAATGTGCTTTAAAAGTCAGTGCAATAGAGACTGTTAGTCATGTACATGTATACCCACATACTGACACACATTTTAAACACATTTTGTTCAATATTTGTAAAGTGCAGCGTTTAAACACATCTTGCGTGGTTTTCATTATGTTAAATCATTGAATTGACCAATATGTCATTGTCAGTAAACATGACAAGCTTAGGCTAACTATCAGGCTACTAAGACTAGCCACTGTCATATTAGCCTAAATGTCGTAAACAAACAGCATAGAAATAATACAGTATTAGTTCTATGAGCGAACAAAAAGTAGGTGTCATGACCTCTGCTCCAGTGACCTCTGCCCCAGTACTCTCCACACTCACCTGGCCCTGCACTGTGCAGCTGCATGCCGTTCCTCATCTGTGGCTATATAAGCAGAAAGGCTTGCAGTTGCCAGTGCGGGACCATTCAGTAATGTCACCTCCATAACCCGGACACTTTCACCATATCCTCAGTCACCATAACCCGGACCTTCATCATCACCACGGACTCTGGCCGTTTGTTCCCAGGTTTTGGTTTGGTTTTGTCTCTGTCTTATGTTGTCTCTGTGTTATGTTTCTTAGTTTTGTTATTAAATTATTTTTTCCTTCAGCACTGTGCAATGGAGTCCTCCTTCACCTCACCCCGATCCTGGCAGTAGGTAAATATAATGACTATTATAAACCTATTTCAGTTCCAGTAAAAGAATGAATCTGTCATCAACCCACAATGTAACCTGGTTAAATGTTAGCCTAAATATAGCCAACATAAGGTAAATAAAATGACTCTTATACATTTTCAATTCCAATAACACAAATAATCAGTTGTTAACACATGCAGCAGCATTTAAATAGCAAACAGAGGCAGAACCATGGCACGGGTGAGGTAGGATTTTGTGACGAAGCAGCATGACTTGACAGACTTGACGAGGTAGGATAACTTGACAGAACACCGGCCCATTGGAGATGACATTAGAATGAATGTGGCCCCTGAAGAAAATGAGTTTGAAACCCCTGATCTATACAATTAAAGCATAAATGACCGACAGACTGCATGTTTTATTACCTTCATGATGCACTCTGGTGACACTGGAGCAACTTAGGATTCAGTGTCTTGTCTGAGGCATGTGAATAAGAGGCTGGGATTGAACCCTCAACCTTGAGATTTGTGCATCACCTGCCGTAGCTCCTGTGCCACAGCTGCCTCCAAACATCCTGAGGGCAACAGCTGGGAGATGTTAGAGCCAAGTGATAATCCACGGTTGGATCGACAGTCAAATCCACAGTAAAGAATATATCATTATAACATGAAAGGAGGAAGCCATGCACCCCTCCAAACACCCCCCCCCCCAAAAAAAAAAAAAAATGTGAGGTTTGCAAATGAGTGCTGTGACACAGATCTTACTTTCTGAAGCGATGTTTTCTAGTTGATGAAACAGACAGAAGCTTATAACTGTAATAATCAACAGTTTGTGTGGATGACACCCGACAACCATGGGTTAGGGTGTGGGGCGCCACGTTGTGTTTGCGCCACGTTGTGTTTGCGCCACGTTGTGTTTGCGCCACGTTGTGTTTGCGCCACGTTGTGTTTGCGCCACGTTGTGTTTGCGCCACGTTGTGTTTGTGCCAGTTACAAAACCAATGAAGAAACAGAAAATTAAAACTGGTGACGTGGATATTTTAAAACTTCATGCAGGCACACTGCCTGTCCAAAACTGTCCCACCTTTGGTTTTGAAAACAGGACACATTCACACTCGCATATTTCTTTAATGTTTATGTGGTGTCACAATTGCTACGTTTACATGAGGATTTTTAATTCCAAATTACTTATTCAGAGTAAAATTATTTGGAATTAAAGCTTTTTCTTTCATGTTTACATGGACATGTTAATTCCAAACAAGGCAGTCAGAAGCAGCAGACGTCCACCAAGGCGTGATATGATGTCATGTGACGTGATGGAGCCATAGGTGTTGACCCATCTGATGTCTGACGGTTAGGGTTAGGGGTCAAAGGTGAGGGTTATAGGTGTTGACCCATCTAAAGTCTGAAGGTTAGACCATGTGAATGAAAAGAAAAACATCTGAGATATTACCACTGATGTGTTTTAAATGTTGACCTTTAGCGTGACCTTGTCCTTTGACCTTTATTGCTCTAAATATAATGTGTAATAATAATAATATATCTGCTGGGTGTTGATTGGTGTGGCTTGCGTTAACATGACACAAACCACGACAGTGGTAGACTGTCTGCCCCATCTGAAACTGTCTGCCCCACCTCAAACTGTCTGCCCCACCTCAAACTGTCTGTCCCACCTGACACTAACCTAGCCACGTCACAAATTCCATGAAGAGACACAGGAAAGCAGAAGACTAATATAATAATAATAATTATAATAATATAATTAACACACAGATGACATTACTAAAGGTCATTGAGCTGGAAATGTTTTGATAACACAGGATGAACACACCATTTTGTTTAGTCATTCCTAACTTTCTCCAGACTCCTCCGTCAACTTTCAGACGCTCTAACTACATCATCCTAAAGATTACACTGATTGGTTGTAGTACCGTCCTATTACATACAGAGGATTTGAAAGACAACTTTTTAGCCCCGCCTCCCCTGACTATGAAGCACCACTAGACCCATACATGGAATGAATAGTGGTAGCACTGCTAGACTACATATTAGGGGTAGTCACATCAACTATCAGTATCGTTATCAGCGATACCAACTGGAATTTTACTCAGTATTGGCTCAGAAAGGAAATGTGGTTTGAAACATCGTTACACAGAACAGTCAGAGTTTATGGAGCCAATGTGGACATTACTACTGAGGTGTTTTGACAGGTAATGTCCCATGTCATCACGTAAACTAGTGGATTGATGTGGGTCGGTGCACCTTCCCCACTGCCACCAAAAGACAATCGTTAACAGTTTAAACAGGTTTTTTGGTCAATGGGAAAGAGGTATTAGTTTGAAGTGCATTCATGGACATATGACCATAAATCAGCCAGAAAATAACAAATAAACTGGAGCAGGTCTGATAACATCACACTAAACCTGAGACAGGTCATGTTTGTTGATGAGGTCCACAAGCTCCGCCTACTTCATTTGCATATCAGGTTCCAATCACAGTGTGGACAAAGAAAAGATAAAAAGGATTATTAATTCTGTGGTGAAAATGTAAATGCCCATAATCAGATGTCATTAACTTGATAAGACACTTAGATACAGATAGCAGGTTAATAAAAGGTGGTTATTATCCATTCAACAGATTTAAGAGACAGCTGGAGACCTTTAATTCTAGTTCAGGAAACCAAACTAAAAACACACCAAAAAAAAGTTAGACCTGCTTTTGTGATATTTTAAAACCCCTGTTCTGTAGCCTATCTGAGGAAGCCAAACACACTGGTGTCATGTCCAGATGTAAACATGACATGTCTGAGTGTGAGCTGCTTAAATCTGAGTCACATCCTGAATGTGACTTATAGACTTAACAGGATGCTTCGAAGATGTTTGTGTTTGCAGAAGCTGTTTGCTCACCCGCACCCACAGATGAGTACAGCAACTGTGTTTGCACATATTTAGCACAAAAACAAAAGTGTCCCCAGACTTAGTTCATGAAGAGCGGCATTTGAAGTGGAATCATTTGCCTGTTTTTGGTCAATTTAGTTTTAGTTTCTTTTTAATTGTATCCAGTCTATAAAAAGAATGGGTATGACTAAAAAAAAAATAATTATAACATTTCAGTTATATATATACACTGCTTGGCTAAAATACAAATCACACATGCAATATTTAACTGCACCCCCTTTGGTTTTAAGTACAGGAGACATTCACTGTCGGGTAATATATATATATATATATATATATATATATATATATATATATATATATATATAAATGTAACAGGGTCAATTATGTTGCAGTATGTCATGGTTATAATTACACAAAATTATTTATTTGTTTGTTTTTAGTTTATGCTGACAGAGCTAAAAGACAGTGTTATTATGTGGAACCTCTCGGTCTTTGTGTGTTTCTACCGTGCACTTTATGGTGCGACACCGCCTACTATATTAGGTATTTTCGCACCCTTACCTCCTTCCTTTTGTTCTGGATGTGTGTGGAGGAGGTAAGCGGCCATGTAATTTCCTAAATTACTGTTTCAGCTTCTAAAATATTATTTTGGGTTAATTGGCTATTTCAAACTTTAGTAATTCATATTAATGTATAATTTGATCTGTTTAGGGGCGTGTGTTTTGTGGATCCACTGACCGAGGGACTCATGTGTTTTCTGTCAGGAGCCCAAAAATAAAGACTGTCTCCAAGTGGTTAAGTGTGGGTCTCATTTAATATTAACACACACAACGCAGAGTCGGACACCAACGGTTACACATATATATATAATTTCAAGTTAGTCAATATGAATTAGTTCAGTTCATCGTTCATTCTTCCAAATTATAAACTAGAAGTTCATGGATCCCAAAATGAACTTTTTCGTTCTTTTTTTTGTGTTATTATTGTAAACTTATTATTAATCATTCCTGACGTTATCCTGACCGTAGTCAGGAAATCAGGGGAAAATGTCGTCGTCCTCTCAGGGTTAACTTCCCTCTGCAGGTTCTTAGAACACAAGGAGTGGTTTCACTGAGTTTCGTTTTCGATGTTTATTTCCAAGAACGGGACAACACCTGATCCGGTCGATGGTCACACTCTGTACATTTAACTCTTTTTCTCCGCTCCCAAAAACTCTCTGCACCCCTCTCTCTCTCTCTCTCTCTCTCTCTCTCTCTCTTCTCATTATCTATTCCACAACATTATGTTTCCAACATTAGTTCAGAATAATACAAAAATGACATCTATGATAATGCTGTTTTGATCCCATTTTATTCCTTATAGGACTCAATAATTACAACGTGATGAGAACGAAATGTGAACTAAATAAGAGCACAGTTCAATAAATGTTAGAATAACCACGTTCACAACTTCCTGTTCATTTGGTAAAAGTGAACGAGTCGTTCACGTTTGTCAAAAATATGATATAGTTCGTGAACGATCGTTCTATGAACTCGTTCAGGTACAACACTGTATATATATATATATATATATATATATATACATATATATATGTGTGTGTGTGTGTGTCAGAACTACTGTCCAGGAGGAAATGGCGAACCTCCAGGAATACATCAAGAAAATGGCCCCCAATGATCAACTGCTAAGTGAATGCCTCAGGCAACAAAAGCCCAGTAAGGTCGAGGAACCAGAGGGGCTATCATGGAAGGACAAACCCTTGCATGGCGTGTACCATCGGCAAATTGAGGAAGTGGCTGATATGGAAAAGACATACCAGTGTCTGGAAAAGGCTGGACTAAAGGACAGCACAGAGGCACTACTCATGGCTGCACAAGAACAAGCCCTGAACACCAGAGCAATAGAGGCTGGGGTCTACCACATCAGACAGGACCCCAGGTGTAGGCTGTGTAGATAAGCCCCTGAAACAGTCCAGCACATCACAGCAGGGTGTAAGATGGTGGCAGGTAAGACATACATGGAGAGGCATAACCAGGTAGAGGACATACTGTACAGGAACATCTGTAAAGAGTATGGACTGGAGGTCAAGGGTCAAGATGGGAGAACCCCCCAAAGGTGACAGAGAACAAACAGGCCAAGATCCTGTGGGACTTCCAGATCCAGACTGACAAGATGGTGATGGCCAATCAGCCTGACATAGTGGTGGTGGATAAACATGAGAAGACAGTGGTGGTGATAGATGTAGCAGTCCCCAGTGATAGCAACATGAGAAAGAAAGAACATGAGAAGAGAAGAGAAATACCAAGGGCTGAAAGAGGAGTTAGAGAAAATGTGGAGTGTGAAGGCAACAGTGGTACCAGTAGTGATGGGGGCACTAGGGGCAGTGACCCCCAAGCTGGGACAATGTCTCCAGCAGATACCAGGAACAACATCAGAGATCTGTGTCCAAAAGAGAACATTGTTAGGAACAGCTAAGATCCTGCACAGAACCCTCAGGCTCCCAGACCTCTGGTAGAGGACCCGAGTCTGAAGGAGACACCGCCCACGTGGGGCGAGAGGAACATTAATTTATATATATATATATATATATATATATGTATAGATCCACTTACTGTTAAAAAATAGGGGAAGGAACCAAGCACAACACAGTAAAATGAACTTTCCTGTTTTCACATTGTTGGTGGGCTTTATTTTTGGTGTTGGTTTGTGTTGTTCCTAGTGTGTTTGTTCAGGGCGATGACAGCTGGAGGGTTTGAGACTGTTGTTTAGTCTGGTGGTGCGAGACTATTGCCCTGAAACGTCTCCCTGAGGGAAGGCGTTCGTAGTGTCCGGGGTGAGAGGAGTCCCTGCTGATGTCGTGGGCTCTCCTGAGGCGACCAGCGCCGTAGCTGTCCTCCACAGATGGACGAGGACAGCCAGTCCGGCTCTGGGACGTGTTTCTGACCTTCTGGAGCTGCTTTCTTTCTGCCACAGAACAGCTGCAGAACCACAGCGACATGTTGCACCCACTCCCCTGAGCAGCAACAGGACACTGAACCCACAAAGACCCAAACATCCACCATCGACTGATAAACACCTTTAATAGCTGTTGATCCAATAATTAACTTATGTAAATGGTGTCAAATACAGTTTGTCATCTTTTCTTGGTCATCAGATACAATTCATTTGGACGTTCAGAGCTTTCGTAGTTACCGTGGAAACACCTTCAGCATCAAAAATAAAGGTGGAGAATGTTTCAAGTCTGCACTTTTAAATACAGTGGTCTACGAGAATGTCTTCTGATGTCATGTCTGCAGCGAAGTGACAGGGAGGACAGTCCACCAGGACGGAGGACAGTCCACCAGAGGGGTGAGTGGTTGCAGGCCGCATTGCTTCGCCAGGTTCTCAATCTGTGACACTGTGACCCCAATGATTTTGTTCTGCTGTCCTCACCACTGTCCTCACCACCGTCCTCACCACCGTCCTCACCACCGTCCTCACCACCATCCTCACCACCGTCCTCACCACCGTCCTCACCACCATCCTTACCTGCTTGCTGGTAAAATTTTTTCGAGTGTGTTTTATCGTGGGGAATTTCTGGTGCCTAGAGACTTGTTTTGTCCTCGTCCCACAGTGGTTTGATCCACCGCCTCCTAAGGATTGGCAGAAAGGCCGCATATCAACCTTCATTTTTACTGTGTGTCAATAAATATCTTACATCTAAGATACCGATGACTAGCATCTGGGTCCATCTGTGCAGATCCACCAGATCCACAGATCCACCAGATCCACCAGATCCACCAGATCCACCAGATCCACCAGATCTACTTCAAACACTGTCTGCACATTATGATCCATTGGCTTTCCAGATTGTTTCTCGTAGAGTATTTTCTAATCCATTTTCTACATGTAGATGAACCAACACATATGTGGAATAAACACCATCATATATATTAAAAACACTAAAGTCATTAATTTAATGACTCATCTGATTAAAGTCTTTACGATTGAACATATTCAATGTGTGAAACAGATACTTTCTAGAACATTGTGGAGCAGTGTGTTCAGAATGCTCTGTCATATACGGAGGCTTTGACAGTTTTTCTGACAGATATGATTGATAGATATGTGTGTAAAAGCTGTCATTATTGATCATTTACATTCTTATATTTGGATCCTGACCTTTCATGTGGATGGAGAGGATAGAGGGCGTGTATTTTTAAATTCAAAAATCAGCGTTAACACTTTTAACATCATCACAACTACAGTTATAATGTATACATTATACATATTGATTTTATTGATTGTCCTGTTTTACAGACTGATTCCATATCAGTATTTGTTTATTGTGTCATCAGGTTAATATGATCAAAGACCTGGAATGTTCTGGACTTTAGCTGACACACTTGCACATACACTGACACCATCAAACCCACTTTCTGTACCGTACTGATCATTTCATCGATATTATGTGAAATGAAAACATCTTTTTAGGTCCGTTTCACAAACCTGTCGAGCAGAACTAGTCTCTACAAATAATAAATAAATAATAAATAATAAAAATCCATGTAATCGGGCAAAACAGTGTCAAACGTACAACTATGAGAGTGAATGAGCGCAGTGTAAAATATTCATCCCATGGTCCAAAGAAGGCAGTGTCCTTGATTGAATTCTTTTAAAGTCAAGCAGCTGTTGTTTTAATATTAACTGTAGGATGACGGACAATGTTTGTGTGTTTTGGCAGACGGGTCACAGATCTTTCAGAAGTCTGATTTTTCCACAATATTTTTATTGATATTTTACATATTTATATAAAATATGCAGTACAGGTGTTATGACCATGGGCTGTAATTTCTGTTTTATGTGTTGGGTATTTGTGTGTATTTCTCCCCCAGCTGTTTAATTTGTTTTCAGGAAACAGGAAGCAGTTGATTTTAGGGTTAGACGTTTAAAATGGTTCCTCTGTCATAGTATCAGTAATTGTTAGTTTGTAAATGTTTGGAGATAATAAATTGATAAGTTAGACGTTAGTCATTTTGATGGAGATGGACAATACTGGGTAAGTTACTTTGAAAAATGTCATTAAATACAATTATTAGTTTCTTCCCCAAAAAGTAATTGCCTTACTAAGTGTGTTATTCCACCAGCAAAGTAATTAGTTACCAGGAAAAGTATTTTTGCATTACTTTATTTTTTGCTTAAAATTTCAAAGAAAGTTATTGATCCATGTTCAGTTGTGTTACTGTGGACGTGATTTAAGATGCTTCCTTAAAACACTATGGCAGATCTTTATGATCTATTATCATGGTAAAAGTTAAAGCATGTAATCATAATGTTAGAAACTGTGTGGACGAGTGTGACGTGTGTGTTTACAAAACATTGGTTCAACATATCAAACAACTTACAGCTAATAATCACTATTATATACACTATGGGTGTCAATAAATTATAATATAATGAGCATTTCCCTGTTTATGTTATGTGCACTTTTTATTTATTTGTTTTTACAGTGCAACGATTAACATAAACAGGGAAATGCTCATTATATTATAATTTATTGACACCCATAGTGTATATAATAGTGATTATTAGCTGTAAGTTGTTTGTCTATATTGAACCAATGTTGCTCTGTAAATCTGTATGTATAAAAAAAACAATACTGTAAAAATTAGTGTAGAATGTCAGTTGTCCAATGGCCAAAGGGTTGGCAGTTCAAATCCTAGCTCTAACTGTTCGCATGTGGAAGTGTTTTTATAAAACTCTAAAAAAAAAAAGTATTTTCCCTGTGTATGCTCATCAGTGCACTGTAAAAAAAATAAAAAGTAAGAAAATAAAAAAGTGCACCAATTATCATAAACAGGGACAAAGCTCCTTTCAGTGTAGTTTATTGACGTCCATACTGTATATGGACATCTCATGCTCGTATATTTGACACAACAGTGTCGTAAATATGTCGTATGTTGCTATAGTTTCACACTTACAACCTGGAAAATATGCAGGTTGACCAAGCAAACCATTGTGAGATGAAACTCGGCTGAAGAGTTGAAATGCAGGTCATACTTTTGCTCCAGTTGGTTTGAAAGTTCAATGCTTTGGTTGAGTTGAGTGTCACGAGCTGCTCAAAAATGTCAGCAGCTGATTTGAGGATATTATAACGTGACAGTGCTGTGGACGCTTCCATGAATTGTTTGTTTGTTGTAAAAAAGGCTCCTGAGCTGTAGTTGGGATGGACCTGGAATAACCTGCTGAAATATTCTCTTCCATGTCACACCTTTGAAATGTGCATTCATGTGTTTCCTAGATCCCTGATGGATAAAAAGCACCGAGCAGCCACACTTTTACAGCGGGTGTCAGTCATTGTGAGGCAGGAAGCTTCTAGAAAACAAACATGGGAGCAGCAGTGGAAGGGCACAAGTGGCAGGATGGGAACTGCTGCCAGACACATTACAAGGAGCTCTAATGAGGGAGCCCCCCCCCACCCCCCCTCCACCACCACAGAGGAACGCGAGGCGGGAATTAATTGTGAGGGCGATGATGGCGAGCGAGCTGAGGAGCAGGTCATTACTGCACGCCTCCTCCTGGAGCCGCGGGCAGAGCGTGGAACGCCACGCTACTTGCACAATTCCCATGATCCCACAGGAGGGGGGGAACAGATAGCAGGAGGGGGAATAAAAGGGACAGAGACAGAGAGAGGGAAAGATGCTGGGAAAAAAAAAAACGGGCAGGCTTTGTTAGAGACAAAACCAAAAAAATATATAGTTTTATTTATTTTACTGCTAATTATTCCTTAGATTAGAATTCTGTCCAAATGATTCCACTACACATGACTTTAAACACAGGCTTTATGCTAAATATTAAAAGAAATAAAGCACATTTAGTTTTTCCTCCATATTTTATCTGAAATATGAAACAACACGATGAGCTCTGAATAAGAAAAATTAAAATAAACAAAACAGGTTCAAATAGCAATGACCAATATTATTTATATGTCCTGCATTTCTGATTCAAAGGAGGTTTTTATTAAAGCTTGGAATTCAAGGTAATGATTCGATGTCGGTTGGTTTCACTCTTCTCTCCTGAACACGATGGAATGATTGACTCTTTGTCATCTGTCTTTGTGTGGTTTGTGGCTCTGATGAAACCTGTGACATCAACCTCAAATGCATTGGACACAGTGACCTCTAGTGGATGTTTAATGTATGTCATGTTTATGAGTGTTTAAAAAGAAAGGCAAAAAGAAGGAAAGAAAGAAAGAAAGACAAAAAGAAAGAAAGAAAAAAGAAAGGAAAGCCCTCACCTCAGTGAGGGCCTCAGTGGTCACCTCAGTGGTCCTTGAATCTGAAAAAATTACCCTGGAAAGTCCTTGAATGCGATGTGCAGAATCCTGTTTAAACAAAATTACCCCAAGAATGGGACAGAGTTAAGACATGCTGCTTTGACATGCTCCATCTGCTGCTGGCGTCGACAACAGCAGTCGTGTTCACATGACGTTCTTGGCCCTTATGTCACATGACACAACCTTCACCTGAACACAAGCCATTGTGCTGCAGCTCAAATCCTAGTTTGTTTGACCTCAGTGTAAGTGAGGGCTAGCTGTAGCTCTGACAATACTTTTATTACAGACACATCAAAGAACTAAAAACATCCCACCACCTCCACCTCTGCTGCTGTGTGATGAAAGGTCAAAGGTCAGCGTGCATCACACTGCTTCAAAATCACCTGGTCCATCCTGCACATTTGTTCTGTTGGATTTATACAGAAAAGGCTTAAGTGTTGTTTTATTCACCCTATTTCTATCTGCATTGTAGGTTGTTGAAATGAAAAGGATGGATGGACAGACGGAGACATGTGACCGAGAGACGTGGAGACGTTTTTAACTCGACTGTTTATTAACATTTTGCTGACACTTTACTTTGATATGTTAAAAAATGTGGTAACACTTTACATTAATAATGTGGTAATTACAGTCATACCTCCACTACCCAGCGAACCAATAATCCAAGAAAAACATTTACCTCAAATTTTCGTCTGTGAATATAAAAAAAAATTCTAAAAGGAAACTGAAACCTCCCAGACATAAATACAGTACTGTATGTACAGTACTATATGTAACTATGGTATTATGTAAATACGTCATATACGTACTGTACGTATCATCCCATTGGCTATGAGGACACTGCCAATGATACTTTTGGTGACCTTTGACCCTCATTCATCAGAGTTACTGTTGTTTGGTCAGTTTTTCCCAGTGTGTTCATCAACGTCACTCTGAGTTGTCACAAACCCACCATGTAGCAAATAATAGAAAGACTGTGTCTATCCCCTGTGTAATTAATAATAAACACTGTGTAGTTAATAATAAACACTGTGTAGTTAATAATAAACACTGTGTAGTTAATAATAAACACTGTGTAGTTAATAATAAACACTGTGTAGTTAATAATAAACACTGTGTAGTTAATAATAAACACTGTGTAGTTAATAATAAACACTGTGTAGTTAATAATAAACCTAATATTTAAAAAACCTATAGGAGTGAGATCAAATAATTTAATAAAAATAGTTTTAAGTAATAATCACATTAAAATAACATCTAACAATTTTATCCAAAGTGGACTGCTCAATATTAGGTCAATTTCTCCCAAATCTTTATTAATAAATGATCTAATTAGTGATCAATAGATTGATATTTTAGCTGTGACTCAAACCTGGCTTCAGCAGGATGAATATGTCCCATTAAATGAATCCAGGTGAACTATCACACAGCCAGAACCAGTGGTGGTGGTGGAGGAGTGGCAGTAATATCTCACTCCAGTTTAGGTTTTAGCCCTAAAATTAATCCTAAAATTAATCCCACTTACCACTCCTTTGAAAGTCTACTTTTATCCATTACTTTCCCCAACTGCAGAAACCAAAAACCAGTCCTTTTTGTCCTAGTTTATGTCCCTCCTGGTCCTTATTCACAGTTTGGATCTCATCAGTCTCTGACTTTCTATCCAGTGTAGTGTTGAACTGGGATAGGATTATAATAGTTGGTGATTTGAACATACATGTTGATAACAACACTGACTCTCTTAGTAATGCATTTAGTGACCTACTAGACGGATTAGGCTTTATCCAAAATGTTCATAAACCAACCCACATTCACAGACACACCCTACATCTGATCTGAACATTTGCTGTTAAAATTAATGACCTGGTTGTTTTTACCCATAATTCCATACTCTCAGATGACTTTTTAATGACCTTTCAGTTTATGCTTGAGGATATTTCCACCTCAGTGATTAAAACACAAATGAAAAGGATACAATGTGACCGTGCTGTCTCAAAGTACAAAGAGTTAATTCAGTCACTATTTGTGTCTATGTCATGTGATTATGTAAAGGACACATTTAGTCCCAGTATAAGTGATGAGTTAGTCGATAGTACCATGCTCACATTACAAACTACTTTAGATACAGTCGCCTCCTTAAGTTAAAAACTACTAAGGTTAGATGAACCTCCCCATGGTACAACGCTGACACTCGCTCCATTAAACAAACAACACGTAAATTAGAGGCAATGGAGGCGATCCAACTCAGAAGATTCTCTCAATGCCTGGAAAAATATCTTAATAAAGTATAATCCATTTTTGCGTACAGCCAAAACTAGATATTACTCATCCATAATAGAAGAAAACCAGAATAATCCTAGATTCCTGTTCAGTACTGTAGCCAGACTGACAAACAGACACACCTCCGTGGAACCAGTTATTCCATCCACGCTCCATTCTGATGATTTCCTGCAGTTCTTTAACAATAAAATATCAACTATTAGAGACAAAATAGACACATTTCTCCCAAATATTAGATCAGAAAAAGCAGTGGTTTCAAACCTAGGCCTTTTTATAAATCCCTCTGTAACACTAAATAATTTCACCACTGTAGACCAAACTGATGTCATATCTATTATCATGTCTTCCAAATCATCACCTGCCTCTTAGATCCAATTACAACTAAACTCTTTAAACAGATTCTGCCCCTAATTATTAGCACTGTCCTAAATATAATTAACACTTCATTAATTACTGGATATGTGCCACAGTCATTTAAATATGCTGTTATTAAACCAATTCTGAAAAAGCCTACCCTAGATCCTGACATTTTAGCCAATTATAGGCCTATATCCAATTTGCCCTTCCTGTCAAAGGTTTTAGAACGAGTAATAGTTAAACAGCTGTGCCAATTCCTGCAGGATAATAGTTTATTTGAACAGTTTCAGTCTGGCTTTCGTGCCCATCATAGCACTGAAACAGCGTTAGTTAAAGTTACTAATGACTTATTATTAGCCGCTGACATCGGATTAATATGGGTCCTGGTGTTATTAGACCTTAGTGCAGCCTTTGACACCATTGACCACAGTATCTTAGTGCACAGATTAGAATGTGATATAGGTATTAGAGGAGCAGCCCTCTGCTGCTTTAAATCATATTTATCTGATCGCTACCAATTTGTTAACGTTAATCAACAATCATCGCAGTCCTCCAGAGTTAATTATGGCGTTCCTCAAGGGTCAGTCCTTGGGCCTATTTTGTTTACACTATATATGCTCCCTTTAGGTAACATCATTAGAAATCATGGCATTAATTTTCATTGTTATGCAGATGACACACAGCTATATTTATCGATTAAACCTGATCAGACCAGACAAATAGATAAACTAAGTACTTGTGTCCAAGACTTAAAAATTTGGATGAGTGCCAATTATCTTTTATTGAACCCTGAAAAAACTGAAGTCGTTATAATTGCTCCTAAAAATGCGAGAGACTCCCTAACTGACCACATAGTTACTGTAGACAACTTAAGTGTAACACCCAGTGACACAGTTAAAAATTTAGGAGTTTTATTTGATCCACATCTTTCATTCAAAGGGTCAGGGGTCAGAGGTCAGGGCACATTAACCAAACATGCAGAACAGCCTTCTTTCACCTGCGCAACATTAGCCAAAATTAGGAATATTCTGTCTAAAACGACTGCAGAAAAATTAATTCATGCATTTGTTACATCACGATTAGATTATTGTAACTCCTTACTTGTAGCGTGTCCTAAATATTCCCTAAAAAGCTTCAACTGGTTCAAAATGCAGCAGCAAGATTATTAACAGGATCTAATAGAAGAGAACACATCACGCCTGTGCTCCAAACCCTGACCCCTGACCCCTAACCCTATCACCCCTGTTCTCCAAACCCTGACCCCTGACCCTTAACCCTTAACCCTATCACCCCTGTGCTCCAAACCCTGATCTCTGACCCCTAACCCTATCACCCCTGTTCTCCAAACCCTGACCCCTGACCCTTAACCCTTAACCCTATCACCCCTGTGCTCCAAACCCTGACCCCTGACCCTTAACCCTATCACCCCTGTGCTCCAAACCCTGACCCCTAACCCCTAACCCTATCACCCCTGTGCTCCAAACCCTGACCCCTGACCTTTAACCCTATCACCCCTGTGCTCCAAACCCTGACCCCTAACCCAGTAGAGCTAACAGCAGAGCTAACAGTCAAGCTAACAGTAGAGCTAACAGCAGAGCTAACAGTACAGCTAACAGCAGAGCTAACAGTCAAGCTAACAGCAGAGCTAACAGTCAAGCTAACAGTAGAGCTAACAGCAGAGCTAACAGTAAAGCTAACAGCAGAGCTCTTTTTTTCTTTCCCACTCTCGCTGGTGTCCTTTCCTTTTTTTTCTTTGTGCCGTTATCCATTTAGTTTTTGCACGTAGCCTCCCATGATGGTCAGCGATCTGTCAATCCTACAGGGTTGGGCCCAGGGAGAAGGAAACTACTAACCAATCACAATGTGTTTCTTTAAAAAACTGACTCCGAGCACATTACTATTGTTTACAAACAAGTTTATGGGGGGGGGGGTCAGGCAGGCCACCGGGAAAAGTCCCGGTGCTCCCGTGCACCAAACCCTGACCCCTAACCCCTAACCCTATCACCCCTGTGCTCCAAACCCTGACCCCTGACCCTTGACCCTATCACCCCTGTGCTCCAAACCCTGACCCCTGACCCTTAACCCTATCACCCCTGTGCTCCAAACCCTGACCCCTAACCCTATCACCCCTGTGCTCCAAACCCTTCACTGGCTACCAGTTGAGTTTAGAATTAAATTTAAAATCCTCCTCCTTACATATAAAACCATTAATGGTATGGGTTAGGGTTAGGGGTCAGAGGTCAGGGGTGAATGGTATGGGCCCCTCTTATCTTAAAGATGATCTGGTTCCGTACCAGCCCAATAGAACCCTTTGTTCTCAGAATGCAGGTTTATTGAAAGTTCCTAGGGTTTGTAAAAGTACAGTAGGAGCTAGAGCCTTTAGTTACCATGGTTACTGTCTGATGGAGCTAGAGCCTTTAGTTACCATGGTTACTGACTGATGGAGCTAGAGCCTTTAGTTACCATGGTTACTGACTGATGGAGCTAGAGCCTTTAGTTACCATGGTTACTGTCTGATGGAGCTAGAGCCTTTAGTTACCATGGTTACTGTCTGATGGAGCTAGAGCCTTTAGTTACCATGGTTACTGTCTTATGGAATCATCTTCCCTTTAATATTAAAAACGCAGAAACAGTCTCTACATTTAAAATTAAGTTGAAAACATTCCTGTTTGAGAAAGCCTATGGTCAGGTTAGTTAAAAATGATGTGACTCATATATCATGTATACATGATGTATGAGTCACAGTTCAGTCTAGGCTGCCCTAGGAGTTAGAATGCTGGGGGAAGTACAGACACTGAGTTCTTTCTTCTCTTTCTCTCCCTCACACCTGTTTCTGTCATTTTTATAACCTATCTTTCATACCAAGTCTGTTCATGACTAGTCACCTGGTGTCCCCTTTACCCCCTCCCCCCCTGGGGGGAGTGGTGGCTCTCCTGACAGTGTCTGCACAGGAGCCATGGACGACAGGATCTGCAGTGACTAACCCTAACCCTAACCCCCTAAACCCCCAATACTACCTCCTAAACCCCCAATACTACCCCCTAAACCCATAATACTACCCCCTAAACCCATAATACTACCCCCTAAACCCCCAATACTACCCCTATGCCCCCAATACTACCTCCTAAACCCCCAATACTACCCCCTAAACCCCCAATACTACCTCCTAAACCCCCAATACTACCCCCTAAACCCATAATACTACCCCCTAAATCCCCAATACTACCCCTAAGCCCCCAATACTACCCCTAAACCCCCAATACTACCTCCTAAACCCCCAATACTACCGTCTAAACCCCCAATACTACTGTCTAAACCCCCAATACTACCGTCTAAACCCCCAATACTACCCCTAAAACCCCAATAGAGTAGAGCTAACAGTAGAGCTAATAGCAGAGCTAATAACAGAGCTAACAGTAGAGCTAACAGCAGAGCTAACAGTACAGCTAACAGCAGAGCTAACAGTCAAGCTAACAGTAGAGCTAACAGCAGAGCTAACAGTAAAGCTAACAGCAGAGCTCTTTTTTTCTTTCCCACTCTCGCTGGTGTCCTTTCCTTTTTTTTCTTTGTGCCGTTATCCATTTAGTTTTTGCACGTAGCCTCCCATGATGGTCAGCGATCTGTCAATCCTACAGGGTTGGGCCCAGGGAGAAGGAAACTACTAACCAATCACAATGTGTTTCTTTAAAAAACTGACTCCGAGCACATTACTATTGTTTACAAACAAGTTTATGGGGGGGGGGGGGGGGGGGGTCAGGCAGGCCACCGGGAAAAGTCCCGGTGCTCCCGTGCACCAGTCCGGGCCTGGTTCAAATATTACACAAAAACATAAATGAATGAAACACAGCTTTCTGAAGTCTTAATATCAAAAATAAACATCTAAATAACATCTATTAAAAACATCTAAGCACATAAAGATGAACTAAAAATGACTTTTTAAAAAAGTGTTTTCATGGCACATCCTCTGTTTTGTATTAAACAATCTCTAATCTGTGATAAACCTCAAAATACACTCAAGATTTCAGCCACCATTTTCACTTTTGCATTTTTTGGCCTCAGCCTCTCAGGTGTATTCTGGACACAGTCCTTAACAAGCATCATTTATCCACTGAAATAACTGCTGCAGCACAAACCATGATAATTTACGTAAGTGCTTGTTTGTGTGTTTGTGGGTGGAGGTGGGTGGGGGGGTGGGGGGTGTTTGTGTGTAAATCATGTCTAACCATATGCTCCCTTCCTCCGCAGCGCACACGCGGCTGAAATTGATCGTCAACCATCTCCTGCTCAAAACAGCGTGGGCAGAGGGAGAGCAAGGTCACAGCCAAGGACTCGCCACAATCAGTGATAGGCTGCAAAGGGGGGGGGTGTTCATGTGTCACGGCACAGCTGTTACGCTACATACTCTGAGTCACAAGCACATCTTTGCTGCTGGAAAACATCACCTTAATTACCTTAATACTGCACTGTGTGTGTGTGTATGTGTTTATGTATCTGTGTGTGTGTGTGTATGTGTGTGTGTATGTGTGTGTATGTGTTTATGTATCTGTGTGTGACTGTGTGTGTGACTGTATGTGTGTGTGTATGTGTGTGTGTATGTGTTTATGTATCTGTGTGTGTGACTGTGTGTGTGACTGTATGTGTGTGTGTATGTGTGTGTATGTGTTTATGTATCTGTGTGTGACTGTATGTGTGTGTGTATGTGTTTGTGTATTTGTGTGTGTGACTGTATGTGTGTATGTGTGTGTGTGTGTTTGTGTATCTGTGTGTGTGACTGTATGTATGTGTTTGTGTATGTGTTTGTGTTTGTGTATGTGTTTGTGTATGTGTTTGTGTATCTGTGTGTATGTGTGTATGTGTGTGTGGATACAGTGATGAATGTCTGTTTGTCTGTCCTTCACATTCGAACCATAGTGGACAAACAAGGACCACTTCCTCAGTCCAGCAGAATGTTTCTGCTGCCATACATGTGCAGTTATGTGTCTAAATAGAACCATCCACGTTATTGTAAAGCACCCAGGCTTCGTACATAGTACATCTAAACCTGACGATGACTTCCGGGTTACAGGGGGTGAAGAGTGAAGCATGAGAGATGAACTTTACGAACTCAACAAACCAAGACAGATTTACAGTTATTTTATTGCCATGCAATCAGGAAATAAGCATTTATAAATAGAATTTAAAAATCAGTTGTGGTTTAAGTGGGCCCCTGATCCATGTGGGCCCGGGGCGAGCACCCATCCCCTTGGCCCTCGGATCTAAGCTGGGCCGAGCCCCGGTCATGGGGACCAAGGTACCGCCCGGCTGACCCTTCCTGTGGCGGCTGGTATGAGAGGAGGCGAGTTAGAGAAAAGAATGCGGACCGGTGCTGAAGGAACCCGAGGAAAGGGTCTGGAGAAACGCCGCTCTTTGAACGGACTCACCCGGGCTGTTGTCACCGGTACGGGGCCGGAGCGCAACCCGACCTGGGGTTGGTCGCATCACGGCACCCCGATACGCGCAGAGCCGGCCGGTCCGGTCCTCGTCATCGGCTCCTGAGAGAGACGGACCGTCTGGGTCTCACTCGCTCATCGGTCCTCGGAAAACCGAGAATGTGACCGTGGGTCCGGCTTGGCTCCAGGTGGTCATTGAGGGGGATGATGATGGTGGATCAGCGTCACAGAGTGAATGCTTCACATCACTATTGTTGATTTTTTTAATCGTTCCCACACTTTGGGTTTTCATGGTGTCAACTTGCTTTCTGGTGTTTTGATCAAACATTCAGACTAGTGTGAAATGTTCGTCTCACATAATAACTGAGCTCTGCATTTGCTATTAATAAATTCCTTCGCCGTGATTGGCTAGAGCTGTGATTGGCTCTAGCCAATCACAGCTCAAAACCCCATCAGGTCATTTCTCCACCTATCGACAGTATCAACAGTTGGACCCAGCGGTGCAGAAGAGTATATGACCCACAGACTATCATCAGTTTAAGGACAATTGGTCAAAACTTGGACTCTCCAAGCCCGGAGACATGGACCGTTCTACAGCAGAGTGTCCCCCTACAGAGGCTCCATTGGAGGCGGAGCCTCTGTGGGAGGAAGTAGAAGGCGGAGGGTTTACAGCTAAGCTAACAGCTAACCCGTTTCTCCTGCCACTGCCTCACTAGAAAACAAAGTGGACTACCTGAAGCTGGATTTAAACTCCAAACATGATCCACCAGACTGATGCATCCTCATTCTCACTCAGACCTGGATCAAGTCTTCTGTCCCGGACACCCACATTAGCCTGGATGTGCTAACAATATTCAGATCTGACAGAAGCCATGCTCTCACAGGTAAAACGCGTGTTTGTATCTACACTAACAACAGCTGCTGTTAGCCTGGACGAGCAAACATCTAAACCTACATTTTCTAACAACACATATTTCATACAAAATCAGTAATTAAATTTTTAAAAGGGTTTGAGGGGTAGTATTGGGGGCCTTGGAAAGAATGAGACATTTTACATGTAAAATGCGACTGTTTATGAAAATGTCACAGTACGAAAACACTTCTGGAACAAATTAATTTCATAAGTAGAGATACCACTGTATATGTGGTTTATACTATATATATATATATATATATATATATATATATATATATATATATATATATATATATATATATATATATAGTGTGTAGTACAGGCAGTTTCTGACAAAAATAGAATAAAGACACTGAGATATTAAAACAACCTTTAAAATATGACAAATAAAATATTACCTGGAGGATAAAAATGTAGCAGAAAAAGTACTTTTCCAAATGTACCTGTTGGTACTAGTGCATTATTTTAGTCATCAAATGTGAAGTGCTGCCATGCACATTTAGCGGGAAAGTTGAAGTGATTGGTTAAAATTCAAACATTGTGCTGAATTAACAGGGATTGGCTGATTTTGCATTGAAGTTGCAAATCGCAGCATCGCGAAATCCTGGTGGGTCTGACTAATTTAAAGGGAAAGTAAATGAAATGGCTGCCACACAATGCAACGATGATGGACAGCAGCTGTTTCAATACTTTAATGACCTTCGATATGGCATTTGAATGAATGTTGAGCACATTCTGAAGTGATTGTGATGCACTGATAACATTAAATATGTGGTTGAATCATTTTTCATTGATTGTACAAACAATGGCTCAATGACTAGTGAGTTATTTTTCATCCATAAACTGCCCCCCCCCCCCCCCAGGGAATGATCTCTATAACGGCCCCTGACTTAGTCTGCCAGTCACTGTGGTTCAAGCAGAGGAGCTTTTCAAAATTAAAGTTGATAAAGTCATGTCTGAGGTCGACCATGACCTTGTCCTGATCAGTATCAATCACTCAGTAGGGAACACATTTCATATAATGACATTATTGATGATTTTGCATCAAGGAAGGTCAGGTTTGAGTTTGTAGTTTCTGTTTTGGTACAATAGTGTTTTCAAATTAGTTTGTTTTAATTCAATATTTTATATTATTGTTCTCTGCTCTTGTTAAATGTTTGATATCTGATTATATGTATTTGTCACTTTTATGTGTATCGTGAAAATTTACAAATTTGTGATTATTACATTTGGATATTTACTGCTTGTTACTTTTTTTATATTATAGTATAAGCTATATATATTTGCCAGTGTTATGTACACATTGTATATTTATGTAAGTTCTCATAGTGTTTTGTGCAGAATTGCCTCATTGTTGTTTGGCAGTGGTGGATGTGTGCGCCTTAAACACATGTTTTTCAAAGGTTCTAATGGAAGATTCCAAAAATAATATAACTGTAGGTACGTCTGTTTTTCATTTATATAGTTATAGTAATAAAAAAATGGCCATGCAAAAAGAGTTTAATTCATTAATTTCTTTTGACTTTTTTTTCGTGTGGGCTCAGAGGGGGTCTCGCCCAGAGAGTAATTCAGTGTTGAAGCGCCAATGATTATTCCAACTGATTCTAGCAGCAGTGAAAGGGGACAGTGGCAGGGGATATTTTTCTGGCTGTGACTCAATAGATCATTTGTTGCCGGGGCAGTTGGTAGACAGGTGCAAAACCAGGAGCAACCTGGAGGAGGCTGGTGAATCATGATGTTGTTTCCACAGTGTGTGGGGACCATTCAGGCCTGCTGCGGTGCCATGTGACATTAGTTGTCGACAGCCACAAATGTCAAGTGCCAGCTGTCTGCACACGGAGTGGCTGCGGCTTATTTTCATTCCTCTAATCAGAGATTTTATTCTTTGCATACAGCTCTGTTCCTCTGCAAAACAATTTACAGTGTGCAAATGTCCAAACTCCAACAGGGAATATTCCTGTTTAAATAGGTGCATGTACAGTCATTTGAATACACAGATAAATACAATTAATAAACATTTCTAATGAAATGATTTTATGAATGTTGCACAATTCACTTCATGATCAATAAAGTATCTGTTGATCCAATAAACTACAACCACATTGCACAATAGTTTAACATGGTTGAACTTTTTTAAATTGTCATTTTTTAAAAATCACATCATAGCAACAAAAATTCCACAAACTAGTATTCAGAGAATGCCTGTCACCCCTATTTTGTGCCAATCTCCAGTTTCTATGACAACCTGTTCTTGAATTAGAGCCAATAATGTCATTTTGACCTTTGGCAATATTGATCATTTGTTTATATGTGTCAGTGTGTGTAATATTATGATAATATATCCAGTATTGATTAAGTTATAGTGTGATATGTCTATGTTTGACACATGTGTGTCATATGTTTGACTATGTTTGGCCGGGGTCTACCACATAAGACAGGACCCCAGGTGTAGGCTGTGTAGAGAAGCCCCTGAAACAGTCCAGCACATCACAGCAGGTGTAAGATGGTGGCAGGTAAGACATACATGGAGAGGCATAACCAGGTAGAGGACATACTGTACAGGAACATCTGTAAAGAGTATGGACTGGAGGTCAAGGGTCAAGATGGGAGAACCCCCCAAAGGTGACAGAGAACAAACAGGCCAAGATCCTGTGGGACTTCCAGATCCAGACTGACCAGATGGTGATGGCCAATCAGCCTGACATAGTGGTGGTGGATAAACATGAGAAGACAGTGGTGGTGATAGATGTAGCAGTCCCCAGTGATAGCAACATGAGAAAGAAAGAACATGAGAAGAGAAGAGAAATACCAAGGGCTGAAAGAGGAGTTAGAGAAAATGTGGAGTGTGAAGGCAACAGTGGTACCAGTAGTGATGGGGGCACTAGGGGCAGTGACCCCCAAGCTGGGACAATGTCTCCAGCAGATACCAGGAACAACATCAGAGATCTGTGTCCAAAAGAGAACATTGTTAGGAACAGCTAAGATCCTGCACAGAACCCTCAGGCTCCCAGACCTCTGGTAGAGGACCCGAGTCTGAAGGAGACACCGCCCACGTGGGAGGGGCCTCTGGTAGAGGACCCGAGTCTGAAGGAGACACCGCCCAGGTGGGAGGGGCCTCTGGTAGAGGACCCGAGTCTGAAGGAGACACCGCCCAGGTGGGAGGGGCCTCTGGTAGGGGACCCGAGTCTGAGCCCTGACCCGAGCCTGACCCTAACCCTAACACCGCCCACGTGGGGCGAGAGGAACATTTTATATATATATATATATATATATATATATATATATATATATATATATATATATATATATATATATATATATACATATATTGTACAGTATAAAACCTATGAAAAGAAAAGTGTTTTGATCATGATTCATAAAATGAATCCAAAGCAACCCTGTGATTGAACTCGTTAAAAATTGTAATCACTTGACAGTCCTACTTTTTCATCATTGTATATTGATACAAAAAAATTGTGGTGTAGCTCCACCACAACAGTGCAAGAAAAGGAAGTAATATATATATATATATATATATATATATATATATATATATATATATATATATACCTGACCAGACCTGACCCGACCAGACCTGACCCGTACCGTACCTGACCAGACCTGACCCGTACTGTACCCAACCAGACCTGACCCGACCAGACCTGACCCGACCAGACCAGACCTGACCCGTACCGTACCCGACCTGACCTGTACCGTACCTGACCAGACCTGACCCGTACCGTACCCGACCAGACCTGACCCGACCAGACCTGACCCGTACCGTACCCGACCTGACCTGTACCGTACCTGACCAGACCTGACCCGTACCGTACCTGACCAGACCTGACCCGACCAGACCTGACCTGTACCGTACCCGACCTGACCCGTACCGTACTTGACCAGACCTGACCCGTACCGTACCTGACCAGACCTGACCCATACCGTACCTGACCAGACCTGACCCGACCAGACCTGACCCGTACCGTACCCGACCTGACCCGTACCGTACCTGACCAGACCTGACCCGTACTGTACCCAACCCAACCCGATCCGTTCTTTACCCAGCCAGACCCGACCTGAACTGTACCCGACCAGATCCATGCTCTACCATACTGTGGAATCATGGCTTTAGTTAATGATATTTTGCTGTTTTCTTTGTTTTGATAGAATTCCATTTGAAGATACTCTGAGTTGTTATGAACATTCATGTGATCAGTCAATTAAATCTAATAACATTCATGACTTTCACAAAGAAAAGCAAAACACAGAGGATCATATAATAGGATAAAAATGGTGATGAATCAGTTAATAAATGTCAAAATAGAAGTACAAATAATCTAGGAAGTGTCACAAAGGTGGTTCTGGGTCTTTATGTGTTAAGTCACGTATGGAATGAGTGGGGGACAAATCACATGGTGTGGGGTCACCAGGCTTCACCAGCAGGGGTCATCATTCGCTCCAAACACCAGAACATTTGATAAGTGTCATATTTGACCAGAGCAGACACACTTACAGTGGTGGGGAAAAGGTTTTGGACCCTCCATTCAACTGTCAAGTATCGAAGGGCTGTTACTAACCCTAGTGGGAGGGGTGCTACTGAAGCCCACTGGTGATGTTTTTGTAAAATAAATAAAAATAAACGAAAAGTTTAAAAGGTAACAAGAAATACGAAATGATATCCATTATTTGTTAATTTTCACAATATTTACACCAACTGCAAACAAAAATGATAAATAAACCTGAATAAACCTCTTAGTTAATAATAATAATTATTATTATAATAACAATAAATGAATATCAGTGACAGAATCCACAAAGAAGGAGAAGTAGAATAAAGATTTGTCATATTGAGGTTTAATTATCATTTATTTACTGTATTTTCTTGACTATAAGCCGTTACTTTTCATTTTAAACCATGAGGTTTATACAAAGGTGCAGATATTATGTGGATTTTTCTTCCACCACGAGGGGCGCTCTAACCAGAATTAGAATCAAACCTACTATGAACAATCAATGCAAAGAAGAATATGCACTTTTCTTTATCAGATAGAACATGGACAACAAATGATCAACTGTTTATTTGTTTCAAATTCTCCGCCCTTCATCATGGAACCAACATGATGTCAGTTTTAAGTTAAATAGCAAAACAGTACTACTGCACACAAGCTTAGCATTTATGAATGTATGTTGAGACGTTGAAGGTCCTGAACTGTCCTGAACTTCCTGGAAAATACTGCTTATTTGGTTCAGTTCAATTTGAATCAGTAAAATGTTAAAAGTCACTGTTTAGGAAA
>JAIVEL010000024.1:7746018-7761018 GCA_020466265.1 Siphamia tubifer
CAGCAGGTGTAAGATGGTGGCAGGTAAGGCATACATGGAGAGACATAACCAGGTAGAGGACATACTGTACAGGAACATCTGTAAAGAGTATGGACTGGAGGTCAAGGGTCAAGATGGGAGAACCCCCCAAAGGTGACAAAGAACAAACAGGCCACGATCCTGTGGGACTTCCAGATCCAGACTGACAAGATGGTGATGGCCGATCAGCCTGACATAGTGGTGGTGGATAAACATGAGAAGACAGTGGTGGTGATAGATGTAGCAGTCCCCAGTGATAGCAACATGAGAAAGAAAGAACATGAGAAGAGAAGAGAAATACCAAGGGCTGAAAGAGGAGTTAGAGAAAATGTGGAGTGTGAAGGCAACAGTGGTACCAGTAGTGATGGGGGCACTAGGGGCAGTGACCCCCGAGCTGGGACAATGTCTCCAGCAGATACCAGGAACAACATCAGAGATCTGTGTCCAAAAGAGAACATTGTTAGGAACAGCTAAGATCCTGCACAGAACCCTCAGGCTCCCAGACCTCTGGTAGAGGACCCGAGTCTGAAGGAGACACCGCCCACGTGGGAGGGGCCTCTGGTAGAGGACCCGAGTCTGAAGGAGACACCGCCCAGGTGGGAGGGGCCTCTGGTAGAGGACCCGAGTCTGAAGGAGACACCGCCCAGGTGGGAGGGGCTTCTGGTAGAGGACCGAGTCTGAAGGAGACACCGCCCACGTGGGGCGAGAGGAACATTTTATATATATATATATATATATATACATATATTATACAGTATAAAACCTATGAAAAGAAAAAGCAGCACACAGAAGTGAATGGATTTTAAAATGTGGGTATAAAGGAGTGAAATTCTGATCCTTAAAAGATTAGGTCAATCAAAAAAGTATCAAGCACAAAGATGAATTCAACATCCAGGTTAAGATTTTGCGCAACAATTTCACAAGGAAATGTCTTATTTTCAATATGCAGTGTTGAAATCTGCTTTTCTATTGGAAGAAAAAGTCTTTTTTTTTTCCAAATGGTGCCATCTTCGGAGTCATTCAACTGTCAAATCATTATACAAAGTAATATGGTTATTTTACAGTCTTGTGCCAGGAAGTGTGAACTGAAAGAGATCACTTTAGCATTCATTTTGTTAAACGTTAAAAAGAATGACTCATGTCGTGCTGTGGTTTCAGTATTTCTGGAATGTAAATTCAGACTTTTACTTGAATGAGTTTTATTCGTAAACACTCAAACATTTACTGGTGACTGAAACCATCTACTGGTATAAAATGTCTGTTAATCCACTCACCCCATCAACACATGTAAATAATTTGTGTAAAATACAGTGTTTCATCTTTTCACAGTCATCAGATGTGACCCATTTGGACGTTCAGAGGCTCCGTAGTTACCATGGAAACACCATTATCTTCTACTACATTGATTGATGTATTATACAGTGGATGGAGATGGTTGTTTTTACATTTAGTTAATGACATTTGTTTTTATTAAGTTTTAAATAGGGCTGCCAAATGATTAAAAATGTTAAGCAGTTTAATCACACGGTTAATTTTGATTAATCATGATCAAAATATTTCATATCAGTCAACTGTTTAGTCTCTTTTCTTTACTTAAATTTTCCACAAAATGGAAAAAAATACATTAAGAAACACACAAAATGCAGACAAAAAAATTACGAAAAACATTCTAAAACCCACTAAAATGAATGAAAAACAAAACATATTTAAAACTTATTCTAAAATACAGAAAAAACACCAAAAGATGGGATCAAATATCCAAATTCTACCCAAAAACAGAATATCCAAAATTTCAGCAAAATGGCTTAAGGGTTCATATGTTTTGACAAAAAATGGAAAAAAAATTTGGAATTTGAAAAATGCAAATTCCAGGCTTGGAAAGGTTTTGGAAAAGTAAAAAGACCAAGAGAGTTTTGGAAAAGTCATGGATTTTTTTTTACACAGCATAATAATGTGCGATTAATAATAAAAAAAAGTTTCAGTAAATAAAAAGTTAATTTGACGTCGTCTTAACGTTCTATTCAGTGAACAGGAAGTGAACTGGAAGAACAGGAAGTGAACTGGAAGTTCACTTCCTGTTCACTCACTTGTTGGGATGTTCCCTGCCTCATGTGCTGAAGTGGGTATGGACTCAAATCTGCCCAAATTAAATATAAATATCAGGAAAATGTGGATTTAACAATGTGTGTCTTCAGTGGGACGTCAACACAAATGTTAATTTGATGTTGAACCAAACATTGTTATTAATGTTATTATTAAACTTTAACTTTTTATTCTCATTATTTAAAGTCCACTGACATTTTGAGGAGTACGAAGTCATGGACATTTGACCAAAGCTCATGGAAAAGGAGTGGTTAAAGTGTGTCTGAACCTTGTAACTTGCATCAAAATGACTATTTAAAATGTATTTTTTTAACATAATTTAATTGTGTTAAAATGTTTAATCTGATTAATCGTGATGATGGATTAATTTTTTCAGCCCTAGTTTTTAATATAGGAAATTAAACATAAAAAATACATGTTTTACACTGAAAAAAAATGCACTAAACCCAGAGGATATTATTATAATAAATGGTGATAAATGACTTAAAGGTTAAAAAGAGAATAAAGTCATTTGGGAACTGACAGAAAAGTAGCAGTGGGTGTTTATGGGTTAAATAGGCTGTTCGTGTAGCAGGATTATAAAGTAATAATACATTTTATTTGTATAGCGCTTTTCATGGCACTCAAAGATGCTTTACATGCAGTAAAAACAGAACAACAAGAGTCAAACAACAATGAAAAACAAACAACAGGAAACAGATCAATCATATATTAAAGCAGACAGAATAAAAAATAATCAAACATTAAACACAATCTTGAATAAATAAGTTTTTCAAGGAATTTAAAACTGTTGAGGTGGGGAACAGTGACGGATGGTTTGGGGGGAGTGAGTTCCAGAGGTTTGGGGCCGGCTACAGAAAAGGCTCCGCCCCCTCAGGTTCGGTGCTTGGTTTTGGGCGGTGGGTGAGGAAGTGGACAGAAGAGGATCAAAGGCTGCGGGAGGAGGTGTTAGGAGGGCAGTGAGGTAGGGGGCGGGGCCTGGTGATGGAGGGCTGAAAGTGACAAACCAGCAGCTCACATCCTTGACCTGCAGAACCAACAGGGTTGTGTTTTGCATAAATCAACAGGAGCACTTGTCCCGCCTCAAAACGATCCTTCACCTCATCGTCCTTTTAGGTGTGAAATCAGTCAAGTGACAAGTGTGCCTCCATTGTGCTGACCCTAGGCCAGCATGGGGCCACAGCTCTGTGTTTACAGTCCAGGTGTCGGCACATGCCTCTGTCCCTTTGAAATGTGGCAGATTTACGGTAGTTTTCAGGAGGAAACGACCCATTGACTGGTACCCGTCCACTGACAGAAGAAAAGACAGATTGACCAGATGAAATGCAGAAGTCGATGTGGTTTGACTGAGCTTTGTGTTTATTAATGAAAATAATTCAATTTAAAAGGTATTATTTTGCTGAGAATAAAACATGGAGTTTGTAAATCTAACAAAATATAATAATAATAATAATAATAATAAATTTTATTTATATAGCATATATCAAAAACATAAAAGTCACAAAGTGCTTTACAAAAGGAATGGAGACAAAAACAAAGGTGTAAAAACAGGAAACGACATAAAAACACAGATTAAACAATTCAAACAAAGGTTCGTCTAAACAGATGGTCTTTAGATGCTTTTTAAAAGTGTCCACACAACTTACCGTATTTTCACGACCATATGGCGCACCCTATGAAAAGGTGCAGTCTCAGTTATTTGTGCCATTACTATATTTAACACATACATACAGCGCACCTGATCATAGGGCGCTGAAACAAACATACTAGTTTGTGTTTTTGACTCACCGGCACCTCATCCATGTTTGTGATGTGGCTGGGCTGGATGTGTTTGTCGGAAATCTGTTTGCTGCAGTAGACCGGAAGAAGGCCATCTGTTCTTTATAATCCGCTGGAAGTTGTTGCGCTGCCGTCGTCTTTGTCTGGATTGAAAAATGGCACAGTTTCATGAAACGAAAACGCCAAGACGGACCTCCTTGGAAATGTTCAATGTTCATTTCTTCTGCTAGCGTTATTGCTTTTAGTCTAATGGTGACCGTCCAAACGCTTCTCCCACTCATTCTTTGCTCGGTGATCCACTGCTCGAGTCTTTCCACCTGGCCTTATGTCCGCGGACACTCAGCTGCGTCTTCTTTACCGTTGTCATGGTGTCCTCTACTACGTCCGCCTTACAACAACACATAGGGCGTACTGCACCATAGGGCGCGCCGCACATTTTGAAGAAAATCTAAGACTTTTATGTGCCCCTTATGGTCGTGAAAATACGGTAAATGTAGTGGTAGAAAGTTCCACAGAGTAGGAGACACAACCTCTACGGCTCAGTCTGCTTTGGATTTTATCCTGAAACGAAGAATCACCAGCGGAACTGAGAGACAATTAACAACAAGTCACAGACGTCCACCAAGAGTTGGGGGTAAAGGTGTTGACCCATCTGATGTCAGAAGGTTAGGGGTCAAAGGTTAGGGTTATAGGCGTTGACCCATCTCATGTCTGAAGGTTAGGGGTCAAAGGTTAGGGTTAAAGGTGTTGACCCATCTGATGTCTGAAGGTTAGGGGTCAAAGGTTAGGGTTAAATGTGTTGACCCATCTGATGTCTGAAGGTTAGGGGTCAAAGGTTAGGGTTAAAGGTGTTGACCCATCTGATGTCTGAAGGTTAGGGGTCAAAGGTCAGACCATGTGAATGAAAAAAACCTGAGATATTACCACTGATGTGTTTTAGCTGTTGACCTTTAGTGTGACCATGACCTTTGACCTTCATTGCTCAAAATCTAATGGGTTCTTGACCCATTATCTATCATTGCTGAAAGTTTCATAAAACTCTGTTCAGAACTTTTTGTGTAATCCTGCTGACAGTCAGACAGTTTAATATCTCCTTGGCCAAGGTATTACTTTCATTTATATAGCGTCTTTAAAAACTGGGTTTAAAAAGTGCTTTGACAAACAAGGGTGGACAGTAAAACACACAACACAATAAAAGCAATAAGTACAACAAAGCATGACTTAGTTTGATGGTGAAAACTAACGCTAACACATTAAACTAGATCAGTGGTAGAGTTCAGACCTCAGTGAAGCAGCACCAGTCTGTGCTAATGCTAATGCTAACACATTAAACTAGATCAGTGGTAGAGTTCAGACCTCAGTGAAGCAGCACCAGTCTGTGCTAACGCTAATGCTAACACATTAAACTAGATCAGTGGTAGAGTTCAGGCCTCAGTGAAGCAGCACCAGTCTGTGCTAACGCTAATGCTAACACATTAAACTAGATCAGTGGTAGAGTTCAGGCCTCAGTGAAGCAGCACCAGTCTGTGTTAATGCTAATGCTAACACATTAAACTAGATCAGTGGTAGAGTTCACACCTCAGTGAAGCAGCACCAGTCTGTGCTAATGCTAATGCTAACACATTAAACTAGATCAGTGGTAGAGTTCAGACCTCAGTGAAGCAGCACCAGTCTGTGTTAATGCTAATGCTAACACATTAAACTAGATCAGTGGTAGAGTTCAGACCTCAGTGAAACAGCACCAGTCTGTGCTAATGCTAATGCTAACACATTAAACTAGATCAGTGGTAGAGTTCAGGCCTCAGTGAAACAGCACCAGTCTGTGCTAACGCTAATGCTAACACATTAAACTGGATCAGTGGTAGAGTTCAGGCCTCAGTGAAACAGCACCAGTCTGTGCTAATGCTAATGCTAACACATTAAACTAGATCAGTGGTAGAGTTCAGACCTCAGTGAAGCAGCACCAGTCTGTGCTAATGCTAATGCTAACACATTAAACTAGATCAGTGGTAGAGTTCAGACCTCAGTGAAACAGCACCAGTCTGTGCTAACGCTAATGCTAACACATTAAACTAGATCAGTGGTAGAGTTCAGACCTCAGTGAAACAGCACCAGTCTGTGCTAACGCTAATGCTAACACATTAAACTAGATCAGTGTCAGAGTTCACACCTCAGTGAAGCAGCACCAGTCTGTGCTAATGCTAATGCTAACACATTAAATCTGCCAAGGTTTGGATCTGGATGTTCAGAACTTCTTTATAACCTAGTGTTCTGTGTTCACTAACCATTTATTTTATGGATCATTAACAATCCCTTAGAGGGTTTAAAAACATTCCCAGAAATCCTGGCTCCTGTTTTTCACATATGTCCATTTCAATATTCGACCACGTATGACGTCACTCTGACGTTATGTGACGTCGCACAACGACCAAATGTCACATGTTAGATCTAATGTTAAATATGAAGCACAAGATATTGTCTGATTTAACTAAATATGTCAATAACCTGTTTTAAGGTTAAAGGTCATACATTTACCAAATATACCATTGGTGCCACGTCATGTGACGTCTTTACGTGACGTCTTTACGTGACGTCTTTACGTGACGTCTTTACGTGACGTCACGTGACGTCTTTATGTGACGTCTTTACGTGACGTCACGTGACGTCTTTACGTGACGTCACGTGACGTCTTTACGTGACGTCACGTGACGTCTTTACGTGACGTCACGTGACGTCTTTACGTGACGTCTTTACGTGACGTCACGTGACGTCTTTACGTGACGTCATGGAGCCTATGGGTGTTATCTCATCTGAGGTCAGAAGGTCAGACGAAGTGAAGGAAAAAAAACAGCTGATACTATCTGGTCTGGATTCTGAGATATCACCACTGATGTGTTTGAAGTGTTGACCTTCACTGGCACCTTGACCTTTGACTTTTAGAGATCATCATTTCATAATTTATTCCTTGACTCGTTATCAATCATCTCTGAAAATTTCATCAAAATCTGTCCATAACTTTTTGAGTTATCCAACGGAAAAATAAACAAACAGTAAAACAAACAAACAGTAAAACAAACAAACAGTAAAACAAACAAACAGTAAAACAAACAAACAGTAAAATAAACAAACAGTAAAATAAACAAACAGTAAAATAAACAAACGGTTAAATAAACAAACAGTAAAACATAACGTCCTTCGTGGAGATAATAATACAAGAACATCATCATATTTTCAGATCCAAGTATAAATGAGGCAGTGGAATAAAATATATGTCATTATGTTAAATAAAACAGAATAAAAGTAAAAGACAAACACAGTGTTTTAAGAAGTGATTTAAATATTGGGCAAAGGGAGGAGGGCAGGTTGAAGGGTTTTGTTAAACTGTTCCCTATACACTTGAAATACAGTCATTTTTAAATTTATTTCAATGTGATTTATTCTTGCTAAAGTGTAAGCAGGGTTAGGTATGGAACACTGTTCTAAGGATCTGCTTCACACATGAAATATGTTAAATCTTTCAGACTTTAATCAGATGAATCATAAAACAAATGACACGTCCTGGTTCACTCATGTTTTTAATATATATGTTATAATATATATGTTATAATATATATGTTATAATATATATGTTATAATATATATGTTATAATATATATATGTTATTCCACATATGTGTGTCAATATTCCACTAGAAACAACCTGGAAAGTCAATGGATCATAATGTGCAGACAGTGTTTGGAAGTAGATCTAGTAGATCTGGTAGATGTGCTAAATCTGATAGATCTGGTTGATCTGACACTAATATTCCTTTGGACTAAAACCGGTTCTATTGTTTATTTTCACATTTTGAGCGCAGACTGATCTAGGAAAGTGGATCCCACCGTCCGTAGAGTTGATCACTGACACATGTGGTAAAATCCCAGTTTTATTCCAAAATATGAAAAACTATTCAAAATGAATATTATTCATCTTATTTGTAGACCAGTGAAATGTAAATAAGTCCAGTGTCGGTAGTGTAATATTTACACTGGTGTTAAAATGACTCTGTGTTGTGGGAGAATGTGAGGAGTTGGAATGTTGACCAAACAGTAGCGGCGTTCCCACTGCTCCGCTTCCATCCTGTGACTCTAGTTCACTGCTACGTTCACAGCTACTGTGATGGTTGATGCTTTTTTTCTTCATTTTTATTTAGAAAATCACACACCAGATGAATGGAGATATTTTCTGACAATAGCAGTGTTAAAAGGAGAGGGTGGGAGTGGGTGTCGTGAGCGTCTATTTTGTCTTGGCTCAAGTATGTTGCAGTTTTAGCTCCTCCTCCTCCTTCTCTCTCTCTTCGTCCCCTCCCCCATTCTGTGTGAAAACAAATCTCCTTTTCTGCTCTGAGCATGAAACTATTGAGTCAACAAATGTCACTGCAGCGAGGAAAGAGGTGGGGTCTCCTCCGTTTTAAGGCTGAACTGTGTCTAAAGGCAGATTATATTCAGATAAAACCCACCTGTTTGTTAAGCAAAGAAGGAATTTAAAAAGCAAAGAGTGTAGACACTAAGCCGGTGGTCTGACAGAAGTGTGTATATATGCTCCTGAAACCAAAGGAAGTTAAGGCTTTGAGCTTTTTTTTAAATGAACCCTTTATGTGAAGCTGAGTGTTTTTATTCCTCTTTAGGCATGGGATGAAAAAATACTGCAATTGAGATTTTTTTTTTATGAACCTATTTTTGATGGAATTTCAAAAATGTCCATTCATCTGGACACCATATGTTTACTTCTATGAAAAACAAATAATTTTTATGTCGCTAATCTGATATTTCCCCCAAAAAAACTGTTAATTCCAATTTTATATTTTTTTTTACACTCAAACATGTTACTGCAGATTAGGTTTATGTAGAACAACAGTAGAACTGTAGTGTATGATGATGATGATGATGATGATGATGATGATGATGATGATGATGATGATAATGATGATGATGATGATGATAATGATGATGATGATGATAATGATGATAATAATAATGATGATAATGATAATGATGATAATGATGATGATGATGATAATGATGATAATAATAATGATGATAATGATGATAATGATGATGATGATAATGATGATAATGATGATGATGATGATGATAATGATGATAATAATGATGATAATGATAATGATAATAATGATGATGATGATGATGATGATGATAATGATGATGATAATGATGATAATGATGATAATAATGATGATAATAATAATGATGATAATGATGATAATGATGATGATGATGATGATAATGATGATAATGATGATAATGATGATAATATTAATGATGATAATGATAATGATGATGATGATGATGATGATGATAATGATGATAATAATAATGATGATAATGATAATAATAATGATGATGATGATGATAATGATGATGATGATGATAATGATGATAATGATGATGACGATGATAATGATGATGATAATGATGATAATAATAATGATGATAATGATAATAATGATGATGATGATAATGATGATAATGATGATGACAATGATGATAATGATGATGATGATAATAATGATGATAATGATGATGATGATGATGATAATGATGATAATAATAATGATGATAATGATAATGATAATATTGATGATGATAATGATGATAATGATGATGATGATAATGATAATAATGATGATAATGATGATGATAATGATGATAATGATGATAATAATAATGATGATAATGATAATAATGATGATGATGATGATGATGATGATAATGATGATAATGATGATGATGATGATGATGATGATAATGATAATGATGATGATGATGATAATGATGATAATAATAATGATGATAATGATAATGATGATGATAATGATAATGATGATGATGATGATGATGATGATAATGATGATGATAATGATAATAATGATGATGATGATGATGATGATAATGATGATAATGATGATGATGATGATGATGATGATGATGATGATGATGATGATAATGATAATGATGATGATAATGATAATGATGATGATGATGATGATGATAATGATGATGATAATGATAATAATGATGATGATGATGATGATGATAATGATGATAATGATGATGATGATGATGATGATGATGATGATGATGATGATGATGATGATGATGATAATGATAATGATGATGATGATGATAATGATGATAATAATAATGATGATAATGATAATGATGATGATAATGATAATGATGATGATGATGATGATAATGATGATGATGATGATAATGATGATAATGATAATAATGATGATGATGATGATGATGATGATGATAATGATAATAATGATGATGATGATGATGATAATGATGATAATGATGATGATGATGATGATGATGATGATGATGATAATGATAATGATGATGATAATGATGATTCTTTACTTAAATTAAAGAACAACTTTAAAAAATACAAATGTAAAACTGCATTTTTATTTTTTTGCATTTTATTGTATTTTTTTTGCCGTGAATGAAACCATATTTATTTAACCAGGAAAAATATGAAACGTTTCTATTTTCTAATTCCATAGGGAATGGTACCAGACCTGGTTCAGGACTCAGGTCAGTGCTGAATGGGTCAACATGTGGCGATGATTTTTAAAAATTTTTTTAAAATTAAGAATTTTCAGGGGGACGGGCGTGGCTGAAATGAAACCAAATGTCGGCAGGTGGTGATACTCAGCTTTGTGTGTACGGTTGGAACATTTGTGAAAAAGTGGACCTGTGCAGAAGTCTGGTACTGACACATGGGTCAAATTCTTACCCCGCCCTCCGAACTGTTTGAGTCGGTCCGTCTGTTTGTAAGCAGGTTTACGCAAAACCTACCGAACCAATTTCCATGAAATTTTCAGGAAAGGTGCGAGGGGGTCCACAAGAGATTCCATTACATTTTGGTGAATGTAGGTCAAAGGTCAAGGTCACAGTCACCAAAAATGTTTTTGTAATGATAAGAAATAGGGCTAATCAGGTCAAACATGAGCAAGGGGGGCGGGGTTTGTTGTTCTGGGCACGACTTGTTGCGTCTGTTTTTTGTTTTTTTTCTACTTAAAAGTCTGTTTATCTTCTGCACATGCTCATATGTACGACGCTGACGACTGGAACAAAGTTGTTGAAATGTGAAACGTTCAGAGTCATTGTGTTCTGCAGATGAGTTCATGCATTAAAATGATCATGTGTTCATTTGGACAGTCTAACTGATAACCACACGTTCCTTGATATTATTCCAACATCCTTCCAGAGTTTTGGTCCAAACACTCTGAGCTCCGTCACCGCTCTCACTCCTCTCTATGTCTTTGGAGTCCACGTGGCCAGTGTCAACAGGAGGTGGTTCTTGGCAGATACATGAAGCCTCGTATGTATGCCGGAGCGTTGTCTTATACCCCACTCTAAAAATGAGCCAGCCATCCCAAAATAAGACAGAGCCACTGGACACGAGTGCGTCGCTCAACTGGTTTGTTTGACTCCAAACTGGACGAGACCGTTGGCGTAGCGTTCACCACATGACTACACCGAACGTCTGAAACTTGTGACGCACAGAGGAAGAAAATGAAAGAAGGAAGTCAAGAAACACAGAGTGAAAAAGGAGGGAAAAACCCAAAGTCACTTGACTTCCTGTCTGAGAAAAGACACAGAGGGAGGGGGTGGAGGCATGTCCTGTGCCTCAGAGCGGTGCATTATTCAACATAAAGTGGAGCGAGGGTGGAGTCGTGTCCAGCTCGTAGAATCCAGTCCAGTGCTTCAGGGCAGCCAATATAGTGTTCACTATTGTGTGCGGCTGAGTTCAGAAGAAAAAAAAAAAGAGGAGGGCGCAGAGGGGGAAAAGAAAACCTGTCCCTTTGTGTGGGATGGACTTAGCAGGAAAGTGATTTTGTGATTATTTTAGCTTCTCAGCAAAACACGGCTCTTCCCCCATGACCTGAGTGAACATTGAGTGTCAGTGAGTGTGTGCTGCGTTACACCACCAACACATGAGTGGATTTCTCAGGCAAGAAACAGCGACACCCAGGCTTCTCCTGATGATGAGAGCCAACGTCAGAGCGGTTTCCATGAATATTGATGTGGAGGATAGTCTGTTTCATAGAAGAACAGAAGGAGGCAAGATGGCTGCCCTTTAGGATTTGTTAAAGAGGAGATCCAGACGGTTTGTTGGAATTTCTACAAAGTGGAGGGACGTAAAAGGAGGTGAGAGTCTGTTCAGTGGCTTCATACTCTACTTGCTCTTGTTCCCTTTAACCTTCTGTGTATTTTTGTTGGTTTTAAAGGCAGGCGAGGTGTAGCAAATGTCCCCCTCCGTAAAAGCAGGAGCCAACATAATAAGGAGGGGATATTAGATAAAGCTACTCCAACATGGCTGACAATTTTCTCTTTTTTTTTGCCCATCAGAAACTGAGACACATATTTTTTTCCTTCTTGTCACTTCTGCGTCCACTCTCTGTTCTTTGCTGCTTATGAATATATCACAGAAAATGTGTTGACTTGGACTGTTTGTTCAGGAGTTTCTTTAAGCATAATTAAAATTCTCTATTTGTTTAACGTGTCACCAATGCATTTTTATTAAGCGGTATTATTAAATGTGTCTGTCAATGTCACGTGTGTGTGTTTTTGCCACTTATTCTCCTGTGGCGTAAGTGGAGAAATGCATTTTTAACATTTATGTGAAATTAAGAGCTATACAAATCTACTATTTGTCATGAAATATATTTATGTTGCAGGTAGCTTTGCTGTTTGTGCATCTTTTTTACGGTCATATGAATTGTTGTGAGTGTATTTGTGTTGTTCAATAAGGAGAATGTAGGTAGTAGTAAAAGTCTAAGCAGTAAGTGCACAGCGTCTGCACAGCAGTGGGGCTGAAATAGCTTCTAGCTTTGTGTATCTGTGAATCAGCTTTCATTGCTTTCACCAGTGAATGACAAGCCAACACAAAGGCAAATCCCAAGGAGAAGTAAAGGAGAAGAGCATTGTGGTGACAAAGTGTAGGGAAGCTAAGCAAGGTCAGAAAGCTCTGAAGAAAATGAAACTCTATCCTACTGCACCATTAACTGAGGGAACAAGGAAGGGAATTCTGGAGCCGGACTTTAAACGAGGATCTGTGGCCAAAGACGAAAACAACAAGACTTGAAATGACTTCTTATTGGCACTGAAGGGTTAGGGTTAGGGTTAGGGTTAGAAGTTAGAGGGTTAGACTGAAGTGAATGTTTAGAAGCAGGTTAAGACAATGGACAATGATCAGACTAGTGTGTTCATTTGGAAACAGGTCTATTGACAGATAGATAAGGATGTGGTGTGATATGACATAACGACCTGTGACCTAATATTTAATACCAGAAAACACACACAACGAAAGAGTTGAACAAGATTGATTTGTTTTTGGAACATGCAAGGAAACAAAAACAAAACCAGGTCAAATAAGATAAAAACAAAATCATATTGAAATGAACAGAATCTATCATCTAGAACATGTAAGTCTGAATTCTGCACGATCGAAAAGGAGTCGAAGAAGTATAAACATATTCAATCCTACCCCTTAAGTGTTTTTACACATTTATTCCTTCCTAAATATAGAAATTAAATGTTAGCATTCCACCACAAAGAAAACATAATGCAGGAGTTTAATTATGCACAACACAATGATCGTAGCAGTACACTTTCTTTTCAATAGCTTTAGCCGATACAGAACGAATCAATATATTTCAGGCTTTAATATGTTTTGATTTTACTGATTAGGACTTTTACAGCTTCAGAAAACTCACTTTCAAACAATATTCCAATTTTCGGAGTTTTCCTTTGAACAAGCTGTAAATCATAATCAACAAAATGACAGCAGAGAAAAGCTTGACATATGCAACTTTGCATGTCATCAGTCTATAAAATGTATTGGTTTCACCTTTTTTATGTTGAAGTCCTTGAATAAAAGAACTTTGACATGATATTCAAATTTTCCCAGTAGTACTGTACATATTAATCCAACTTCATTCATAGACAAAGAGCTTTCATTGTCATTCTTAACCATCATATCTACATGGAATGAGCTCAGTGAACACATCATTAGTGTGTGTTTTAAAGATAAACATGTGATAATAAGGTCTATTTGAGATGTTCTAGTTTATCTATTAGGGCACTAGGTCTCACCTCTATTAGGAAAGAGCTAATTGGTTGTTAGCTTCTCCTGAATACACCAGTAGTTTAAGATTAACATCTGAAAGGACCATTAGAATATAACACTACTGCCTCAGGTTTGAGTAGTGGATGTGTATTCTACTCACTACGCTCATTACAAAGCCACAATATGGCCTGAGGTTATATGTGCCGTAAAGTTAGGGTATAGACAAATGACAAATGTCTTACTGGGAAAAGTCAAGTCAGCAGTGACGACTTGACTTGTTCACTTACTCAAAGTGTTTGGAAACTACCAAGTGTAGGCGCGACATTTATTCAAAGTAAAGTGAAAGGGACAATGAGGTCAAAATAAAGTCTGTTGCGGGAGTATAATCACTGAGAGTTTTATGAACAATTGATGACAAAAGGGGAAATGCTTCAGTCAACAGTTCCTGTAACAGTGCCTTTACTTTTTATCCAAGTCAAAAGTCCAGACTTTTTCCAAAACTGATATTTTTTCCAAACCCAAGATCTTTCCTTCATGTACTTTTATACTTGTATAGCTACTTTTTTGGTTGAGATTGTACCTGCTGTGTGTAATACAAAAGTGACTTTACTGAATGAATGAGTAATTTGTAGAAAGTTATGGTTGAACTTTTTTCAAAACATTAAAAAACAAGTTTCTGTCAAAGCATTCCGGTTTTCATCCGTTGGTGAAATCGTACAATAATAATAATAATAATAATAACAATAATGGATTTGCTTTCTATAACAACCCAAATGCTCCTATATCCATTCTTTCTTCATGTCGACCTATTTCTTATCTTACAACATTATGCACCTTTGATTATACTTTAAAATTCAACTATGAGAGAAACTTTTTTCCATACTTTATTAAAACTGTCACAAAATTCCTGACTTTTCAAGGTCTGGAAAACTGTGCATTAAAAGCAACACA
>JAIVEL010000024.1:7766018-7773518 GCA_020466265.1 Siphamia tubifer
TAAGTGTAGTTTCTTTTTAAATTTAAGCAGGTTTCTATTTTTTTCAGTCTAATTAAGAATGTCAAATGAGGACAAATGACTCATTATCTCAGTTACAGATAGACTTTGATCAGCCCATTGGTAATTTCCCAAAATAAATCCATTGGAAACCCCAACAATAAGTAGTACACTTCCATAAACAACCCTACAGTGTCATAAACGTTGGTGTAATTATGGCCTGGAAATGATTTAATTGGCCCCCAATGGAGTGGTGTATGGTAATAACATATTTACCAGTGTGACCTTATCATCGACCGGGACAACGGCACGCACTTTGGGAATCCCACATGTGACTCATGGTCTTCTTTTCCCAGTTAGCCAGGCGGACGCGTAATTACGGAGTCAGTTTTTTTGAGTGGCACGGGGCTGGAGGGAGTGTCGCTGGCCCTGTGAACACGTATCAATGTCAGGGTTTACCTCAGGGGTGACACATCGAGGCCAGTGACTCAAACGCTTTCTCCACGTGAGCACGCACGTGGTCGCTCTGTTTACAAACACCATCCTGGCATTCCGAAGAGGGAGGGAGATGTAACGTAATGATTCCAAAGCCAATGTCATCGCTCCTCGCCTCCCGCCACGTCCACTCTTAGACACGAGCAGAAAGTGTTTTGGCTTATTATTAAAAAGTGTGAGGCACAGGAGCGTCCCGCTAAACAATACTGATAACAGGCCTTTTGCTCTGACAGTGCATGCTGTCGCTGCTGCTGCTGAAATAGAACTAACACTGGACACTGACGCCACTGTTAGGACTTGAACATTTTGGGAATAATAACAAGAGTTGAACAGTTAAAGCTTAAACTGTGTCGTGTATAGAAGCACAAATACACCCAACATTAGCATTTAGCACAGTGGCTTTTTCTATTTGAAATGTTCGTGTGACTGTACAATTAATAATGACGAAATAAGGAACTGAACAAAAGTTGAATCCAAAATGATAGAAAAGACCAAAGCTACTTGTGATGTGACTTTGGGAATGTCACAAACTCCTCTGTCCCAGACTATATGGGCTTCATCACCTCTATTTGTTCATTTATTTGCTCACATTCTTATGCACAAAAAATGGAAACTTTTCTTCTGCTCCAAAAATAAATAAACAAATAGTCAAAGTACGTTGTAATACAAAGTACAAACATAAAGATAAGAATCAGTGTTGTTTCAATATATTGACTTTCAACGACTTTATCTAAACTCTAAAGGCTCAGATAATGGAAACAAAAGCAGCACCTTCTGTCACAGTTAATGTTGTGTTCTTTAAAAGTGTCATTTAACCCTAACCCTGTTGTCGACACAAGCAGCAGAAACACCAGGGCTGTCAAACATGGGGCCCGTGGGCCAAAACCAGGCCGCCAAAGGTTCCAATCCAGCTCAGGATGAATTAGCAAAAAAAAAAAAAACAGTCAAAGCTGCCAAAAGCATTTTAGTTCAGGTTCCACATGCAGAGCAACATGAACCCAGGTACAATAATAACAAAATAAAATAGAAATAATGATTCCAACTGTTCTTAAATTAATGTGGGGAATATATATATATATATATATATATATATATATATATATATATATATATATATATTACATACATGGTTAACAGGGTGGTGCAGCAGCTAACAGAGTTTACATGTTCTTGTGTCTGCGTAGGTTTTCTCCAGGTACTCTGGCTCCTCCCACCATCCAAACACATGCACTGATAGGTTAACTGGTTAACTAGTTAACTGGTTAATCTAAATCACCCATAGGTGTGAATGTGACAGTGATTGTTTGTCTATAAATGTTCAGTCCTCAGATTAACTGCAGACTCATACAGGGTGACCTTTGACCCCATCTTCACCCATTCTAGTTGGATTAGGCCTTCAGTGACCTCTGACCCCTGTGACCCCAGTAAAGTGGGTTCAGATGACGAGACAAGGGGCTACAGGTGGACATTATCACTCGTGGTACAAACCTGTTTAAGGTGAATGTACAGTATGTTGTCTCCGTCTAAATAAACCACAAAATATGAACAGTCTGATATGTCTAATGAAAATTAAGTGCAATTAACAATATAATGTTATTAAATATGTTGTTCCTTTGTAGATCGCATCATAATGCACATGTATAAATGTTTAGTTAAGGAATAATGTTAAAATTTAATTCATTTTTCTTATGAAATGTTTTTTTTCTCCAGGTTGTTCACATTCACTTACGTTTGGATAGTGGAAATGCAAATGGTTTTAATAATTGAATGTTTTGTGTGTGGTAAAACACTAAAAAAGAACTGGACTTATTATTTATTTATAGGCTCCTACTGACCTGGTCTGCCTGAGATCAAACTGGGCTGAATGTGACCGCTGCAAGAAAATGAGTTTGACATAAAGACAGACAGCTGTTCCTTCCTGAATGTTATTATAGAGTCGAACCAAGGCTTTGAGTGACATCACTAACTAGATAGAATTTCAAACGGCTTCGACTTAATATTGAGTGTCTCATGTTTGTGCAGCAGGTCATTCTGATTCATTCTGAGGTCTGCTTCTCTAACACAGACTTGTTTGTGATCATTTATGTGACCCTCCAGCATAAAACCAGTCACTTTGGTCAAATTTAATAAATTCATATTTTATATTTATCTTAAAGTTTATTAAAAATGTTTGTGTGACACTAATTCAACCAATCAGAGGTTGTTTTTCAACATCACCATAGCAACAAGGGCTTTAGTTTAGTGTAGAAGGCTTTGTTCTGAGGCCTCCCATTGGTTCAAATCTATAATTGTGTAGATTTCTATTTAAGGGTTGTCTAGAGGGAATCCCCATCTTTCCAACGGTACCAAACATGACGGGGAAATACCTAACGCCAGCGCCAAGGAAAGTCGTGTTTGGAGTCGATTTGTCTTAGTTTTAGACTTAATTACTGTCAGAGTCAGTTGTTGTTCTTCCTAAAAGACATGATTTGAAGAAGTTACGCTAGGAATTTAACAAACACTCATAGTTAGAAGTGTTCAGGAGACATTTTACTGGGATTTTATTAATAAACATTAAATCATTTTGACCCATATAAGGTATGTGAGGCTAAAGTTAAAAACACTGCTGTGACTGAACCACTGCTTTAATGATGGACACATGTATTTATCACCATTTTCTATTGATTTGATCTCAGTGACGTAATGAAGTTTAAATATATCAACTGTGTTCCCAAATTAAACCAGTTGTGATATTTACGGAAACAGATTTGGGTTCACAAAGTGTTCAACTACAAGATTCAAAATGCGTTGTGTGCATGCGTCATCCAACTGCATACAGAAATGTTTAAGGCACTATTTTTTTATTTGGTACCCTACAATCCTACTAGTGAGGAAAATGTTTATGTTTGGGTTCAAATGTAAAAGTAGAGTGAATATCAAACAGTTCAAGAATGATGTTATATTCTATTGTAAAAGAGAATGTTGAATAACATACAGAGTTAAAAATGAAATGTATGAAAAAAATGGTGGATCAAATTTATTGAAGGTGAACATTGGAAAAACTGAGTGGAAGAAAAAGGAGGAATATCATAAAGTAGACGAAAGAGGCATTGATAAAATATATATTTCCTTTAAAATGTGTTATATGATTTGTATTATTATTGTATTGTATTTTCCTTTCTGATAATTATTTATTTGGTGAATTATTTACTGTTGTGTTTTAAGTATTATTGTTTTTGTTTTGTTTGTTGTCATTATTGTTATTATTAATTCACTATCATTACCGGTGCTATTGATTTTATTCTATGAGTGAAGTAAGTTGTAACTGGTTATATAATGGAGAGGTTAAGCCCCGCCCTTCTACTTCCGGTCCATTGGTGCTTAGCTCACAAAAAAATGTGAATGGGAGTGAATGGAACAAGTCAAGTTAAATTCTAAATGTGTTTGACCAGTGTTCTGAAACTGACATATGATAGTGAAGGTTAATAATAAATATGAATGTGTCACAGACAGAGCAGCTGTTTATGATGACGTTAGGTTTTATGTGGGTTAGGTTTTATGTGGGTTAGGTTTTATGTGGGTTAGGTTTCATGTTGGTTAGGTTTTATGTGGGTTAGGTTTTATGTGGGTTAGGTTTTATGTGGGTTAGGTTTTATGTGGGTTAGGTTTCATGTTGGTTAGGTTTTATGTGGGTTAGGTTTTATGTGGGTTAGGTTTTATGTGGGTTAGGTTTTATGTGGGTTAGGTTTCATGTTGGTTAGGTTTTATGTGGGTTAGGTTTTATGTGGGTTAGGTTTTATGTGGGTTAGATTTTATGTGGGTTAGGTTTTATGTGGGTTAGGTTTCATGTTGGTTAGGTTTTATGTGGGTTAGGTTTTATGTGGGTTAGGTTTCATGTTGGTTAGGTTTTATGTGGGTTAGGTTTCATGTTGGTTAGGTTTTATGTGGGTTAGGTTTTATGTGGGTTAGGTTTCATGTTGGTTAGGTTTTATGTGGGTTAGGTTTTATGTGGGTTAGGTTTTATGTGGGTTAGGTTTCATGTTGGTTAGGTTTCATGTTGGTTAGGTTTCATGTTGGTTAGGTTTTATGTGGGTTAGGTTTTATGTGGGTTAGGTTTTATGTGGGTTAGGTTTCATGTTGGTTAGGTTTTATGTGGGTTAGGTTTTATGTGGGTTAGGTTTTATGTGGGTTAGGTTTTATGTGGGTTTAGTAAGAGACGACAGTGAGTGGAGGATGTGACGTCACATGTTCTCCAGGCGTGTAGTTAAACATCAATAATTATCATTTATTATGAGCTACAACATGTGTGTGATTCAGGTCACATGACAAACCAGATACCATTAAACAGTTCATTTACCATTGAATACCATTCATTAATTTTCTGTGATGCAAAGAAAAAGAAGGAGCTGATGAAGGAGGAAAAAGGCCCTCCATTTGGGGGGGGGGGGTCAGGTAAACTGTGGCAGATGGTGTTCATCATGTGACCACAACATTTAATCTATAGAAAATATCATCGTCAAGAAGTTAGTATTTGACAATAGATTGTTAAGATGTGAAATATGAAGGTGAGGTCACATACATATATCTACTATAGAGTAAATAAAAGTCACATGCTCCTTTCTCAGTGGGAAAGAAGGAGCTTAGCAACAGTAGCTTAGGTCCGGCTGCTTAGAAACCAATGAGGGAAACCATATCAATACATTCACTTTCCAGATGAAAAAACAACAATCAGCAAAAAAAACATCTTATTCTAAGTTATTTTTAATGTGAAAGTGAATTTCTGTCATTAGTGTTGAGGAGGTTCAATGCTAATATGAATAATAAATGATCTCTTTCAAAATAAAAGCCTTAGCTGATTTCAAAACATCTGTGAAAAATCTGTGCGATGGAGTCTTCTGGAAAATTCCCACACTTGCTGTTTTCCATGTTTTAATTTCTCTCCTGTCGTAATGGTTCTCTTTGCTCTGTTTACCGTTCACCTCCGCTTCCTATTTAATTGGAAGCTGGTTTAGATTTGGAAACATTTGAAGAGAAAGGAAGCATTTACTAAATAAATGTGCCTGTAAAATGATCGGATGCCAACGGTTACAACTGGAGAAACATGGGGAGCAGCAGCTGTACGTCACTTGTGATAATAAAAAAAAGGACAAAAATAAAGTCTTTATTCTTTTAGTCATTCAAATGAAAGCAAATCATGTCTGTGTTTGGAGCACGCTCAAATACTTAACATTATTTCAGTGATGAAAGTGACAGAAATGTACAAGTTGATGTTGCAGCTCCATCACCATCACTAGTGCGGATGTGGGCTTCAGAATATATGGCGCTATTGATTTACTGCGAAGATCAATGCATAAAGCACATGTGCACGCCACGGCAAAGCAGCGTATTCTGCAGTCAGCCGTGCTGGGGTAATGTTTAGACCAGATGGGCTTCGCAGCGTTCATAAGATGGTCGCCATAGCTACCATGCACTCTGAAAGAAATTAACTTTGCCCTGTGCACAGTTCATCAAGTTAGTCAGATATATTGACTGTTGCATAGACAAAGAGTTGGGGGGGGGGGTTGTGTGTTTGTATACTCACAAAGCCAGTTCTTAATTAGAGCCTCCATGTGATGCAGCTTAAAGGCACAGAAAGGGCATTAGACATGTTGTGTAATCTTTACACAGTGTGCTGTGTCGTCACACAGTGGATAGAACAGGTTCCTTTAAGGCTGAAAAATCAGGTCTGGGCTAATGTTCAACTGCTACCTCACCTTATTCTCACAGTTACTTTACATTTTTAGTGAGGGGAACTTTGAGTCCATTCAGTATTAGTCAGATCATTATGATGTTGAATTTGAAAGAATATTTTTATTCCGTGTTTTGTCTAATAAAGACCCACTGCTCCTTTTTTTTCTCTATTTAACTTTAACCTTATAACCGTTTTTATATTCCCTTTTGTTTCTTCGGTAAAATTCAGGTATATTTAATTATTTATTTAATTGACTGATCATGTAGATGTTCAGAAATGCTCAGATTAAAGTGAAATGTCATCATATCAAAATGAAAGGAAATGTAACTTTTTCAGGACAATGAATTAATAACTGAACTTAAACCCAGTGTGTCCATCCTCTGTCATAGGTTTTACTGATGAATAAGCGTTGTAGAAGATAATGGCGTTTCCATGGTAACTCCAGAGCCTTTGAAAGTCTAAATGGCTCATATCTGATGAGCAGCAAAGACAAATTAATTTGTATAGCACATTTAGTGTACATGGACAATTCAAGGTGCTTTACATAAAACATATAAGAAAATTCAAATGCATGAAAAGATAATTAAAATAAGACATAAAATCATTTCAAAGACAATAATGTCAGTAACAGTTTTCATGTTTTCAGTCTGATTTAAATGAAAGGACAGTTTTTCAGGTAGTTTGTTCCACAGGTGAGGAGCAGAACAGCTGAAGGAAGGATGATAAAAGTGTATTTGACACCAGTTCTATACATGTATTGATAAGGTTAGTGGATCAAACATTAAAGATTTTATATTGGTCAATGATTTGGGTTGTGTGGGCCTTTAGGGTTAAGCAATGTTTTCAACAGCTAGGTTTGTTTAGGGACATGACATGTTCTTCTGTCGGCATAAATGTGAATGTTGCAGAACAGGTTGTAACACAGAAGAACACCAGGTGTGGCTCAGAGTTGTTTTTGACATTTAACAAAACTGCATTTGTAGTCACTCTTTATTTTTGCTCTCAGTTGTGGGAGGGGTCATGAGGTTTTAGGAGGTCAGTGAGGTAGGGGGCGGGGCCTGGTGATGGAGGGGTTTATGGGTGACGAGGAGGGTCTTAAATGTACTTCTATGTTTGAGGGGCGGAGCTAGTGAAGGTGTTGGAGAACAGGAGTGATGTGATGGTGTGAGCGAGAGTGAATGAGGAGACGAGCTGCAGAGTTCTGGATGAACTGGAGTTTATGAAAGTGTCTGTAGAGTAAACTATAGAGTAGATACTGCAGTAGTCTAGTCTATAGAGTAAACTATAGAGTAAATACT
>JAIVEL010000024.1:7778518-7781018 GCA_020466265.1 Siphamia tubifer
AAAGAAGTAAAGCACTCCCCAATAGTCTAGGAGTTGTGTTGCACTTGGATGTAGGTTATTACGGAGTCATTCTATTGAACATTTCATGTCTTTACCTGGACGGACGTCCACACTGTCCCCACATAACGCTACAAATAGATTCCTCTGGATGTTGCTCTGTTTCCATTTACTGTAAATGCACCAAATTAATTTGTGTTAAACTAGCTGCAGAAGTTTAGAGCTGTATAATTGTAGTTGCAGTTACAGTTATTTCACGAGTATCCAGAACATTCAGTAGTTATTACCTCCACTAACCTGCTTTCGTTTTTGCCGCCGTTGGTTTGTGTACAACGTACCTGGAAAACTTGTGGATGGACTTTGATGACATGTTAAGGGTCTGGTGGTGGGGGGAGATCAACAAATGTTCAGATGTTGGTGCTGACCCGGAACCCCCTGGTCTGCTTTGGCAGGAAAATATCAACAATGCAAACAAGTGGAGCCAGACACAAGCCCCGCCCCCTCACAAATATTTAATCTAATTTGCCCTATCTCTGATCATTGCAAAAACAAATTTTTGAAATTGACCTTTGACCTACATTCACCAAAATTTAATGGGTTTTATTCTGGACCACCCTGCACCTTTCCTGAAAATGTCTGAGAGTTTTTGTGTAAAGTTGTTGACAATCAGACAAACAAACAAACTGACAGACCAAAAAACTAATATATATATATATATATATATATATATATATATATATATATATATATATATATATATCCCACAAGACACAAAAATACACTAAGAAATAAACGGAAAACCAGGAAAAGTATTGTAAAAACATGCCAAAATTGACCAAAAAGCAAAGAATTCAAAATATATTCCAAAACTCTTCTAAAATACAGAAAAAATGAAAAGAAATGTGGGAAAATCTCCAAAACATATGCCAAAATATGAATATATATATATATATATATGTTCTCTGCCCTGCTCCATGAATGTCTTGTTCCAGTAGCCAATTTAACATCAGGGTGTCCTGGTTCCTCAACCCCTAACACGGACCTTATTGTCCCGGGTGCCGTCCGAGCCGGTATGACACTATTTATTGTATCGCTCATCGTGAGGTATAGGCATGTATAGCGTAAAGTGCCTTGCCTAAGGGCCTAACCGGCAACCTTCCGCACCAAAGTCAGTGGTGTAGACCACTAAGCTATCCAGTCGCTACCCAGTGTGAAGGTAACAGTGGTACCAGTAGTGATGGGGGCACTAGGGGCAGTGACCCCCAAGCTGGGACAATGTCTCCAGCAGATACCAGGAACAACATCAGAGATCTGTGTCCAAAAGAGAACATTGTTAGGAACAGCTAAGATCCTGCACAGAACCCTCAGGCTCCCAGACCTCTGGTAGAGGACCCGAGTCTGAAGGAGACACCGCCCAGGTGGGAGGGGCCTCTGGTAGAGGACCCGAGTCTGAAGGAGACACCACCCAGGTGGGAGGGGCCTCTGGTAGAGGACCCGAGTCTGAAGGAGACACCGCCCAGGTGGGAGGGGCCTCTGGTAGAGGACCCGAGTCTGAAGGAGACACCGCCCAGGTGGGAGGGGCCTCTGGTAGAGGACCCGAGTCTGAAGGAGACACCGCCCAGGTGGGGCGAGAGGAACATTTTATATATATATATATTATATATATATATATATATATATATATATATATATATATATTCTGTATATAACTATTCCATTTAATTCTGTTCACATTTTTTAATCATATTAATCATGAAGGATTAATCTGCATTAATTTTAATTTTGTCCATATCTCCGTACGGGACGGTCTCAGAGCGTCTGGGTTGGTTTGGATTTGACCAGTTTAGTTCCTACAGTTTCGAAGAATAGTTCCGTCTCTACATTAAATATCTCAGCAAGTTGTAGAACCAGTATTTTTGGAGATATGCATGATGGGAAATGAAGTTCAAAGCAGGACTGTTTGATTCACTGTTTCCTGTGTCGTAAAGTTAGTGTTTCACTTTAATGACCATTAAAGTAGGTTTCTTAAAATACACGTTTATTCTCAAACATGCTTCAGCTACAGAACACTCCACATCTAGAAAGTGTAAAGTTCATTCTTTTGTCAACACAATCTAAAGGTGTTTCCTGTTTTGATAGACTTCAAAATAAAAGCACTTCCAGAAATGACTTAAAGCATTTTTTCAATGATTATCAGTTTTGTTAATACTGTCTTTTACTGTTAATCAACTGAAATATGAAAAAGGAAAATGAGAAATAATGCCTGGCTGCAAACAGGGCCATTAGATACGGATACTTTACCTCTGTTGGAAAATAAACACAAGTCCTGAATGAATATGACAATAACTTTAATGACTTTAATAATAACTGGCCAATCACAGAATCATTTATTACGTTAGTGGCTTCTGCGCTCACAACCATCTGAGTAACAACAGGTTCAGGTTGTCTTCAAAATGAAGGAGCCAATCAGTGTGGGTGGGCGGGACTACCCCATCACTGGGCA
>JAIVEL010000024.1:7788518-7791018 GCA_020466265.1 Siphamia tubifer
ATGACACGCGGAGCCACAGAGGAACTTAAAGAATAATTACAGAGAAGTAGCGGCGAGGCTTTGGGAAAGGAAGGGAAACAAACAAAAGCATTTAGACACAAAGACACAGACTTATGGAAGGAAAGGAAGGTTCTTTCACATTTCACTTTAAGCCACACCAGTAGAGTCATATCATAAACACAGTGCTTTTGGCTCTGGTGCTCATATTACTAGAAATGAACCAAAATAGATCAAAGCATTTTAATGTCCAGCAGGGTTAGGGTTAGGGTTAGGGTTAGGGTTAGGGTTAGGGTTAGGGTTAGGGTTAGGGTTAGGGTTAGGGTTAGGGTCTCAGCTTTACTTTAATCAAATACACCATCATGTGACTCTATCAAAGACTGAAATACCAACAGTTTACATGTTTTAAAGTTGGCAATGCTGAATGTACAACATTGCGTAATTGGTGTGTATTTTTCTGTTTGTGTGCCTACTAGTACACACACACACACACACACACACACACACACACACACACACACACACACACACACACACACACACACACACACACTCAGCTGGGATCTCTGGCTTTGTTCTGTGTTTGCAAAGATTTTTTTTTTTTTTTTTTTTTTTGCCAGTGTGGGTGTATCCAACTGTGACAAGCTGCTTGGCTCAGTTTGGTCTTTTGTAAACCCTGGAGTGTCCCACAGGAATGGAGCTGCACTAAAAGCAGCTTAACACGAGTGTTCCCCTCTTGGCACAGTTAGTGACTTACAGGCAGACAAAACAAAAGATGGTTTCACATTGGTCTGAGAAATATTATTAATCTGCTGACCTCGTGTTTATAGGAAGATAGAAAAAAAGCTACAGTTTGTCTTTTAAATTCACATTTTTACAACCTCTGTGCATAATCCTAATAATCCTAATAATAATAATAATAATACATTGCATTTATAACACACTTCATTCACTGAAATCCCAAAGTGCTAAATAGAGGAAAATTAAAAACTAAAACTACTGTAGTCCTTAGTTCGCATCTATCTGGTGTAGCTGTGTTATTAATAACTGTAATTCTGAATAATAACTCTATAACTCTTATTTATTATAGTGTTTAAAAGCCCGACTGGGGACAGATGTTGCAAATTAGCTGTTAGACGTCTTATATGCGTCACATTTTCCCTTTGGTGGCAGGTCACTTTGTTTGTATTGTCCCTGTTAAAAATAAATAACTACATAAATACATTCAGATCTAAATATTTTGAAGTGATAACAATTGCTAATCATTTTAACTTGCAAAAATCCTCAGCTTCCACACTGTACTTTACAACCATCAGTTCAAATGTCAGTCCATGCAACAATATCCAACACTAACCCAAATAGAAAGCTGTCAAATTAGAATGTCTGCTACAAATGAGGACGTTTATGATCATGTTGCATGAATGAAAGTGTCGTCCGGATCCAAAGACCATAAGCTGTGCATGCTTCACAACGCCCACATGCTTTCTCATATTCATTTGTCAAAATAACACATTTAAATTTAAATAACTTTGACATAATCATAAAGAGGCTCAGTGTCAGTTGTGATTACAGGCCAGTGGTTCTGTTCCACTTTTCATCCGTCTGAGTCTGACAGCAGCAGAAGGGAGATTAGTTCTACAACGTGTTGCCTCAGCCACTCAGCACACCTTCAGTCCATTGGACCATTACATCCATTCATTAAGTCAAACAGGCTCATGTTTTTCTATTTAGTGGATGTGGTTTGTTGTCTTACATGTTCCTTCCTGTTGTTCTTGGACTGCACATGTGACCAAATGTTAAAAGTATAGGAAACATGTGGACATACTGATAAGCTCAGTGAGTTCATAGCAGAACCTAATAGGACCAGCCAATCATTCTAGAAGTAACATGCTCTCCAAGTTGTGGCTCAAGGGTTTTTTGTCTTGAAATTTGCAGCCTGATGTCATGAAACTGCGTTATGTTCAGTTCAGTTCATTTTATTTCGAGCACACAAAATCATCAAAACATCAAGGCATCAACCAACATGCATCAGCATCAGTTCTTATGGTAAATGGGATAATGGTGTCTCCTTCAGACTGGGGTCCTCTACCAGAGGCCCCTCCCACCTGGGTGGTGTCTCTGAAGGAGATATATATATATATATATATATATATATATATATATATATATATATATATATATATATATATATAAATATATAATTTTATGTGTCATTTCACACCATTTCATCATGTGTGAATTTACAGCAAGTTTACATAATATTCAGAATCATTAACACTAACCACTAATTGCATTGTATTTGACACGGGATGAACATGACATTATGTTTATATATATATATATATATATATATATATATATATATATATATATATATATATATATATATATATATATATATATATATATATATATATATATATATATATATATATATATATATATATATGTGTGTGTGTGTCATTTTCAGTGGCTATTTGTATTATTATTTTTAAATAACAGA
>JAIVEL010000024.1:7796018-7858518 GCA_020466265.1 Siphamia tubifer
GGCAACTTTTTACTTTATCCTCTTTACATTTACATAAATATAGGTACTTTATACTCTATATTTATATTAATATTTGTACTTTATACTCTTTACATTTATATAAATATTTGTACTTTTTTTTCTTTACATTTATATAAATATTTATACTTTATTTTCTTTACATTTATATAAATATTTATACTTTATTTTCTTTACATTTATATAAATATTTATACTTCATTTTCTTTACATTTATATAAATATTTATACTTTATTTTCTTTACATTTATATAAATATTTATACTTTATTTTCTTTACATTTATATAAATATTTATACTTTATTTTCTTTACATTTATATAAATATTTATACTTTATTTTCTTTACATTTATATAAATATTTATACTTCATTTTCTTTACATTTATATAAATATTTATACTTCATTTTCTTTACATTTATATAAATATTTATACTTTATTTTCTTTACATTCTCAGAATAGACTCATTACTTCTTCAAACTAGACAAATGTGACAGTAGAAAAATAAGTCGTAAATCAGGAATTGTGACTGACTATATCATAATTCTGACATTAATCTCATACTTTACATTTTTTTAATCTCATAATTCTGTTTTTAATCTCCTATTTATGCCATTAGATTTTTTCCTAAATGTTCTGTCCATATCCATGACCCAATAAAACACACCATCTACACACTAACTCATTTTTAAAGTCTTTATTTTTGGATATTTTCTGTTTTTTGCTGCATAAATAAGTATTGTGTTTTCATCCAGAGCATAAACTGGGACTTTGGGACTTTTTTCATGTATTTCTGTAGTTGATTGTGTTTTTGTAAAGCCCTTTGAGACGACTTTGTTGTGATTTAGTGCTTTATAAATAAAATTGAATTGAATTGAATTGAATAAAAAATGCAGTTTTACTTTTTTACTTTATTACAATTGAGAAGTTGTACTTTTACTTCACTAAAGGAGTTGAATCAGTACTTGTACTTTTAAATGGTAAAAATGGTCTGCATTTTATATAGTTCTGTTCCACCTTCATGGTGCCCAAAGCGCTTTACATTAGCTTCACACACACCAGTAGGTTTCTAAGGTCAAAGGTCAGTCCTACTGGGGGCCTAAGTCAGGGTTCAGTGTCTTGCCCAAGGACACTTCGACATGTGGACAGCCAGAGCTGGGAAGCGAACCGCCAACCTCTCGGTCATTGGGCGACCCACTCTACCAACTGACCCACTCTACCAACTGACCCACTCTACCAACTGACCCACTCTACCAACTGACCCGCTCTACCAACTGACCCGCTCTACCAACTGACCCGCTCTACCAACTGACCCACAGCTTTAACCTTTGACCCTAACGACCCACTCTACCAACTGAACCACAGCTTTAACCTTTGACCCTAACGACCCACTCTACCAACTGAACCACAGCTTTAACCTTTGACCCTAACGACCCACTCTACCAACTGAACCACAGCTTTAACCTTTGACCCTAACGACCCACTCTACCAACTGAACCACAGCTTTAACCTTTGACCCTAACGACCCACTCTACCAACTGAACCACAGCCTCTTTTACCAGAGTATTGTTCCACACAAGTAACTGTACTTCTACTTAAGTACTTTGAGCACCTGTGACTAAACCTAAATTCCTTTGTCACACTCATGGCTCAGTCGCCTGTGCTCATTTAAATCCACCGTTAGTTTAGGCAGAAACACTTGAACATATTTGCATATTAATCATCACAATGTGTTTACGGGTGACTATTGTTGAACAGCTGACAAGCAGCCGCCCGTCTACCATCTGGGACATTCACCTCACGTCTCCTCTGTAATGTCCAAAGCAGTCTGTCTTCAACGTTGTAAATACTGGACAATACCAAACTTACTGTAATTATAACCATTCCTAATAATTCATCTATTACAAGTGTATAAGGGAACATGTATTTGTTTCTATATATGAAGGAGTCCTCACATGAATGTTGTCTCACAGAGCTGACACTTGGATGTATGTTATCAAAAAGGAACAGTTGAATATTGAATATTGTCTTTATTTACTGGACCTGTGAGTTCCAAGACAGACGGGTCTGCTGAATAAATAAATACAATGACCTTTTTTTAATAACATTTGTCTGAGAAGTTTTTGACTCTCCCTTAATTATTAGAATATAATTTGTAATACTTTTAATATGTTAAGTTCTGATTGCTGAATTTCAAACTCTCTTTAGTGTGTATCTTCATGTGGTCGACTGCTGCTTCAACGATGAAAAGGATCCAATAAGTGACGTTTATGCAAATGTACGGGTCCTATCATAGGCTGTGTGACAACATGAATGCTGTGGACCCTACAGAGCTGTCAAATGGGTGGGTGGGGGGGGCTCTATTACATACATTCAACATTCACCCCCCCCCCCACTTTAACCTGTGGTAAAACTGACTTCAAGAAGAAACTGAGAAAGGAGTTTGACAAGAAGCAGATTGGGGTACAATTACAATGATAGTATTTTCTATATTTTTAACTGTTATGTTTAGTCATTTTTGATTGAATGGGTGTAGAATTTGTTATTGCAATTATTCAATGATTTGGACAACGGATTGTTTTTGCTTAATTAGTATGAATGTAACTAAGTAAAGCCAGATGTAGTTTAATATTTTCATTAGTTTTTTTGTTTTTATTTAGGATAATTTGTCGTGTTTTTTGTAATTTTTTCTTTTTTTCTTTTTCTTTTTTTAAATGTAATTATGTTGTTATTAACTATCATTAATAATAATAATAATAATAATAATAATATTACTGTTATTTTGAATGAGTTTTGTACGGTGACACCCCAGGAAGAATAGCTGCTGCTGAGGCAGTAACCAATGGGGATCTGAAATAAATAAATAAATAATTAACCTTCCTTTTTTATCTTTCCTCTTTCTGATGTTCAGGACGGACGAAGGGCAGCCTTGTGGATGGACTGCAGACAGGCCAGATGGAAACAGACCAGGCCAGACATGAGACGGAAGAAACTCTGGTGTTAGCACAGTTTGGAACATCTCGTAACATCTCTCATAAACTCCAGAATGGAAGCCAGTGTTCAGATGGAGATTCTCTGCAGGTCACTGGGGATACGACCTGGAATCATTATAAACCCAGTACAAGTGTCAACTCCATGAAGAGGAACAGAGATAACTGCAAAAGTCCTGCTTCAATGCAAGGCCTGTATGATCAAGGAAGCTACGCAATGAATGGAGAGTTCCTAAATGGAGAATTCAAGCACGCACTCACTGATCAGTCCTTAATGGTCCACCAGCCCAAGAAACTCAAAGCAGATTTGGATATTAAAAGACACGATATCATGAACCCAAATTTAGCAGACAGCTTTCCTGAGTTGACAAAGACACCAGAGTTGCAATGCAATGCTCCACAGACAGACATTAATTTGGACAAGAGGACTTGCACTGTACCAAATGGAGATATTTTCTGTCTACCAAGGAATAAACAAGTAATTTCAAATGGTGCTGCATCACCCCCCTCAACTATAGAAAGCACTCCAGGTGATCTTTTAGAGAAAACCTTGTCCCAGTATTATCCTGAGCAAGTGTCAATTGCACCACAAACATCTGGGACACAGCTAAATGCTGTCAATGGTTCAGTGGCAAACAAGCTTTCAAGTGAAGGTGCTCAACCTCAGTCTTTAAACTCAGGATTGCACAGTTCGGCTCCAATGTCTGATTCAGAGCAACAGCAAACTGTCAGATCTAATAATACTGGAAGTACAAACAACTTTAACTCTGTCAATTATATTGTTAATGGATACTCTGGCACTTATGCAGAAGGCCACCAGCAGCAGCATCAACAACAGCAGCAATTACCACCTTTCTCTAACCAGGAGGTACCTGGGATGGCCCCTCCAACAAATTCTGCCAATACTTCTCAACAGCATCAAAATGGCACAGAGTGTTATGCAAGAGACTCTCAAAGTTTATTAATGAAAAATAGTCAGGATTTAAGCCAGCATTCCTTTCCAGATAACAATACTCCTTTACAGATTTCAGAGGAAGGTGGATTTGGATCTTTTCGTAACCCTGGGCTACAAAGAATGGGACAAAATGATGAACCCAGGTCTGATCAACGGCAGCACCACAATCCAGACAGGGAGCTTCAATATGGGCTTCAGTCCCAGAACTTTCCACAAAATATTGGTAACCATGGGATTGACCGTATGGGTGCTATTGGGCCAGGCTTCCAGCAGCCACACCATGCCCGGTTAGAAAATGGGATGGAGAACATATCTCAGCAAAGAGCCAGCATGTCATGTTCAACACCACACCACAAAAGCTGGAGAGCGATGAGCTCCTCACATTCCCAGCAGCAACAGCCAAAGGGTCTGTCATCCCAAACACAAGAACAGGACATGTGGAGGGACTTCCGCCCCAAGCTTCAGTCAGAGCATCAGACGACTACCCCCCAGGGTCAGAGCCAGATATTGGACACAAACCCAGTGCAAGGACTGCAGACACAAGGCGTTTTCACAGATAACAACCAGGGATCGAACAGCTTCCAGCAGCCACAGCAGGACTGTCTCCCTGTGCGAACACACTGTGTTTCAGCCACTGAGTGGCAGCAATCGAACTCTAAAGCACCTCAAATTCAGCCCCTCTCGCAGGACATTTCAGAGCAGTGTAACCTCTCTCAAAACCAGCATGCGGAAAGCACCTATCGTGGCAACACACAGTCAGAGCACTTACCTGAAGGCGACCTGCAGGATATACTGTCACCTGGGTTCTTACCAACACAGCAACAACAGCACTGTCATGTTCAACGTCCACCTTCCCACCCCCTGCAATTTGATGGACAGCAACTCAAGTCTCCCAATTACAGACCTCATAGTCAACCGCCACCGGGTCAGCATCTTCAACCCAACCAGCCTCTTAGAACCAACTCTGCTCAGTCAAACATCCAACACGTCCTACGTGATGACCATGCAGCGTTCAATTATAATACAGGTGAAATACAACATCAACAACAGTATCCTCAGAACTCAGGCAGCAGTAACCTCAAGCAATTTCAACCACAGCGGCCTAACAACCACTGCCAACCACCTAACCAGGCTGACTTCCCCCAGTCCTCTTCACATTCACAACCCCAACTACCACAAGATGTACTAAACCAACAGATGTACCCTAAAGCCGAACAGCAACAGAGGACACCGTGCACTCAGTTCCAAAGGGGACCTCAACTACCTCTGGGACCTGTGGGTCCCCAAGGAGACTTTTCAAGACATGCAGCACTGCGAATGCATCTGTTACAAAGACAGGAGCGGCAGGGCCCTCCTCAACATGCTCAGATGACTAGTGAGCCCAGAAATGTCATGAGAGCTGTGAAAATGGAAAACGATCCCAGATACGAATTGTCTGGTTCCTGCCAGCAGCAACATTTACCAATGCGGGAGACAAGCATGAGTGGAATGCAAGTCAAACAGGAACCTCAGCAGTCCTTGTGTGAACAAAGCAAGAGGCAGAACAGCATCTTAGCTTCTATGGAACAAAGCCTGAGGCAGTATCAGCTTTCACCTGTGTTTGAGAAGAAATCCCTGGTCATTAATTCATCAAAAGTCAAAGTGGAATCATCAGGGCCTGTTACAATCCTATCAACCACTGCGGACCAGATTGGAGGGGAATCAGCCGCAGCCTCAGCTACTGTAGCTCTAAAAAAAACACCGGATATAACTCCAAAAAAGGAGCATCTCTTACAGAGCTTTGTTGACTCTCCTATGAAGTTATTGGACACTCCCATTAAGAACCTGCTGGATACCCCCTTGAAAACTCAGTACGATATCGCATCTTGCCACTGCGTTGGTACGTTTACCATTGTTTACTCTGAAACATGACTAATCAGCAGAGTTTTTATTTTATTTTAACCTTTCTTTAACCAGGAAATGGTCCCATTGAGTTACAATAACTCTTCCGCCAGGCAGTCCTAGCCAAGAAGGCAGCCCAAAAAGTTTAATTACAATACAACATAATTGACAAGACAAGCCACAACAATAGCACATCTAAACTATGTAAACACAGACAACTAAAATACAGACAGCAAAACAACAAATGGAATTAAAAACAAAGATTTAAAAGATTTTTTAAAAATGTAAATAATTTAAAAACAATTGCAGCGCTCAGTCACTGCTGCTCTTAAAAGACCTTTAAAATAATTTAACGTGGTTTGAAGTGAATTCCAAATCCCTGGTGAATATGAAGAGAAGTTCAGTTTTACCAAGTTCTGTTCTTGTTTGTGGAGCAAATAAAAGTATTTTTCCTGATGACCTTGTGCGGTAACCACTATTCTAAAAAGAAAGCATGTTGAAAATATGGAAAGGTAATTTAGCCATTAGGGCTTTAGCCATGAAAATCACTGCATGAATTTTCCTTCGGCGGTAGAGGGAGCACCATTGTCAGTTATATACATAATTTGTTTGTCTTTTTTCCTGTAGAACAAATCAGTGAAAAGGATGAAGGTCCATACTACACTCACCTTGGTGCAGCCCCGAGTGTTGCAGGAATAAGGGAAACGATGGAGAAAAGGTAAAACACCTGTTGGGATTGTCACACATCTGTAGACTTTTCGACTTCTATTTATTATAATGCATTTATTCTGCTTTGAAGGTGCGGTCTAAAAGGTCCAGCCATCAGAATTGAGAAAGTCATATACACCGGCAAAGAAGGAAAAAGTACACAGGGATGTCCCATAGCCAAATGGGTGAGAAAAGTTTTGAAATAAGTATATAAACTACTAAATGATTTGTCCTATCCAAGCCTGAAAAATCATAACTTAATATTTCAGGTGATCCGCCGATCCAGTGTGGAAGAAAAGATATTGGTGTTGGTGCGTCAACGCAACGGTCATACATGCGAGACAGCCTGTATAATTGTGGTAATCCTAGTCTGGGAGGGAATACTTCCAAGTCTGGCTGACCGTCTCTATGTCGAACTGAGTGACACTTTGACAAAGCATGGAGCCCACACCCAAAGACGCTGTGCTCTCAACGAGGAGTAAGGAACTCCATTAAACACTTCTATAAACACGCACACAAACAACATGATATCTGTACAAACAGCAGAAACTTTTCCATCCTTCTGTATACAGTACGACCACTGTATATGTGCCACAATTTTGGATGTATTTTTGCATTTCACTACATTCAGATGGTAATTACCTCTGCCAAGGACATTATGTTTTTGCCAGAGTTTGTTTGTCTGTTAGATAGCAAGATAACAAAAAAACTTAGGGACAGATTTTGCTGAAATGTTCAGGGTAGGTTGGCAATGGGGAGAGTGCTTTTCTAGTTGGAAATATTTCATTAATCTGGAATAAACATGTGTTTTTAAAGCCTAACCAACCATTTATTTCAAACATATTCAGCATAAGAACAGGGTTTACATTTCCATACCATATCAGACTGGTGTGTCTGTGAACTAAAAGGCTTTTTTTTGTTGGTACGTACATGAGAGAAATTCAATCATGTTTTTCATTATTTCACCATATTTAAGGCTTCACCTTTCTCTGCAGTGACAAGAAGTACTGGAATAACTGTAAACTGGTTCTGACTTCAAGATGATAATGGTGGTACAGTAAACATTTTTGCTGTCTTTTCAGGAGGACCTGTGCGTGCCAAGGGTTAAATCCTGAGGCCTGTGGAGCCTCTTTCTCATTCGGCTGCTCCTGGAGTATGTACTACAATGGCTGCAAATTTGCCCGCAGCAAAATACCAAGAAAATTCAAACTACTTGGGGATGATATGAGAGAGGTATACAACACAGATGTTATACTATATTTTAATTTAACTAGTAAAATAAAACAGCACACATGTGTTATGGTACAATGTTTCTTACATACTCCAAAATATTGTCTCACAGGAAGAGAAACTGGAGGGAAACTTTCAAAACCTGGCAACATTGCTGGCTCCTGTGTATAAAACCTTGGCACCTGAAGCTTATGGAAATCAGGTGAGGACATATGTAGACATTTAGGGTCATTACTTATTACTGCTTTGGCTTTTAAGAAGCACTCAATATTTATTCTAAGCATATCTCCTCTTATTCTTTAATGTAGGTTGAGCATGAACATAGGGCAACGGATTGTCGTCTTGGGCTCAAAGATGGCCGTCCCTTCTCTGGAGTCACTGCTTGTGTGGATTTCTGTGCTCATGCTCACAGAGACCTCCACAATATGCAGGGGGGTAGCACTGTGGTAAGTGTACCTGTGAAAAGACGTACTTATACTGTATACGTTTGCAGGAAGGATATCAAGGGCCAAGTATCAACTCATCCCACTTTTTCAGGTGTGTACCTTAACCAGGGAAGATAACCGACAGATCGGAAAAATTCCAGAGGACGAGCAGCTCCATGTCCTGCCTCTTTACAAGACCTCCACTACCGATGAATTTGGCAGTGAAGAGGGTCAGCAAGAGAAAATCAAGTCAGGTGCCATCCAAGTCCTTAGTGCCTTCCGCCGACAGGTGCGCATGCTTGCAGAGCCTGCCAAGTCTTGTCGGCAAAAGAAGTTGGATGCTAAGAAAGCTGCAGCAAACAAGAATGCTATGCTGGAAAGTGCTATTGATAAAGCAGAGAAGGCCAAGTCCAAAGGTGGCATTGGTGAGAGTACTGCTCACATCACTCCAGTGGCAGGTAAGATGATTATTCACAGGCATGGAATCATACCATAATGATGGTCAGTCCAGTGGACATGACTTAGTGGAGGTCATTTACACTTTACTCAATTTGCTTCAGGTCAAAATTGAATAAAATGGGGAAACGGCCGTTATTGTTTTGTTCCATTATTCAATTAAACATAAAAAGGAAAACTGAAAAAAGCTTCACTATCATTTTTTTCATTTTGGCTTTGAAAACAAATGATGAAGAAACAAGTTGTTTTTTCATTGTCTTGTTTTTGTTTTTATTTTGAAAAAAGACTGAACAAATGATACAGGGATTGTTAACATTCTTCTGTATGTTTGACTGTGTGTTAAAGCATAGTACAACTCAAAAATAGACATCCATCTTCATAAAACTTGGTTTGCATATTGTATGACTAAATATGTGAAAGTGTTTAAGAAGTCAGACCCATGCCATGGATAAGCTAATGCTAAACGCTAGCTTAAGAAAGTCCATCAAACATTACTTAACAATGTCATTTTATGGCCCCATTATTAAAACCTTAAATACTACTACAGTAAATATTCATATTCAATATAAAGTCAATAAGTCTAACTGCATGTGGACTTTGTACATACAGCAAACCTGCTCTTTGCCAAATAAGTCTTGAAGACATTTAATATTTTTAACATCGTGTTAATTCATCTACAGTTTGGCCTTTGTTTTAACTTCCCTGGACATGAATCATTAGAAGTTTGAGTAACTGTAAGTATGTGTCAGGCACCATGTTAAAATGTGTGTTTATCAGGGACGTGTTACAACTGTCAACTTCAAAGTGTTCATGTGTCTGTAATTACCTGGAAGAGTTGGCTTTTCTGACCCTGGTGGTGATCACCTAATTAAGTGATAGAAGTCAGTCTTCCCAGATGGTATAGTCCAGGGGTGTCCAACACTGGTCCTTATCCTGCAGGCGTTCCATGCATCCCTCTTCAAACACACCTGATTCAAATGGTCTATCATCAAGGTCTGCAACAGAAGAGAGAACTGATGTTCTCTAGGACCGTGTTTGGACACAAGATATTTATTTCTGTTTTGTGCTTGTGATAAGCAACTTTCCACAAAAGTCAATATAGGATTTATTGCTAATCAGAAAAACATCAACCATAATTGTCTAAAGTGAATTTGTGAGGATGGTTTCTATTATTAAAGGACTCATTCTATGCTTATTTATTAATATTAACTTTATTAAAGGACTCATTCTATGGTTATTTATTAATATTAACTTTATTAAAGGACTCATTCTATGCTTATTTATTAATATTAACTTTATTAAAGGACTCATTCTATGCTTATTTATTAATATTAACTTTATTAAAGGACTCATTCTATGCTTATTTATTAATATTGTTGTTCTTCATTGTTATTGAATTCATTGTGTGTTGGTTCTATTTATAAAAACGTTCAGATTGTTTTGTTTCCAGTTGTTTTTTCACGGTAGAAAAATGACTGGAGGTGGAACAACACAGTTTACTTCTACTTCCTCATACATGTCCATGACGCGCTGATGAGGCGTCTGTGATTGGCTCAGAATGTGTGAAGGAACACTCCCCCCTCCCCTCTGGCTCTGTGTGTGTTTACCATCCCAGAGTAACATTCAGCTAGGTTTGGTGACGTCACTTGTTTTGAAAACGTGCAGTAAAAAAACAGTCTTTATTTCCACAGAGACACATGAACCAGTTTGATCCAACAGTTTTTTACAGTTTGTGCAGCAGCTACTGTGGTGCCGTCTGCTCTAGTAGATGCTAATGCTAATGCTACTGGAGATTGGCTGCAATGGGGGAGGGGCTTAACCCCAGGTGGGTGGGGCTAAAGTCCTAGTGACGTGTAGTGGACAGACTTTTACTGAGTGTCTGGTTTCTCTGTTGTTTTCTATGAATGATGGTAAATCCATCCAGTGAAGGGGACACACCACGCAGACAGTAGAGGGGACACACCACACAGACAGTGGAGGGGACACACCACGCAGACAGTAGAGGGGACACACCACACAGACAGTGGAGGGGACACACCACGCAGACAGTAGAGGGGACGCACCACACAGACAGTGGAGGGGACACACCACGCAGACAGTAGAGGGGACACACCACGCAGACATTAGAGGGGACACACCACACAGACAGTGGAGGGGACGCACCACGCAGACAGTGGAGGGGACACACCACACAGACAGTGGAGGGGACACACCACACAGACAGTGGAGGGGACACACCACACAGACAGTAGAGGGGACACACCACACAGACAGTGGAGGGGACACACCACACAGACAGTGGAGGGGACACACCACACAGACAGTAGAGGGGACACACCACACAGACAGTAGAGGGGACACACCACACAGACAGTAGAGGGGACACACCACACAGCAAACGTAGCATGTGTTGGTAACTCGGGGTGACCCATCAGATTCCAAAAAAAGAAGAGTGATCTTTTTTTCCTACTTCTGAAGCTATTGTTTATTGTTGTGTTTTCTAGGGCCTATCCCAGGTGCTATGGGAGCAGCCCTAGAGTCCGCTCATCCCAGACATCTCCTTGGGGCCATTCCCCAGCATCAGCAGCACCAGGGCATTCTTCCTCCTTATCCTGGCTCAACAAATCCAGCCAGCTTCCCAAGATTTCCTAACCACCCTGGATCTTTCCCAAACACTTCCAAGCCAGGCAGCATGTATCCCCATCAGCCACCAACACCAGCTAGCCCCTACCCTTCCCCACTCCATGTACCAAATTCTTATATGAATGGACCAAATCGTCCATATCCTGGTTATCAATGTAATGGTGGAATGCCCCTTGACAATTATCACAGTTACTATGGTTCAAACCCAAAGCACCTGGACATGTATCGACAGCAGAGGCCTGCACTTTTAGAACAACAGTATGGAGTACATCAACGCTATGAGGTCAATTATCCACCACGGTATGTTGAGCCAGGTTTACAGGTCAATGGTTATAATGCCTGCAGCATGAGGCCAGTTCATCCCATGAGACCTTTTACTTCTTATGGTCCCACTGGAACCCCAGATCCACAGGTTATGGGACCCCTTGGAAGAAGACCACCAGACCATGGAGGTCTAGATTATTCAGCTGCTGTAAGCAAAGGCAATCAGTTTGGAGGATACCCAAATCCATACCTCTCTCAGAGCCCTCAAATCTTACCCCCAGGCCAGGACCCGTTTCATATGCAAGTGAAGACAGAAATGGGCAGTCCAAGCCCACAGGTGCTTTCTGCGCAATTAAGTGGTGGGTGTCTAAACCCTGCAACACATTCAGGATTCAGTCTGCAAAACGGGACCTACATGGGTTCTGGTATTAAGCAGGAACCTGGAACAACACAAACACCTACAACTCCCCAAAAGCCTGAAATGTGGTCAGACAATGAGCACAACTTTTTGGACCCTGATATTGGTGGCGTGGCAGTGGCACCCAGCCATGGCTCCGTACTTATCGAGTGTGCAAAACGGGAGCTCCATGCAACAACACCCCTTAAAAACCCGGACCGAAACCACCCAACACGCATCTCCTTGGTCTTCTACCAGCACAAAAATATGAATGAGGCCAAGCACGGTTTGGCATTGTGGGAAGCCAAAATGGCAGAGAAGGCTCGGGAGAAAGAGGAAGAGGCAGAGAGGAACGGTGGCGATGTGACGCCGAGCAAAGGCAACAAGAAGGGAGTGAAGCGTGAGCATTGTGAGGCAGAGCCAACCGGAGAGCCTCCGTACAAGCGTTTTATTCAGTCCCTAATGGAGGGGTCCTCGTCACGCACAACAAACACCTATGTCAGTACCTCTCCTTACGCCTTCACCAAGGTCACAGGACCCTACAGGCAGTTCGTGTAGACGAGACAAAAAAGGAAATGGTGCTTATATACAAACAACAATAATCCTCAAGCACCACTGGCTTCACTAGTGCAGTCCTACCTGTAAAGCTAACATCTGTACAAAATGGAACCTGTGATCAAATGACAAAAAAAAAATCACTTTTCACATCAGGTCTTGGACCTCTTTAACAATTAAGCTTTACAAGTTGATCCTTCGAAGGATGTTTTTTTTTTTAGCAACATTTGCAAAATAAGGTTTCTGGTGCTTTCAGTCAGATACATAAGGACCTATTTTTACTGGAAACAAAGTTTTGTTTTTAGTGGCTTTATTTTTCTTACAACTTTTTGGAGATTTAATCTTGACATAAAACACTGATTTCGTGTATGACAATGTTCACGGTGCTAAATTGTGTGCTTACTACCATACATTCTAATTCAACTGCCTTCACACTAGAACCATAAGGCTCTTTATGAGTGACATTCAATTAATTATGTGAAAAGGACACTGAAAATACCATCACTGTTAAATCATCAGCATCATAATTGTTTTAGACAAGTCAGTGTTTCTTACAGCACTTTTTGATAATGAGTTTTTTAATACCGTGGTAATTATGAAATGTAGTTCCATTGTGTTGCATCACTGACAGTAATTCATGTCTAAACACGCCCCCCAATATGAAATAGGTCATAAAAGATTTTACGAGCAACTTATAAATCACTTTCAACTTCATGCAAAATTTTTTCCTACATTTATATTCTATGTATTGAGCCATTCTAATGGTGCGTTTTTTTTTATTTTACATTTTAAGGTAAAAACCTGCGTTATTTTACTTTTTCTAGGTTTGCTTGATTGTGAGCAAATGTTTTAATGCTCTTTAGTGCAGGTTCATCAAACAAACCTGTATTGTGAATATTACACATAGTTTTATGTCTGTGGTGCTTAGTAAATGTGCTTTTTATACACTGAGGAACATGGAACAGGGTAAGCTCAGTGTCAGATTCAAAGGGCAGCTGGCTTGCTGTTGGGGTATTAAAATATTGTAATCGAACTGTAAGATAAACAGGTGAGATTTGTACAGTAAATTAATTTGTCTTTTTGGAATTACTGTAATAGATTTTGTGTTGTAAAGAATGCTAACAGCCTTTTTCATTGTATTTCTTTGAGTTTCAAGTGATTTTTTTTTTATAAGGTGCTACCTAACCTAATAGAACATACAATGTGAGAAGGCTGTTATTAAATGTACAGTACCAACCTGTCGCATACCTCAAACTAGTTTGGCAATAGGAGTATCAAATATTTTCCTTGTTTCTTTGACAAATATTAAGCATTTGGGCTACAAAAAGGCAGAAAAGTTCATGACTCACTTTCTTTACTTTACCTTCAAGAAAGTATTACTTGAACTTGAATCTTTGATGTAAAATCAGGGACATTTTCAATTAATGTTGTGTACATCTTCATAACCTGTATTCATCATGTCTTGTCATTCAGGGACTTGCCATTGCACCCAAAATCCCAATTTGATTATTGCCATTTTTTTTTTAAATGAGGAAAGTGTTAGTTTCCTGCATTTTGTTTTTCCAATGTATTAGAATTAATGGTGGAAGAAATGTTATTCTAATGATTTGAAAAGTATGCACTGAGCTGACAAAAGGGAAAAGTATAATATTGACTTGAGAGCAATGATGTTATTTTTGCAATAAGACAGGACTGGGGACAGTGGCTTATAGTCTGTGAATAACTACATTTATTTAGAACCACTAAACAATTGTAAGGTGATTTGCTTCCCCATTTGATTGAATTAATGTGATATATAATGAACAAAACATGTAGTAAGAACTCACCCCATTCTTCAACATATTCATTGTCTGAAAGCACTTCATTTCTTTTTCAGGAAAAATGTAATAATTACAAAGTTTTATTTAAACAGATTGTAAATGTTTAAAAAAATAAATTATGTCACAATGTACATACCAAGAATTTGTATTGCAGGAATACAATTCATATTTTGATGTTGATGTAGGTTCTTGTGTAGGTAAAGTGAAAAGAAAAAAAAAAACTGACCCACAGCTTTTTGTTTTTTTATCAGCAACTATATCAAATGTTAAAAAGTCCTATCAGGTTAATGAACAGAATGCTCGAGTATCTAAGAAGTTTTTGTAAATATTAGGCTCACTGTCACATCAATGTTTACAGTTTTAGCATCCTGTCAAACATTAGAGGTAATAGTTTCTCTTAAATGTTTTGTTGTACAGAACCCAGCGACAGTAGCAGGTTGTGGTTAAGAAAGCAGAGGTGTCCAAGATATAGCGGGTTAAAAACATAGCCATACTTGAAGATGCTTCAGAGTGTTTCTAAGTGAGTCAACATTACTTGAATGACTTTCTGGGCTTAACTCATGCACTATGTGCTCTGCTCAAAGGTTAAGCTAGCAGTTGATCCACACTTCGTCTTTTTGCAGTTAGACACTAAAGGATTTTGAAAAAATGTGCAACTTTTTGCCTGTCATTTTGTTTTTAAGGCTTCCCTAGCTCTCCTGAAGTTTGGTATGCTACAAAAAAATGGAATTAAGGATGGGTATAAATACTGTAAGTATTGTAATGTACTGAATGCAGTTTATTTGAAAGCTGTTTATTATATCATTCCTGATATTGATGAAATGTGGGTGTTTTTTTTTAATAAAATGTATATTTATTTTAAAGCAATTTAATTTGTTTCTCCAATTTAATATTCATACCCAAATTCTGTGCCTTATTGGCTCCTTTGGTAAGTTATTACACATGATACTTATATTGATCAGTCTTGTTTTATTCACCAGTCATACGTTGTACATAATTTACACATAAAAAACCTGGAGTGGCTGCATAATAATACAGTCAATAGTTTACAGACAGTATTGACCAGTAACTGTGGAGGACAGGATGTGAATGCAGCTGCATTAGTAGACGTACGGCTGCTTCATGTTCTGTTTGGACTGAAGAGCTTCAGACAAAATGCCACCTGTCCACTGTAAAAACAAAAACAAAAAAAAGACTCCCATGGAAACATACAACAAATGAAGCCAACATTAGAGTCAAATCAATCATTATTTACTCACCATCTGCAGATACAGGATATGCACGACCCAGCGCAGGGGCCTGAAAGTTCAATTACAAACAATTACTCAACTTTGCTTCAACAGTGTCTTCTAAGCTCATCTTGAATTTTCCGTGCGTGCTGTGAAATGTGGGTTCTCACCGACTGAACCACATCCCGGGCCTTATCAGTGCTGCATTTGAAAGGACTCTCACAGCAAGAGGTATTTTGGCTAAACAAAAAAGGCATCGACCGTAGAAATAGTCACAAAAACAGAGTTCATAGTTATTTACAGAGTATATGTGACCCCACCACCAAACCAGGCATAAGTGGCGCTGAGCCGTTCAGAGTTACAGCCAAATTTAGGCTGGAAGGTGATTTGTTATTAGTGTTTACACCTTATCAAAAAACGGTACCTTAACACCTCTATGTTCACTTCCTGTGGTCATTACATTGAAATCCAATCAATAAAGGTGTTTATTGAGTCAATTATTTAAGCGGCGACAAAAGTTCAGGTATTGCTGAGCAAAGACAAAGACGACTTCCACCTCTTTTCGCCGAACAAAACGATCTCCGTTCCGTGGGTAAACACCCAAGTGTTTGGTACGAGGTAAAAGCTTATATTGAATGTTCTGTCCAATGGTGTAAGCCAAATGATTATAATACGTCACACTTCTGTCCTATTATTATAATATATAAAACTTCTGTGACATGTCCATCAGAGTGTCCTTTAACATCTGTCAACAATTTGTGTCAATCGGATACAAATTATTATGCGTTGCTAAGGACTTCCTACCCCAAAACAGTCCAAAACTTTAACGGACAATATCTAAAAATATGCAAATTGTAAAATATGTCCAAATGTGGATATTAAAATGACCATAACTTTGGTTCTACTTGTGATAGAAACATCATTTTTTCACCATCTTAAACCTTAGTTTCCACTCTACCAAGATACACACATAACTCTGTTTGGATTTACACACACTTATGCCTGGTTTACTGGTGGGGGGTCACATATATGGACAGTAAAGCACAAATATGAAATATGAAACAACCGACCATTCAATGTCTCCAGCTGTCGTGTGCCTCTGCACTAGTGCCCTCCAGTGCTCATGGGTGGACTTAATGATGTCAACTGCAAAATCCTATAAAAAGGACAAACGGTGTCAACAAAAGGACAAAAGCTAATCCTAAAACTTCATTCAGCTTTAGCCTCCTAATACGGAGTCACTTTTTATTTATTCCTGTGCTTTTGTAGAGCTGATGGTACCTTGTCTTTGAATTGTCCTTTGAATCCAAATTGGTTCTCAGGTTTTCCATCAGGCACTTTATATTTCCTAAACCAGTCAATAGTAGCTTCTAAATGGCCCGGCCGACTCCTGCGGACGTCCTCAATGCCTGAAGAAAACAAACAATGAATAGAAAGAGGCACAACAAGGGACCCATTTACACTTGTTTAGCAATTATTCTGAAAACTTTCTGTATTTTACCGCTCAACAACAATTTGCTACTCGGAGACAAATACCAGGTTTTGGCATTAACTGGGTATTTGTGCCTAAATTGGGACACTCGAAATCTAACATCAGTCACAGCATTTGACACTAATGTTTTATTCTGATCGTTTTCAATACCTGAAAAGACCAAAAAATAAAAAGAAATTGAGTCAAAAGTGATGCAGAGCAGAAACATGTCATTCTATTTAGACCCACATTAGTGAACCCTCTCCAAGGTCAGTGGTTTTCAGTTCATTTGTACAAGTGGTAGAACGTTTTCTACGGAACCATAGAGCCCCAACGGCGTCGGGTGCTGTTCGGCCCGTCTGGGAATATTTTTCTAATAGTAACACGCGGGCGATACATTATCTCTTGCTAAACATATTTTTAACATCTTAATATTTTCTCTCATTTTTACTTCAGGTGTGATTTTGACATTAATGAACCAGTTCAATTCCATTCTATTTTATTTGTACAGATTCAAATCACAACAAGGGCGTCTCACAGGGCCTTACAGAGTTGGTTAGAAAAAACAAACAATAACACAAATATCTATTTACATGTATTTTATATTTTATTCAGGTTCATTTTTTCTCATGCCAGGCCTCCCTTGAAGCTCTCTGGCGCCCCCCAGGGGAGGTCTGAAAAACTCTGCCCTAAAGAGTACCTTTTCAGTGACTCATAAGAACTTAATTTTAAACAATCATTTTGAAAATCTTACCTTTGTTATCTTTCTTTTTTATTATTTCTTTCCTTAATTCAAGCAACAAAAAAAAACAACAAAAAATCTGTCAATGGAAAAAGTTTAATTTATCTTGTTTTTTAAATGAGATTTTCCAGATCTATTATCAAAAGTAAGTTCTTATATCTCACTTGAAAAGTTACTCCTGAGGTGATTATGTTTGAATTTAAGCATGATGAGATATGTGGACTAGAAATAATAAAAATACACTTGGTAAGATTCACATTCTTATTATTTTACAGTGGACCAACAGTTATGAGCTTTAGCTGATGGAGTTTAATCCAGTGGTAAACAACAGTTTAGCTAACAGTTTGGCTAACAGTTTGGCTAACAGTTTGGCTAACAGTTTAGCCAACAGTTTAGCCAACAGTTTGGCTAACAGTTTGGCTAACAGTTTGGCTAACAGTTTGGCTAACAGTTTGGCTAACAGTTTGGCCAACAGTTTGGCCAACAGTTTGGCCAACAGTTTGGCCAACAGTTTGGCCAACAGTTTGGCCAACAGTTTGGCCAACAGTTTGGCCAACAGTTTGGCCAACAGTTTGGCTAACAGTTTGGCTAACAGTTTAGCTAACAGTTTGGCTAACAGTTTGGCTAACAGTTTAGCCAACAGTTTGGCTAACAGTTTGGCCAACAGTTTAGCCAACAGTTTAGCCAACAGTTGTAAGGCTTTCATCAGTAACAACCAGGAAAACCAAGGAACAGTGTTTCACACACAACAAGACAAAAAGATGATGTTTGTGCATTATGTAACGTTAAAAGTGTCAGCTGATAATAATAATAATAATGCTCATCACTGCCACATTGCATGTTTTCATCACTAATGGTTGGAAACACACAGAATATTTGACACATTTGACTGAATACTGCCCCCTGGTGGACTGAATATCATTAATTTGGATGCTGAGGTTAGTGACGCATTTTAAAAGTAATATAATTAATACACATTCAAGTATTATTTGTATAATGTAATGTAATGAAATTAATGTATATTTACATTAATTTCTAAATTAAATTTGAATATGATATTAGGTCAAAGGTCAAAGGTGTAGAGTAAAGTTGCATCAGTTTTGTTCATATTAGAAGTCAGTAAGTTTCACACATGTTAACGTGTCCTCTGCTTTTAACCCATCACTAGAGACGAGGAGCGGTGGGCTGCCTTATCGGGCACCAAGAGAACAGATGGAGAGGGGGTGGGGGTTAAGTGCCTTGCTCAAGGGCACATTAGCCAACAATTCTCTGTCAGACCCAGGACACGAACCACCAACCCTTCGGTCAATGGGCGACCTGCGCTACCAACTGAGCCACAGCCGTGACGTATGAAGGTCATGTTTTGGTTTATCACCCTGGAGATAAGATCCTTACGTCATGAACCATCTTTTCAAATCTGAACACATGATCTGTGAAAAACCCACCATTCAACTTTTTGGCATCTGGGTCATTAGCATTGATAGCAATGACCTTCCAGTCCGTCTCTCCCTCATCAATCATGGCCAAGATGCCGAGCACTTTCACTTGGATCACCTGACCTGGATAGCACACCTAAAGAAATAATAAATATATACTGTGATATACTGTAGTAAAATAAATATATACTGTAGTAAAATAAATATATACTGTAGTAAAATAAATATATACTGTAGTAAAATAAATATATACTGTAGTAAAATAAATATATACTGTAGTAAAATAAATATATACTGTCGTAAAATAAATATATACTGTAGTAAAATAAATATATACTGTAGTAAAATAAATATATACTGTAGTAAAATAAATATATACTGTAGTAAAATAAATATATACTGTAGTAAAATAAATATATACTGTAGTAAAATAAATATATACTGTAGTAAAATAAATATATACTGTAATATACTGTCGTAAAATAAATACTGTAATATACTGTCATAAAATAAATATATACTGTAATATACTGTCATAAAATAATATATACTGTAATATACTGTCGTAAAATAATATATACTGTAATATACTGTCATAAAATAATATATACTGTAATATACTGTCGTAAAATAATATATACTGTAATATACTGTCGTAAAATAAATATATACTGTAATATACTGTCATAAAATAATAAATACTGTAATATACTGTCATAAAATAATAAATACTGTAATATACTGTCATAAAATAAATATATACTGTAATATACTGTCATAAAATAATATATACTGTAATATACTGTCGTAAAATAATATATACTGTAATATACTGTCGTAAAATAAATATATACTGTAATATACTGTCATAAAATAATAAATACTGTAATATACTGTCATAAAATAATAAATACTGTAATATACTGTCATAAAATAAATATATACTGTAATATACTGTCATAAAATAATAAATACTGTAATATACTGTCATAAAATAAATATATACTGTAATATACTGTCATAAAATAAATATATACTGTAATATACTGTCGTAAAATAAATATATACTGTAATATACTGTCATAAAATAAATATATACTGTAATATACTGTCATAAAACAAATATATACTGTAATATACTGTCATAAAATAATAAATATATACTGTAGTAAAATAAATATATACTGTAATATACTATCATAAAATAAATATATACTGTAATATACTGTCATAAAATAATAAATATATACTGTAGTAAAATAAATATATACTGTAATATACTGTCATAAAATAAATATATACTGTCGTAAAATAAATATATACTGTAATATACTGTCATAAAATAAATATATACTGTAATATACTGTCATAAAATAATAAATATATACTGTAGTAAAATAAATATATACTGTAATATACTATCATAAAATAAATATATACTGTCATAAAATAAATATATACTGTAATATACTGTCATAAAACAAATACATACTGTAGTAAAATAATATATACTGTATGTATAGAGACGTACCTATTACTAAAAACTAAATAAACGAGGGAAAAGTAGCCATGTGTGTCCGTCCGTCCGTCCACAAAGACGTATCATGCTATAACTCAATGAATACTGTTGACATCCCCATGATATTCCACAGACATAAACAAATAACTAATGTGCATCAGATGCAAAGATCCATTTAAGTAAAAGTGTTGCAGAAGTTTTGTATCACACAGAGAAAAGTGTTCAAGTCAAAAACTATTATTTATTGAAGAGCACAAAGGTCAAAATCACATGATTGGCTCTAATTCAAAAACAGGTTGGAACAAAATAGGGGTAGGGTTAAACATTCTGTGAATACTAGGTTCTGACAGTGGCGGCTGGTCCGTTTGGGGCGCAGGGGTGCCGCCCCATGGCAGACGTGGAAAAAATTTTTAATAAATTTGATCTCAAAACATTTAAATTAACAGGCTAACATCTTTGATATATTTATGAAAGTATTAATTTAACATAGTTCTGATATTTGTCATTTAATCCTTTGCAACGATATCGTTCATATTCACTTAAACCAGTTACGCTTTTCTTACGTTAAGTTGTTACGTTGAACGTCCACCGTTGTGTCCATTAAGTGAACATAGAGTCACTCTAGCAGGACTCTACATCTGACATAATACATTTGATAGGAGGCCACAGGGGCGCATGTACATGAGTCCAGCAGCCTGACTGTTGTTTATTGGCTGGAAAATATGGAACGTCATCATGTTCAAAGATGTGTAAAGAACCATGACCTTACGACCCCTTACTGCTTTACTTCCTGATTATCCTCTTCACTTCCTGTCTGGCTCCTCCTGTTAACTTTACATGTTAACACCGAGTGATTTAGTGAAAAAAATTATAGACGACAACAAGAGGAAAAGTGGTTCAGGAACTATGTGTGTTATGGTTGGATGTAGAAGCTGAAGAAAACAGGTAAAGGAGTGGTTAGATAGAGAGGGTTTGAACTACAAACCTGCTACAAAGACACTGTGGTCAAGTGAGCTGTGATTGGCTGTTAAAGCAGCCGCCACTTCCATCTGATGTTAAGTTCATTAACTTTAACTTTAGTTATGAAACTGTTAATACTGTTAATTGTCAAGTTGTCATACACTAACGTTAGCACCAGTGTTTTTACTAAAACAGCTGATTAGCATCTAAGCTAATGTTCATAGACAGTAGAGCTGGATGTGTTCATTTGATTGACAGGTCGCCTACAGTGTGTGTGTGTAAGGTTGTCAAACGACCCTTAAAGACGGAATCATCCCAAATTAAAAACAAACTTACGTCCAGTATTGAACTGAACTTTAAACAAAACGAAATTAGTATTTTATCATTGATGATTATATTAAAAAAAAATCAGACGTCTGTGTGTGTGTGTGTGTGTATCTGTATGTGTGTGTGTGTGTGTGTGTGTGTGTGTGTGTGTGTATCTGTATGTGTGTGTGTGTGTGTGTGTATGTGTATGTGTATGTGTGTGTGTGTATCTGTATGTGTGTGTGTGTGTGTGTGTGTGTGTGTGTGTGTGTGTGTGTGTGTGTGTGTGTGTGTGTCAGTCCACTTTATTCTTCTATATTAGTTCTTTATTTGCAGATATTGATCCTCAGATGTTGTCAGATTGTTCATATCTTTTCTGTTTATTTCAATAGAATCCATGAAATTCGCACAAATCTTGTGGTTGGTTCCGTTGGGTCACATGGTCATATTATGGTCCAGGTCTGAACCACATTCAGGTGGGGGATAATAAGTCCAACTCCAGCCTCATAGTTGAACAGATGTTGTTGTGTTTGGGGTTAAATCCAAAATAAATAAATAAATAGTGATGTGTACAAGTGTGTGTTTTATTTAGTATTAATAAATACCAACTATATTCTGGTCCAATAGTGATAGGAAACACAGTAACGCTGCACACTTTACTATTATTGTTGTTTGGACTTTGGTGCATGTGCTTTGATAGTGAATGAAGTGTTAACGTCACAGACATGTGGAGAGGAGCTGCGTAAACAACATCTATCTGGATCTGTTTTTAACTAACATTTGTCACAGCCTCATAACCACGCCTTGATAAGATACATTTGATTAATTATTGATAATTACACTGAGACCACCTAAGATACAAGTTCAGCGGACGCCACTGGGTTCTGATGAAAACATTTTTAAACAACACTAATAGGAATGTGTTAGTTTGTCGTCGTATTGTTTCTTATTCACACAATCAGATGCTTGTCAGTCTTCCAAACACTGTCCTTCATCTCTGGTGCTTGTGTCAAAATATTTACATTTACTGTCATTTTCCCATAAAATAAAGAATATTTATGACTTCTTTCACTACATTTATTATAGGAATATGGATTTTCCTATCACTTTTAATGCCTAGTTACTGTTCCTCCACCCTGTATATATAACACACATACCATATATATTATTACTATATATTATTACTATATATTATTACTATATATTATTACTATATATTATTACCTGTGTGCCGATGTCACAAACATCAATAGGGTCGTTATCACCACAACATTGTGTGTCCTCGTCTGTGTGGTTGGGGTCCTCCCATGTCTTTAAAAAACAGTTGGGGATTTATTCAAAATGTTATGAAATGTGTTGTAGAATAAGAGTCACTATTGACTCTAATCACAGTTTAAAACATTATGTTGGATCATCACCTGTGGGAGTGCTCCATAGTTCCAGATATATCCTTTATGAGGAAATATGTTGGCAACGTATCGCAGTTTGCCTTTCTTTACGTCCTGTTTGATGGGGTTTAGACGTTCCTTTGTTGCAATCTGTGAATTAAAGCAGTTGTGAAGGTGTACATACCTGTGGGTTTGTGAGCTTTAAATTAATCATCTTTTCTGATATTTTCACTTTTTAATCCATCAAGAACTAAACTTAGCTTTAAAAACATTTTCTGAAAAGCTTAAAAAGAATGTTAAAAATTCAAAAGGGTTGATAGGAAAGGGAAGAAAAAAACATGTAAACTGTTTTTAAAGGTCAACTCATCAGACTCTGTGTGAAAATGTTAAAAAGGCTCTAAAGTTTAAAAACGCACACATTTATATTGAACCGGTTTTTGAAGTTGAAAGCACTGAAATGTCACAACTGGTGTAAAAATGTCACACATGGTCTGAACCTGCTCTTAAATGTACAGAAAATAAAGACATATGCACCTGCTTTTAATTGGTTAATAATTATCCCAATGTATTCTAATTACATGGTGTACAATAAGTCTATTTAAATACTAGTTCTTCACCAACAATATGTGAATATTTATGCTGTTCTTTGCATCTAAAACACAGGTCATTTAAATGTGCATTATTTTATTTTAGGATTAGTTACCAACTTTTCTATGGTAATTCTCTCTTATATATAACAAACACAAACATGGACAGCTTAGAAAACAAAAGTCAGGAGAGAACGACATTTATTTTATGGAAATCTTTACTTTTTCTCTTTTCCTCATTCAGACCTCAGCTTCCACAGTCAAGCGCCAGATTTGATTTTGAAAAAAGGAGAAATATATAATTGTATTTATTTTAAATTTTATAAAATTTTATTTTAGTTTTAATTTGTAGAGGAAGAAGTTCATTAAGAAATTAATTAAAAGTTAACTCTTACAGAGTTATAAAATACATGTGCAACTCAGTTAAATAAAAGTCTGTCCATTCATATCATTTGTTTTATTAAAACCATTGTCTCATGAGCTAAGTGTCTTGTCACACCCCTAATATATATTTATTATTGCATTGAATTGCATTGAAACGTTAAATCAGATTAATCATGATAATGAATTTAATGGATTAAGTAAAAAAACTGAAAATGTTTCTTTGACACAGCTGCTACAAACTTAAACACTTCACTAAAAACACAGTAATACAGGCAGGAATAAATAATTAATAAAATCACATACATTTATTAAAAATCCTGCACTGTGTCTTCAGGGTTTGTCATTTTATTTAATGTTTTATTTATTCATGCCTGCATTCATTTGTAAATGTTCTGCACTTCTATACTTCTGTTCCACCTTCATGCTGCTTAAAGCATTTTACATTAGCCTCACAATCACCCATTCACACACTTTACATTCACCTCATATTTACACACTTTACATTCACCTCATATTTACACACTTTACATTAGCCTCATATTCACACACTTTACATTCACCTCATATTTACACACTTTACATTAGCCTCACAATCACCCATTCACACACTTTACATTCACCTCATATTCACACACTTTACATTCACCTCATATTCACACACTTTACATTCACCTCATATTTACACACTTTACATTAGCCTCACAATCACCCATTCACACTCATACAGCAGTAGCTTTCTAAGGTCAAAGGTCAGTCCTACTGGGGGCCTAAGTCACTTGGACATGTAGACAGCCAGAGCTGCGACGCAAACCGCCGACCTCTCGGTCAATGGGCGACCCACTCTACCAACTGAGCCACAGCCTCCTTAACCTTTGACCCTAACGACCCACTCTACTCACTGAGCCACAGCCTCCTTAACCTTTAACCTTTAACCCTAACGACCCACTCTTCTCACTGAGCCACAGCCTCCTTAACCTTTAACCTTTAACCCTAACGACCCACTCTACCAACTGAGCCACAGCCTCCGTAACCTTTAACCCTAACGACCCACTCTTCTCACTGAGCCACAGCCTCCTTAACCTTTAACCCTAACGACCCACTCTACCAACTGAGCCACAGCCTCCTTAACCTTTGACCCTAACGACCCACTCTACCAACTGAGCCACAGCCTCCGTAACCTTTAACCCTAACGACCAACTCTACCAACTGAGCCACAGCCTCCTTAACCTTTGACCCTAACGACCCACTCTTCTCACTGAGCCACAGCCTCCTTAACCTTTAACCTTTGACCCTAACGACCAACTCTACCAACTGAGCCACAGTGTGTTTTTATTGGAGAAGTGCTGAAGTTTGTCACAGCTGTGACAAAACAGTTTTTTTTTTTCGTGGAACAGACAAAGCTATCTATTCTAGACTATCTGCCTTTATTTTGATATTATACATGTTTATGTTATAAACTGCTGTTCGATAAAGAATTACAATGAAAAAGAAAAAGCCAATGTACATAGAGCTTTAAACATTAATAAACTGTGAATGTGTTTGTCAGGAATCAGCAGCTTTAAAAAGTAAACCATCAATTATTTACAAACAGTCAGATCCTCATATCTTTCATCTACTTACCTCCATTTTAGCGTTTGACCATCGAGGAACCTCCACCACCATGTTAAAGAGCAGCTACAATGAACAAACAACACGATGTCAATGACTTAGACTTTTCATATTTTCAGAAATTAATCTAATAAATCTATATCTAGCACCTCACTGTCAGTCTTCTTGGGCTTTTTAGCTGGTACATCATTGTCCTGTGACAAAAAACAGAAATTAATTGTCTGTTTTAAATGTGATTGAATGCAACATTTATTCTATAGCCTTTAAAAGACTTACTTGTTCCGTCTCTGCTATGAGTGGAATATCATGGAATGGTGAAATATAATTCCCTCCAGAGTTTTCTAGGAATAGGAAATAGGACATACAAGAAATGTTTAGACAAAACAAATGAGTCAACATGTTTATACAAAAACAACAACATTATCAGGTAAAATACTCTTGTGTAATCTGAGAGGAAGGAGTGTATTTGGTAAATAATGCTTTTATATAATTAGATAGCCATCATATTTTCTGAAACACACACACTATACACACATATTATATATATATATATATATATATATATATATATATATATATATATATATATATATATATATATATAAAAAACTGACAAAAATTACCGCTGGATCTTTATGGGTTAAATTTAGAGAGACCAAATAGTACCCTGTCAGGTTTTTAATTGTTACTAGACGTATTAGTGCGTAAACACTCCACGTGACCAGGAACAGGAAGTGAAATCCCCTCTAGTGTGACACAGAAGCCTGAACATGCTTTCAGCTTTCCAACAGTTTCATTCTGCAAACCTGAAGCTGAAGAGCTTTAGGAGCAGAGTACAAAATGATGCATTCACGAACACTACGTAATGTACCTTAAAGGTCACGTGTTATTTTGCCGTGAGGTTAAACTCCGTTCAGGTCAAACACGTTGTAAGAAATTTACTATGTAAAATGTCGAAGACGCATTGGTTTGTCCCGGAGTGATGAACTTACTAAAATAAATCCGGTGGTCAGGAGAATTCGGGTGTCCTCTCTCCTCAGTTTGATAGTGCATCGTTTTTCTCAAATGGAGTTGAAATGCAGCTGTTGTTTGTGTGACGGATTTGTTACGAGAAGCGGGAAGTGGCCGGAAATGTGTTGTCAAACAGCCCAAAGCACAACGATGTAGCACGGATCTCATTATCGATGCTTCTCCTTTTCTCGGTTCCTGTTTCCCGTCCTCTGCTGCCACATTTACCGTCCGGATTCAGCCCGCCACTTCCGGAAGTAGCCCTTCAAAATAAAAGTTGAGACGTGGCCACAGTAGCCTTTATCCCACAAGAATCCAATCCTGCTCCGACATAAATACTGCCTTGTATGTTTTAGATCAATGGTATCCATGGGCGTCAGTTTGATTTTTTAAGTGCTGGGGACAATAAACATAAACTTGAGTTTGGTCTGAAAAGTGCTGGGTACGACTATGTTTGTATATGTGTGACGTAAGGCAGGGGTCCCCAACCCCCGGGCCGCGGACTGATTATTAATTATTTCTCCTTTATTTATTATCCGAGTCTGAACAATATTTTATTTTGAAAAACAACCGGATTCTGCTGGGAACGTCATTAGCTTTTCCATTACCCTTGGAAATTCGCAAAATATAAATATCGCTATAAAAACTGGTAATGGAAACACCTGAATTTAGAAAAAAAAAACACTCAAATATCGAAAAAAAAAGTTTTCACGCTTTCATGAGGTGGTTTTTCAGACGTTTCGATATTGTAATATATCGCAAAAGCGCAATGGAAGCACTTTTTCCGCAGTTTATGTCATAGGATGTGACTACTTTGTCACATGACCACTTCTCTCGGAGTGAAAATGACAGCCACAGTCACTGTAACCATAGCAACCATTGACTGTTTATAATTTGTTGTTAACTCACTCACTGCCATTGACGTATATATACGTCAATTGAAATACTTACGCTTACATATATACGTCAATCACGGGCGAGGGGCGGGGAGCGGTCTCGCGCAGCCTGTCACTGAAAATCAGACTGGTTTCCAAGTGCTCCGCTATTTTAGATCCTCCTGAGCAGATTGGACCCCTAAAATGTCCCGGAACCATGGTGTAAAGCCCAGGTAAATTAAACCGCTCATAATGCTCTTTTTATGGGGCAGAATAACAGAGCATGCGCCCCCTCTAAACGGACCGGGGATCAGCGGTCTGAAGCCGCGCGTTTAATCCGCTCATAATGCTCTGTTTATGGGCAGAATAACAGAGCATGCGCCCCCTCTAAACGGACCGGGGATCAGCGGTCTGAAGCCGCGCGTTTAATCCGCTCATAATGCTCTGTTTATGGGCAGAATAACAGAGCATGCGCCCCTTCTAAACGGACCGGGGATCAGCGGTGTGAAGCCGCGCGTTTAATCCGCTCATAATGCTCTGTTTATGGGCAGAATAACAGAGCATGCGCCCCCTCTAAACGGACCGGAGATCAGCGGTCTGAAGCCGCGCGTTTAATCCGCCCATAACGCTCTGGTCTGGGGCTGCATATGAAGGCATAATCATATTTATATAATATAAAGGTATAAGTCCAGTCTGGTTTTGTAGTACCATGCCTCCATAAAAATATTTCTAAGTCCACACTGGAGCGCCACCAGTTAAAACTCTCGTTCCTTGTAACGTGGATGTACTTGAAAAAATACCTCCCAGAAAAGCGCTAAATGCACTATGCAGGCGGTGTCCCCGTTGACTTTGAATGGGGATGCCCTAGCAACTACCAAAGAGCAAAATCCGTTTACGTGTGGCAAAGTGTGGACTTAGAAATATTTTTATAGAGGCATGGTACTACCCGGGTGAAGCTGTGGACTTAGAAATATTTTTATAGAGGCATGGTACTACCCGGGTGAAGCTGAAATATTTCTAAGTCCACACTTTGCCACACGTAAACGGATTTTGCTCTTTGGTAGTTGCTAGGGCATCCCTATTCAAAGTCAATGGAGACACCTTCTGCATAGTGCATTTAGCACTTTTCTGGGAGGTATTTTTTCAAGTACATCCACGTTATAAGGAACGAGAGTTTTAACTGGTGGTGCTCCAGTGTAATAAGAGGCCAGCTTCGGAGGGTGCGTTACCCGTGCAAAGATAGAGGGACATCGGATCCCTTTATTGGATTTATGCCCTCCGAACCTCCAGATCGAAAGGCATTTATGAAGCCCCGCCTCTGAAGGGCCTATGCTCTCCGTTTGTCGGTTCAGCGGTAGGTTCCTTCAACATTGCGGGCTGGTACACGTTAGGTATTCGGGAGGGGAGGACAGGGCTCCGGCCTCCAGGAGAGGATGCGGGACAGAGATGCGCTGTCTCCCTCAGTGGCTCTCCAACGGTATCCGCGAGTGCCAGGCGGTGCCTGGGGTCCGTCTAACCCGGCGGCGGGTTGCGGTCCCGGTCACGGCGGCCAGAGCTTACGCGGGTCCGTTATAAATAACTATGTTTCTCTTATCCTTGTTCACACACGGCAGTGGGCGCGGTTACAGCTCCGGCGGCGGAGCGCTGGCCCCAGCGGCTGTGTATAACCCCGGGGTGCGCGCTGCTCGCGCGGTGCGCTCTGAGGGGGCGGTGTGTTCCTTTTCCCTGGCCCCCGCCCAGGTCTGTCGCCCTAACCGAGGAGGCCCCTTTCCCGTCCCGCCCTACTAAAGGGCTCACAGGGGGGGGTTGGGGATGCCCTCCTCGGGACCGGCGACTCTCCTGGGGGCCTTGGATCGCCTCCTCCGCCCCCTCGGATCACCGCACTGCCGCGGGTGGGCTCCACCTTCGGGGCTATCCTAGTTGATCCTCCAGTATAGCAGCATATGCTTGTCCCACATATTAAACCGCTGGAAGGTCGGTACAGTGAAACTACGAATGGCTCATTAAATCAGTTATGGTTCCTTTGGTCGGTGAGGTGAGTCCCGAGCAGGCGGGGCTCTCTCTTCATGCGTCCGGCTCTGCCGGTTCTGACCCCACATTGGCAGGTGGGGAGTTTGACTGGGGCGGTACGAAGGGAACGTGAGCTGGGGTCTCAGACCATCGTGAGAGGCTCAGGGAGAAGAGACACTCCCGTAGAGCAGAAGGGAACGTGAGCTGGGGTCTCAGACCATCGTGAGAGGCTCAGGGAGAACAGACACTCCCGTAGAGCAGAAGGGAACGTGAGCGGCTCAGGGAGAACAGGCACTCCCGTAGAGCAGAAGGGAACGTGAGCTGGGGTCTCAGACCATCGTGAGAGGCTCAGGGAGAACAGACACTCCCGTGGAGCAGAAGGGAACGTGAGCTGGGGTCTCAGACCATCGTGAGAGGCTCAGGGAGAACAGACACTCCCGTGGAGCAGAAGGGAACGTGAGCTGGGGTCTCAGACCATCGTGAGAGGCTCAGGGAGAACAGGCACTCCCGTAGAGCAGAAGGGAACGTGAGCTTGGGGTCTCAGACCATCGTGAGAGGCTCAGGGAGAAAAGACACTCACATAAAGTAAGAGGGAACGTGAGCTGGGTAAACGGCCTCCTCCTAATCCCAAGAGGGTTTTTTTTAACCTTTTTGGAATATTTCTAAGTCCAGTGTGGACTTAGAAAATTTTATCTTTCCATTTGTAGTACCAAGGGTTTTTTTTAACCTTTTTTGGAATATTTCTAAGTCCACTTTGGACTTAGAAAAATTCCAAAAAATAAAAAAAACCCTTGGTACTACAAATGGAAAGATAGAAAATTTTCTAAGTCCACGTTGGACTTAGAAAAATTTTAAAAAATAAAAAAAAAACCCTTGGTACTACAAATGGAAAGATAGAAAATTTTCTAAGTCCACGTTGGACTTAGAAAAATTTTAAAAAATAAAAAAAAACCCTTGGTACTACAAATGGAAAGATAGAAAATTTTCTAAGTCCACGTTGGACTTAGAAAAATTCCAAAAAATAAAAAAAAAACCTTGGTACTACAAATGGAAAGATAGAAAATTTTCTAAGTCCACGTTGGACTTAGAAAAATTTTAAAAAATAAAAAAAAACCCTTGGTACTACAAATGGAAAGATAGAAAATTTTCTAAGTCCACGTTGGACTTAGAAAAATTCCAAAAAATAAAAAAAAACCCTTGGTACTACAAATGGAAAGATAGAAAATTTTCTAAGTCCACGTTGGACTTAGAAAAATTTTAAAAAATAAAAAAAAACCCTTGGTACTACAAATGGAAAGATAGAAAATTTTCTAAGTCCACGTTGGACTTAGAAAAATTCCAAAAAATAAAAAAAACCCTTGGTACTACAAATGGAAAGATAGAAAATTTTCTAAGTCCACGTTGGACTTAGAAAAATTCCAAAAAATAAAAAAAACCCTTGGTACTACAAATGGAAAGATAGAAAATTTTCTAAGTCCACGTTGGACTTAGAAAAATTCCAAAAAATAAAAAAAAACCCTTGGTACTACAAATGGAAAGATAGAAAATTTTCTAAGTCCACGTTGGACTTAGAAAAATTTTAAAAAATAAAAAAAAACCCTTGGTACTACAAATGGAAAGATAGAAAATTTTCTAAGTCCACGTTGGACTTAGAAAAATTCCAAAAAATAAAAAAAACCCTTGGTACTACAAATGGAAAGATAGAAAATTTTCTAAGTCCACGTTGGACTTAGAAAAATTCCAAAAAATAAAAAAAACCCTTGGTACTACAAATGGAAAGATAGAAATTTTTCTAAGTCCACGTTGGACTTAGAAAAATTTCTGATATTTTTTCGTTTTGTACTACCAAGGCTCTGGTTGACTTACGGCGCCGGTTGAAGGGGTTTAGCCCGAGGAGGGGGCTTAAGTTTGGGGTACCAGGGACCGACTGGGGCGGTCGGTCCCTGGAGGTCCAGTAGGGGCCGGGTGTGTCTAGATTGTGGCCGGGGATAGGGAGCCTTTTTTCGGGTATAGGTCCCAGGGTTAGACCCCTGGTTCTATGGGGCTCCAGGGGTCCACGTGACCGGCTACTCTGCCCCAGAATGGGGCCTTGAGGCTGGGTATAAAGCCTGGCCTCCTGAGCCCTGGTTCTATGGGGCTCCAGGGGTCCACGTGACCGGCTACTCTGCCCCAGAATGGGGCCTTGAGGCTGGGTATAAAGCCTGGCCTCCTGAGCCCTGGTTCTATGGGGCTCCAGGGGTCCACGTGACCGGCTAGTGTGCCCCAGAATGGGGCCTTGAGGCTGGGTATAAAGCCTGGCCTCCTGAGCCCTGGTTCTATGGGGCTCCAGGGGTCCATGTGACCGGCTAGTGTGCCCCAGAATGGGGCCTTGAGGCTGGGTCTAAAGCTGGGACTTTTTACCCCTGGTTCTATGGGGCTCCAGGGGTCCAGTTGCCCAGCTACTGTGCCCCAGAATGGGGCCTTCAGGCCGGGTCAAGGCCCGGCCTTTTTACCCCTGGTTCTATGGGGCTCCATGTCCCCAGCAACTACCAAGAGGCAAAACTCGCTACGTGTGAAAGTGGGACTTTGTCATTTTTCTAAACTGGAGGCATGGTACTACCGGGGTGAAGCAAGTCCCAATGGAGGCTTGCTGTTAGCTTCCGGAGGATGGCAGGGGAAAAAGCAACAAAAGGGAACAGATGTCCCTTCATTTTGGTCCGGGGAAGGTACCCTGCGAATCCTGCCTGCCTGCGCCTGGAGGAACACCACTTAAAATCGTGGTTTCTGAAATGGGGGAAGCACGTGAAAAAATACCTCCCAAAAAAGTGTTAAATGCACTATGCAGAAGGTGTCTCCATTGACCTTGAATGGGGAGGCCCCAGCAACTACCAAGAAGCAAAACTCAATCACGTCTGGCAAAATAGACAGGTCCCCAGCAACTACCAAGAGGCAAAACTCGCTACGTCTGAAAGTTGGACTTTGTCATTTTTCTGAACTGGAGGCATGGTACTACCAGAGGGAGGCTGAAATTATTCTAAGTCCCACCAGAGGCATGGTACTACCAGAGTGAAGCTGAAATTTTGTTGGACTTTGTCATTTTTCACAGGGGTCCATATGTTGCTCTACTCTGCCCCAGAATGGGGCCTCGAGGCTGGGTCTAAAGCCGGGCCTTTTTACCCCTGGTTCTATGGGGCTCCAGGGGTCCACGTGCCCGGCTACTGTGCCCCAGAATGGGGCCTTGAGGCTGGGTATAAAGCCTGGCCTTTTTACCCCTGGTTCTATGGGGCTCCAGGGGTCCACGTGCCCGGCTACTGTGCCCCAGAATGGGGCCTTCAGGCTGGGTCAAGGCCCGGCCTTTTTACCCCTGGTTCTATGGGGCTCCAGGTGTCCACGTGCCCGGCTAGTGTGCCCCAGAATGAGGCCTTCAGGCTGGGTATAAAGGCTGGCCATTTTACCCCTGGTTCTATGTGGTTCCACGTGCCCAGGAACTACATATGAGAGTGGGACTTTGTACTGTGTGGACTTAGAAAAAATTCTACCTATGGTTTTGTAGTACCAAGGCTATGTAAAAATATTTCTAAGTGGGACTTAGAAAAATTCCAAAAAGTAAAAAAAACCCTTGGTACTACAAATGGAAAGATAGAAAATTTTCTAAGTCCACATGGGACTCAGAAAAAAATTTCCTTGTGGAAATTTTTCAAAGTATTTTGTGGACTTAGAAAAATTTCTGATATTTTTTCGTTTTGTAGTACCAAGGCTCTGGTTGTCTTACGGCGCTGGTTGAAGGGGTTTAGCCCGAGGAGGGGGCTTAAGTTTGGGGTACCAGGGACCGACTGGGGCGGTCGGTCCCTGGAGGTCCTGTAGGGGCCAGGTGTGTCTAGATTGTGACCGGGGATAGGGAGCCTTTTTTCGGGTATAGGTCCCAGGGTTAGACCCCTGGTTCTATGGGGCTCCAGGGGTCCACGTGCCCGGCTACTCTGCCCCAGAATGGGGCCTTCAGGCTGGGTTAAGGCCTGGTCTTTTTACCCCTGGTTCTATGGGGCTCCAGGGGTCCACGTGCCCGGCTACTGTGCCCCAGAATGGGGCCTTCAGGCTGGGTCAAGGCCCAGCCTTATTACCCCTGGTTCTACGGGGCTCCAGGGGTCCACGTGCCCGGCTACTGTGCCCCAGAATGGGGCCTTCAGGCTGGGTCAAGGCCCAGCCTTATTACCCCTGGTTCTACGGGGCTCCAGGGGTCCACATGCCTGGCTACTGTGCCCCAGAATGGGGCCTTCAGGCTGGGTCAAGGCCCGGCCTTTTTACCCCTGGTTCTATGGGGCTCCAGGTCCCCAGCAACTACCAAGAGGCAAAACTCGCTACGTGTGAAAGTGGGACTTTGTCATTTTTCACAGGGGTCCACGTGCCCAGCTACTGTGCCCCAGAATGGGGCCTTCAGGCTGGGTCAAGGCCCGGCCTTTTTACCCCTGGTTCTATGGGGCTCCAGGTCCCCAGCAACTACCAAGAGGCAAAACTCGCTACGTGTGAAAGTGGGACTTTGTCATTTTTCACAGGGGTCCACGTGCCCAGCTACTGTGCCCCAGAATGGGGCCTTCAGGCTGGGTCAAGGCCCGGCCTTTTTACCCCTGGTTCTATGGGGCTCCAGGTCCCCAGCAACTACCAAGAGGCAAAACTCGCTACGTGTGAAAGTGGGACTTTGTCATTTTTCACAGGGGTCCACGTGCCCAGCTACTGTGCCCCAGAATGGGGCCTTCAGGCTGGGTCAAGGCCCGGCCTTTTTACCCCTGGTTCTATGGGGCTCCAGGTCCCCAGCAACTACCAAGAGGCAAAACTCGCTACGTGTGAAAGTGGGACTTTGTCATTTTTCACAGGGGTCCACGTGCCCAGCTACTGTGCCCCAGAATGGGGCCTTCAGGCTGGGTCAAGGCCCGGCCTTTTTACCCCTGGTTCTATGGGGCTCCAGGTCCCCAGCAACTACCAAGAGGCAAAACTCGCTACGTGTGAAAGTGGGACTTTGTCATTTTTCACAGGGGTCCACGTGCCCAGCTACTGTGCCCCAGAATGGGGCCTTCAGGCTGGGTCAAGGCCCGGCCTTTTTACCCCTGGTTCTATGGGGCTCCAGGTCCCCAGCAACTACCAAGAGGCAAAACTCGCTACGTGTGAAAGTGGGACTTTGTCATTTTTCACAGGGGTCCACGTGCCCAGCTACTGTGCCCCAGAATGGGGCCTTCAGGCTGGGTCAAGGCCCGGCCTTTTTACCCCTGGTTCTATGGGGCTCCAGGTCCCCAGCAACTACCAAGAGGCAAAACTCGCTACGTGTGAAAGTGGGACTTTGTCATTTTTCACAGGGGTCCACGTGCCCAGCTACTGTGCCCCAGAATGGGGCCTTCAGGCTGGGTCAAGGCCCGGCCTTTTTACCCCTGGTTCTATGGGGCTCCAGGGGTCCAGTTGCCCGGCTCCTCTGCCCCAGAATGGGGCCTTCAGGCTGGGTCAAGGCCCGGCTTTTTTACCCCCGGTTCTATGGTGCTCCAGGTCCCCAGCAACTACCAAGAGGCAAAACTCGCTACGTGTGAAAGTGGGACTTTGTCATTTTTCTAAACTGGAGGCATGGTACTACCGGGGTGAAGCAAGGATGGCAGGGGAAAAAGCAACAAAAGGGAACAGATGTCCCTTCATTTTGGTCCGGGGAAGGTGCCCTGCGAATCCTGCCTGCCTGCGCCTGGAGGAACACCACTTAAAATCGTGGTTTCTGAAATGGGGGAAGCACGTGAAAAAATACCTCCCAAAAAAGTGTTAAATGCACTATGCAGAAGGTGTCTCCATTGACCTTGAATGGGGAGGCCCCAGCAACTACCAAGAAGCAAAACTCAATCACGTCTGGCAAAATAGACAGGTCCCCAGCAACTACCAAGAGGCAAAACTCGCTACGTCTGAAAGTTGGACTTTGTCATTTTTCTGAACTGGAGGCATGGTACTACCAGAGTGAGGCTGAAATTTTTCTAAGTCCCACCAGAGGCATGGTACTACCAGGAGTGAAGCTGAAATTTTGTTGGACTTTGTCATTTTTCACAGGGGTCCATATGTTGCTCTACTCTGCCCCAGAATGGGGCCTCGAGGCTGGGTCTAAAGCCGGGCCATTTTACCCCTGGTTCTATGGGGCTCCAGGGGTCCACGTGCCCGGCTACTGTGCCCCAGAATGGGGCCTTCAGGCTGGGTCAAGGCCCAGCCTTATTACCCCTGGTTCTATGGGGCTCCAGGGGTCCACGTGCCCGGCTACTGTACCCCAGATTGGGGCCTTGAGGCTGGGTATAAAGGCTGGCCATTTTACCCCTGGTTCTATGTGGTTCCACGTGCCCAGGAACTCCCGCTAGGCAAAACACGCTACGTATGAGAGTGGGACTTTGTAATGTGTGGACTTAGAAAAATGTCTACCAATGGTTTTGTAGTACCAAGGCTATGTAAAAATATTTCTAAGTCCACATTGGACTTAGAAAAATTCCCAAAAAAATAAAAAAAAAACCCTTGGTACTACAAAGATAAAGATAGAGGAAATTTTTCAAAGTATTGTGTGGACTTAGAAAAATTTCTGATATTTTTTCATTTTGTAGTACCAAGGCTCTGGTTGTCTTACGGCGCCGGTTGAAGGGGTTTAGCCCGAGGAGGGGGCTTAAGTTTGGGGTACCAGGGACCGACTGGGGCGGTCGGTCCCTGGAGGTCCTGTAGGGGCCGGGTGTGTCTAGATTGTGGCCGGGGATAGGGAGCCTTTTTTCGGGTATAGGTCCCAGGGTTAGACCCCTGGTTCTATAGGGCTCCAGGGGTCCACGTACCCGGCTCCTCTGCCCCAGAATGGGGCCTTCAGGCTGGGTTAAGGCCCAGCCCTATTACCCCTGGTTCTACGGGGCTCCAGGGGTCCACGTGCCCGGCTACTCTGCCCCAGAATGGGGCCTTCAGGCTGGGTTAAGGCCTGGTCTTTTTACCCCTGGTTCTATGGGGCTCCAGGGGTCCACGTGCCCGGCTACTGTGCCCCAGAATGGGGCCTTCAGGCTGGGTCAAGGCCCAGCCTTATTACCCCTGGTTCTACGGGGCTCCAGGGGTCCACGTGCCCGGCTACTGTGCCCCAGAATGGGGCCTTCAGGCTGGGTCAAGGCCCAGCCTTATTACCCCTGGTTCTACGGGGCTCCAGGGGTCCACGTGCCCGGCTACTGTGCCCCAGAATGGGGCCTTCAGGCTGGGTCAAGGCCCAGCCTTATTACCCCTGGTTCTACGGGGCTCCAGGGGTCCACGTGCCCTTCTCCTCTGCCCCAGAATGGGGCCTTCAGGCTGGGTCAAGGCCCGGCCTTTTTACCCCTGGTTCTATGGGGCTCCAGGGGTCCACGTGCCCTTCTCCTCTGCCCCAGAATGGGGCCTTCAGGCTGGGTCAAGGCCCGGCCTTTTTACCCCTGGTTCTATGGGGCTCCAGGGGTCCACGTGCCCTTCTCCTCTGCCCCAGAATGGGGCCTTCAGGCTGGGTCAAGGCCCAGCCCTATTACCCCTGGTTCTACGGGGCTCCAGGGGTCCACGTGCCCGGCTACTGTGCCCCAGAATGGGGCCTTAAGGCTGGGTCTAAAGCCTGGCCTTTTTACCCCTGGTTCTATGGGGCTCCAGGGGTCCACGTGCCCTGCTCCTCTGCCCCAGAACGGGGCCTTCAGGCTGGGTCAAGGCCCAGCCCTATTACCCCTGGTTCTACGGGGCTCCAGGGGTCCACGTGCCCGGCTACTGTGCCCCAGAATGGGGCCTTAAGGCTGGGTCTAAAGCCTGGCCTTTTTACCCCTGGTTCTATGGGGCTCCAGGGGTCCACGTGCCCTTCTCCTCTGCCCCAGAATGGGGCCTTCAGGCTGGGTCAAGGCCCAGCCCTATTACCCCTGGTTCTACGGGGCTCCAGGGGTCCACGTGCCCGGCTACTGTGCCCCAGAATGGGGCCTTAAGGCTGGGTCTAAAGCCTGGCCTTTTTACCCCTGGTTCTATGGGGCTCCAGGGGTCCACGTGCCCTGCTCCTCTGCCCCAGAACGGGGCCTTCAGGCTGGGTCAAGGCCCAGCCCTATTACCCCTGGTTCTACGGGGCTCCAGGGGTCCACGTGCCCGGCTACTGTGCCCCAGAATGGGGCCTTAAGGCTGGGTCAAGGCCCGGCCCTATTACCCCTGGTTCTACGGGGCTCCAGGGGTCCACGTGCCCTTCTCCTCTGCCCCAGAATGGGGCCTTCAGGCTGGGTCAAGGCCCAGCCCTATTACCCCTGGTTCTACGGGGCTCCAGGGGTCCACGTGCCCGGCTACTGTGCCCCAGAATGGGGCCTTAAGGCTGGGTCTAAAGCCTGGCCTTTTTACCCCTGGTTCTATGGGGCTCCAGGGGTCCAAGTGCCCTTCTCCTCTGCCCCAGAATGGGGCCTTCAGGCTGGGTCAAGGCCCGGCCTTTTTACCCCTGGTTCTATGGGGCTCCAGGGGTCCACGTGCCCTTCTCCTCTGCCCCAGAATGGGGCCTTCAGGCTGGGTCAAGGCCCGGCCTTTTTACCCCTGGTTCTATGGGGCTCCAGGGGTCCACGTGCCCTGCTCCTCTGCCCCAGAACGGGGCCTTCAGGCTGGGTCAAGGCCCAGCCCTATTACCCCTGGTTCTACGGGGCTCCAGGGGTCCACGTGCCCGGCTACTGTGCCCCAGAATGGGGCCTTAAGGCTGGGTCTAAAGCCTGGCCTTTTTACCCCTGGTTCTATGGGGCTCCAGGGGTCCACGTGCCCGGCTCCTCTGCCCCAGAATGGGGCCTTCAGGCTGGGTCAAGGCCCGGCCTTTTTACCCCTGGTTCTATGGGGCTCCAGGTCCCCAGCAACCACCAAGAGGCAAAACTCGCTACGTGTGAAAGTGGGACTTTGTCATTTTTCTAAACTGGAGGCATGGTACTACCGGGGTGAAGCAAGTCCCATTGGAGGCTTGCTGTTAGCTTCCGGAGGATGGCAGGGGAAAAAGCAACAAAAGGGAACAGATGTCCCTTCATTTTGGTCCGGGGAAGGTACCCTGCGAATCCTGCCTGCCTGCGCCTGGAGGAACACCACTTAAAATCGTGGTTTCTGAAATGGGGGAAGCACGTGAAAAAAAACCTCCCAAGAAAGTGCTAAATGCACTATGCAGAAGGTGTCTCCATTGACTTTGAATGGGGAGGCCCCAGCAACTACCAAGAAGCAAAACTCAATCACGTCTGGCAAAATAGACAGGTCCCCAGCAACTACCAAGAGGCAAAACTCGCTACGTCTGAAAGTTGGACTTTGTCATTTTTCTGAACTGGAGGCATGGTACTACCAGAGTGAGGCTGAAATTTTTCTAAGTCCCACCAGAGGCATGGTACTACCAGAATGAAGCTGAAATTTTTCTAAGTCCCACCAGAGGCATGGTACTACCAGGAGTGAAGCTTACATTTTTCTAAGTCCCACCAGAGGCATGGTACTACCAGAATGAAGCTGAAATTATTCTAAGTCCCACCAGAGGCATGGTACTACCAGAGTGAATCTGAAATTTTTCTAAGTCCCACCAGAGGCATGGTACTACCAGAATGAAGCTGAAATTATTCTAAGTCCCACCAGAGGCATGGTACTACCAGAGTGAATCTGAAATTTTTCTAAGTCCCACCAGAGGCATGGTACTACCAGAGTGAATCTGAAATTTTTCTAAGTCCCACCAGAGCCTTATTGGTGGGTCTAACGCCCGGCCTTTTGACCCCTGGTTCTATGTGGTTCCAGGGGTCCAGATGCCCTGCCTTTTTACCCCCAGAACCGGGCCTTCTGGGCGGGTTACATCCTGGCCATTAGACCCCTGGTTCCTGGAGGTCCTGTCGCCTGTCACTGAAAATGAGGCGTGTACTCATTGAATTTTGAATCCTGTAGGCGGGGACCATGGGAATCGGTTTGTGGGTGGGGTACAACTGGTGTTGGCAGAGGAAGAAGGACGAGGTTGAGTGAAGATGGCGAAAAAGCGGAGATGTAGCGAACTGAGGCAGCTGGCGGTGGAAGAAAGCAGGTTTAGGAGTATTTCAGGAGATACTGCGGCAGGTGAGGGGGAAAGAGAAGGGAGAGTAGGTCGGAGATACCCAGCAAAGAAGAAGGGCAGAGGGAGCGGGTGTGGTGCGCACCATGTGCCTTCGAAGGACCGAGGGCACCAGCATGGCCCAGGTGAATCCGGTTCAGAGGGTCCCAGTGAACCAGACCCGGATACGTCAGACGAATGGCTGCCGTCTGTTTCGTCTGACACCGACACAGCCTCATCGCCGGAGCGGGAGCCAGATCGCTCCGATAATGGACGTGACAGAGGTAAGAATTAACCCCCATTCAGTCCTTGTTACATGAACACCATTTTCCTCCAGTTGTATTATGGGCACCTGTTGCTAATCATTATGGTAATTATGTGTTACAGGTGGTGGGTCCAGCAGGGCCCCCATCCCTCCTCGTGGTGGAGGACAAAGAAAGAAAGGTGTGTCAGCTAGGGGCTGGGACCACGACCAGGACCAGGACCAGGGCTGGTGTCAAGCCGGCTGGGAACCCCTGGGGTTGGCGTTTACTGCAACACCGGGCCCTCAGAACGCTGCGGCGGACTTAGACTCCAATGAGCCGGCCGATTACCTAGACCTGTTTGTGACAGATGAGCTGCTGCAGCATATTCGCGCTCAGACCAACTTGTATGCTCGTCAGTACTTTGAAGCCAACCCTGAGGCGCTACCACACAGCAGAGGTAATGCCTGGAAGCCAGTGTCAGTCCCAGAACTGAAAACATTCTTTGCACTGAGTTTCCTCACTGGCTACATCAAAAAGCCAAGCCTTGACTTATACTGGAGTGTAGAGGAAATAGATGCAACACCATATTTCAGCCAGACAATGTCCAGGAACAGATTTCAAATTATATGGCGGTTCCTCCATTTCAATAACAATGCCACACAAAATACTGCTGATAAAATGTACAAAGTCCGCCCAGTGTTAGATTATCTTGTTGGGAAATGCAAAGAACTGTACCAGCCAGGAGAAAACATTTGCATTGATGAGGGCATGATGCAGTGGCGGGGGCGCCTATCGTTCCGAGTGTATAACCCACAAAAGCCGGTGAAGTATGGTATAAAATCGTACATTCTGTGTGACTCTGCGACAGGGTACTGCTTCAACTTGCGGCCTTATGTGGGTGAAGGTAGTACTCTGCCAGAGATAGTGTTCTCTCTGCTTGATCGTCTCCAGGGTCATGGTTATACTGTCTACATGGACAATTTCTATAATTCTGTGTCCCTGTGCGAACGCTTACTGAGAGCACAGACAAACGTCTGTGGAACCCTCAGGAAAAACAGGGGAGAGCCATTGATCATCCGGGATATCAAAAAGTCTGACCTGGGGGCAGGGGAACGAATTGTGCGGCACAACGGGCGCATGATGGTGGTAGCTTGGCAGGACAAACGAATCGTGAAGATGGTGACAACCTGCCACCAAGACAGAATGGAAGGGGTTGATGTGTGGCAGAGGGGGCAGAGACATAAAGTGACCCAGTTTAAACCAGTGTGTGTGATCGCCTACAACTCCAACATGAATGGCGTGGATAAACTGGACCAGAATGTGGCCTACTACCCCTTCATAAGGAGGTCCCTAAACTGGTCAAAGAAGTTTGTGGCTTACATGTTCCAAATTGCCATGTTTAACGCATATGTTCTTTATAGGGCCAGAAATCCACAACAATGTAAGTCACTTTTGGAGTTCACACGCAGGGTCGTGAGGATGTGGTCAGGGAAGCAGCATGGGGTGCTGGAGGCGGAGACGGCCCAGGCAGACGAAGCACACAATCCCAGAGCACCGTACAACATGGACCCTGAAAGTAGGCTGGATGGCAACATGGCGAGGCACAGGCTGGAAAAGCTGATGCCCACCCCCAACAAGACCAGGCCAACACGGAGGTGTCGTGTCTGTGCGCGCAGCGGCCGCCGCAGTGAGACCAGGATGTGGTGTGTTTCCTGCCGTGTGGCGTTACATGCAGGACATTGTTTTACAGCATATCACACACAGAGAAATAGTACACTGACTAGGGCATGTTTATGAATAAATGACTGTTTTTCTATCAAACACCTTGTTTTATGTGTTGTTTTTGTTGTTTCATAGAAGTCTACACTTTCTGTGTTCATAAAGTCATAAAACTCAATATTCTTTGGTTCTAAAAAAATCACTCAAGATTCTCCAAAACTGCTGGCACTGTGAGGCTGGCTGTTCAGAAAATAGCTGGCAGTGAATGAGTTAAGTGCAGAGTACATTTACACTTAATATTTTGGTCTGACCATGTAGGGACCACATGTACAGACCCTTATAAGGGAGACAGGTGGTTTGTTTTCCGTGTTAGTGCCTTTAAATAGTTCGCCAGTGACTTTTACTGACGAGAGAATTAGCCCATTCATTCATGCTAATGCTATTACATGCTAAATCGCGGTTGTCATTTTAACACATCTAAAGCATATTTCCACTTATTATTTCGGTCTGACAACGTAGGGACCACATGTACAGACCCTTATAAGGTGAGACAGGTGGTTTGTTTTACATGTTAGGGTCTTCAAAGAGTTCGCCAGGGACTTTTACTGACGAGAGAATTAGCCGATTCATTCATGCTAATATCAGGGTGATATTGTGGTCAAGTGATTTGAAGCTCCGAAGGAGACAGCAGTGAAATGTCGTGGGATGATATTTCACTAGAGTTACGACACCCCTGCCTAGAACAACAGTCAAAGCACAAATATACTTTGTCGAAATTTGAGGATTATCGATATTGTTTTGCGAAAAACTAATGGAAACAACACCTCTGTCACTTGAATACCAAAAATGTAACCCACATGTTAGCAAAATAAATAAAGAACAGATCTCTTTGGAAAGTTTCTTTTCGAAGAGGAAAAGGCCACTGAAGAGACAGAAGAAGAGCCTCCAACTTCCAAGAAAAGGAAAGATTTTAACAGACAACAACAAAAGACAATTAAAAGTTAATTAATATTAACTTAATTAAAGGACTCATTTTATGCTTATTTATTAATATTAACTTCATTAAAGGACTCATTCTATGGTTATTTATTAATATTGTTGTTCTTCATTGTTATTGAATTCATTGTGTGTTGGTTCTATTTAACTAACTAGTAGCACTACCACCACCTAATGGGCTACAGTGTGAAAGAAGAGATCAGCAATAGAGGGGAAAAAATAAGGAATTTTGTGTTTGTTGATTGAAAACTTCAAAGACGAGTTCAAGATACAGTTGGTCTCAATTTAATCATTTATTCAGGTCACATGGAAAATATAAATGTCAGCACTGGTCTCTGTGGACCAGCATCCCACAGGGCTCAAGCACAAAAAGCCCTGAATTCTGGTGTTCTGTCAAAATGGGTATCCCTGTCTAAATGAGCTAACATTGGCCAAAATTGACAATAATCTACAAATTCACATTATTCCATCAAAATATGTTACTTTACATTTGGAAATGTTACTATTGATATCGTATAATGCTCCCATTATAGGTAGACTTTTTATGTTTTATTTTTTATATTGTATTTAGATTTAGTTACTTAAAGGTAGACTATTGTTTGTGCCCAACTAAGGTGAACAATAACACCCACACAACTCATGTGCATTATGTTCATGTCGTACAAAACTGATTTACAACTTACTAATATTAATATTCAATCTATCATAGGCATGTTATTGATTATATGTTTACTGGTCAAAGACACAATCAAATATATATATATATCCATGTCAATTACACATCCATCTGTCTGAGGATGAATGAACTGAGGGGATATTTCTCTGTGAAAATGCTTGGTGGTTATGCGCATGCTCAGAAGAGCTTGGGAGCCAAATGTGACGGGATGAACATTTTGACAAAACACGGGTCTGAATTTACATTGTTCTTGGGTGACTCCACCCCGAACAACGAGGTTGGACTTCACAACATCATGACTCCTAGGACATGTGGAATTGTGTGTGTGTGTGTGTGTGTGAGATGTATGTTTGTGTAAATACATAAACAGAGTATGTGTGTGTGGTGAATGGGTGGTTGTGTGTGTGTGTGTATGTGTGGGGGGGGGGGGTAAAATAAATAAATCAACTGTGTGCGTGCGCGCGCAACAAAAAGTCAGTTCACATAGGTCGCAGTTAGTGCCTGAACTTATCGATGTCCCAGGATCCATAAAAATGTAATCGGGACACAATTATCATATCTGGTAAAATAGAAAATTAGATCTGGAAAAAAGTTCCATTAGTTGCAAAACCAACACATATATAGACTTAGACTACCCTTTCAGTTATAATTAAAAAAAAAAAAAAAACTAAACTGCAAAAATACTTTGGATTTTCGATGCACCGGCATCACCAGTACAGGTGCAGCTCATTAGACGCTTCGGCTCCAGTGCGCATGCGCTCACTATGCGCAGAACACTCTTGTCAGAACATTCACTCAAATATGACAGTCACTGCACAGAAGCTCTGAAATGCTAAAGTGGTTAAAACAGACCGAAGTGTCCGAGGGCAAAAGTCCGACACGACGTCCTCGGAAACGTGATCTAAAGGTTCGTCACTTGGAAATGTAGTAAGTTATTTATGATTATTAGCTTACGATGCTAATGCTTAGGTAGTAACTACTGTGAATATGGCTGCTCTACAGACAAGGCTAGCAACTGAATTAACTTAATGAATTAGTAATAAAAAAAACCCAAAACTTAATGAATTAGTAAAAAATAATAATAATTAAGGCACAGGATATTGATACGACAGCCGGCGATAGAGGTACGGCAGTGAACTGCGCATGCTCTAACCCCTAACCGACAGGACAGCTAGTTCACGGCTACCGTATGAATATCCAGTTCGAAAACGTAATGGCCGTGTCTCAATACCAAGTACGCTGAATTCGTACTTGCGTCCAACTTCCAAGTACAGACTCGGGAGGACGCTGGGCGGTTATTGTGCAATTGGGACGGCAGCATAATTGATTACGTCACTAACTAAGCTCGTCTTGACTTGCCTACCTCTGGTTATTTTCTTCAATAATGTATATTTGACATTAAACGAACTATGATATAAAACAAAACCCTGTCATTATTCATGCGTATTGCAGACAAATAAATCAAATAAAAAAAAGTTGATTTATATTTTGTCAGCTATAGTTTATAGTAATGTAGAAATGTACTGGGTTATAGTGAGAGGCGTTTCAAATATTCATTCATACATTCTAAAAACCTTACATAAAAAACCTAAGGTGGTACTATTACCTTACTAAGGTTGACACTGCATTATATGACACTATGTTACTAATATTAAAATGCTTTAGCCCATTGTTTCCCGATTTTTCAGGGACCATTACGACCCAATTCACAATATGCCTTTTCAATAAATGTCGGGAGAGTTCATTTGTGCATAAATTAACATGCTTGACCATTTTACTGGCATTTCTACACACACACACACACACACACACACACACACACACACACACATACACACACACACACACACACACACACACACACTCACACACACTCAATTAGAAATAAATACATGCACACTATCTCAGTTTTTATTCCTCTCATCAGGAAAACAAGACATTTTAAATGTTGTATAAAAGATGTACTTCGTATATAATTCTTAAATTGGCAGAAATTATTTTTATTTATTTGGCAACCTCGATAAAATGTCCTGTGATTCACCTGGGGGATTACAACTTCCTCTTAGGCAATGACACACCAGACACATACCTATAGATTTTCTTCTGGATACTTTTGACTTTATATTAATGCAGTGGTTCTGAAACAGGGTCCACAGAGAGGGTGAGGTGAATGACCTCAGCAAAAACCTCAGTCAATCATCTCCAAAACCATAGAGTCAGACAATGTAACACAAGTAGAAACCTTCTCAAACACTTGAACAGTTTTTTTAAGGGAATGTAAATAATTTAATAATGTCATTCTAATCAGGCATTTTAAATTTAAAATGACAATTCATATTTACAACTGAATTTACTAATAAATATTATATAGTAAAAATACAAATTCATAACAATTAAACAATTCTAAAAAACAAAGTTCTCTAAAAAAACAAAAACCTTATTATTATATCAATAAACAGGACCGAGACCCCATTGCAGAAGTTCACACTAATTAATAATAATGTATCTGTTCTGAACACATTCTTCTGTGGAGGGGACCTGAAAGTAGCCTTTAGGTTATCTACGAACAGCATCACCATGGTGCTGCAGATACTGACCCTGGAAAAAACCCATGGATGGAACCTTCTAGAGGGTCACAGTAGACATATGTGACTGTGGAACCTTCTAGAGGGTCATAGTAGACATATGTGACTGTGGAACCTTCTAGAGGGTCACAGTAGACATATGTGACTGTGGAACCTTCTAGAGGGTCATAGTAGACACATGTGACTGTAGAACCTTCTAGAGGGTCATAGTAGACATATGTGACTGTGGAACCTTCTAGAGGGTCACAGTAGACATATGTGACTGTGGAACCTTCTAGAGGGTCATAGTAGACATATGTGACTGTAGAACCTTCTAGAGGGTCATAGTAGACTCATGTGACTGTAGAACCTTCTAGAGGGTCACAGCAAACATATGTGACTGTGGAACCTTCTAGAGGGTCATAGTAGACATATGTGACTGTAGAACCTTCTAGAGGGTCATAGTAGACATATGTGACTGTGGAACCTTCTAGAGGGTCATAGTAGACATATGTGACTGTAGAACCTTCTAGAGGGTCATAGTAGACATATGTGACTGTGGAACCTTCTAGAGGGTCATAGTAGACACATGTGACTGTAGAACCTTCTAGAGGGTCATAGTAGACTCATGTGACTGTAGAACCTTCTAGAGGGTCACAGCAAACATATGTGACTGTGGAACCTTCTAGAGGGTCATAGTAGACACATGTGACTGTGGAACCTTCTAGAGGGTCATAGTAGACATATGTGACTGTAGAACCTTCTAGAGGGTCATAGTAGACATATGTGACTGTAGAACCTTCTAGAGGGTCACAGTAGACATATGTGACTGTGGAACCTCCTACAGCAGGGTTGTCCAATAGGCGGCCGGCCCGCGGGACACAGGACACGGACTGGCCCACACCAACTTGTGAGCAAAAATTATTCTTTTTTTTTTTTTTAATATTTTGGCGGTGCAGCATTAGCGGCGTCATCTCTGCCCCACGTGTGTTTTTATTTTTTCTCATCTTTTATTTTTCTTTCTCTCGTCTTTTTTTGGAGTGTGTGAAGCGCGGCTCTCCTGCGACATATGTGTAAACTGGACCTTTCCTCACTACTCAGCCATTTCCCCATGTGGTGGGCATCTGGAGGTGCACGTACATGCACGCACGCATTCATGCAAACACACACACACACACACCTGCTGCAGAACCGGACCACCGTTATATACTCATAATTCGTGCACTAGAATAGAAAACATGATGTCGGACCAAACCATTGACATAAGTTTGATGTATGTTCCATGTAAATATTGAAGATTGTGTGTTAATTGAAGGATGTGTATGTCCATGGGTGGAGCTGAGGGATATTTAAAGGGGAGCTTTTCCCAGTAGTGTGGGGGGTTGGAGTTGAGTTCTGCAGATTTTGAGATTTGAATTTGAAGTAAGAGTGTGGCTGAAATCAGTTTTTTAGTGCTGAATGGTAAAAGAGACCACCTTTATTTTATGTTTTGAGATCTCTATTTTTTTTTTTTTTTTTTTTGCACTGTAAAAACTGTGCACTCCTTATCGCTGCTGGTAAATGAAAAACCACTGAAGTCGAATGAACCCTTCACAAATATATATATATATATATATATATATATATATATATATATATATATATATATATATATATATTAGTATTTATTATTTAAGTATGTCCAACTGGCTGCTGTATTACTGTTGATTTGTTCCAGCAGACTAGCAAAGTATATTTATAAAATTGTATTTAGAGTTAACTAGCTGCTGTTATAAATCTGTCAACTCTCAGAGCAGAGTGTAATAACCAAATATTTATTTTGAGTAAATGGTTGGTTCTCAACTTTTGTTTCCAGAGTGCAATTTGTCTTTGTGTGACCCTCATCAATAGTTTTTCTGAATCCCAGGAACAACTAATAATGTTATAATGGACTAGAAGTGCAGGTTCTACATTATTATCTGTACTGTCACTGGAGTGGGGCTGTTGTGGCGACCCCGTCCCTGCTGCCGTTTGCCCCACAGGTGCTGTGGCCCTCGGCTTGGTGCCCAGGTCAGAATTTGGCCCTTGATGAAATCTTATTGGGGAACCCTGTCCTACAGGGTCACAGCAGACATATGTTCCATGCCACTAGCCATTGTGTGCGTGGTTCCCTGTCAGGGAACGGTGTGTGAAGAAGGAACTGTCCAGCTCTGTGCTGCAGGCGAACTACCTACATGTATGACTGAACATGACTCCATCTAGACCAGGGGTCTCCAACTCCGGTCCTAGAGCGCTACTGTCCTGCATATTTTCGATATTTCCCTCTTCCAGCACACCTGATTCAAATGATCAGCCTCTCATCACACTCTGCAGAAGACTGAGAATGACTGTCAGGTGTGCTGGAAGAGGGAAACATCTAAAACATGCAGGACAGTTGGCTGTTGGGCTAGTGGGCTACTGGGCTAGTGGGCTACTGGGCTACTGGGCTACTGGGCTACTGGGCTACTGGGCTAGTGGGCTGTTGGACTAGTGGGCTACTGGGCTACTGGGCTAGTGGGCTGTTGGACTAGTGGGCTACTGGGTTACTGGGCTGTTGGGCTAGTGGGCTATTGGGCTAGTGGGCTGTTGGGCTAGTGGGCTGTTGGACTAGTGGGCTACTGGGTTACTGGGCTGTTGGGCTAGTGGGCTATTGGGCTAGTGGGCTGTTGGGCTAGTGGGCTGTTGGACTAGTGGGCTACTGGGTTACTGGGCTGTTGGGCTAGTGGGCTATTGGGCTAGTGGGCTGTTGGGCTAGTGGGCTGTTGGACTAGTGGGCTAGTGAACTGCTGGGCTAGTGGACTAGTGGGCTGGTGGTATTAGTGGTACTTCAGTTTTTTTCTTTTAGCAAATATTTGTAAAAACAAGGTGTGTATATATTTAATAAAAAGTCACTTCTATCTGTACAGGGTCGGCTGCTCCGTGTTCAAAGGGAAAGTGTAATAATTGAAAGTTCCATGAAGGCCTCAGTGCCTTTTGCTCTCATGTCCCACAGTATTTGCTTTAACGGCTTTAAAGTGATGGATTTGGTGATAGTAATGTCCACGTCGTAAGTCTGATCAAAGTCTATATGTATTCATTGTGCCATAAGTATACACCTTGTTCTGTGGCTTTTATGTTGTATACGCTGGATGTCTGATCAAACAAAAGACACACCCAGGCTCTCAGTAGGAGCCATAAAAAGGTGGTTTATTAAAGAAGCGTATGCTGGCCTTTGACATGGCTGCCAAAGCGCTTTGACTCTGCTTTGAACCTTTTCACATGAGTCGTGTGTACTCTGGAGGAAGGTCCAGTTTAATCATTTTATTCATTTGTTGAAATTGTCGATGGCTGAGAAGAAACCTTGAAATGTATTTTTCTGAACCAAAATCGAAGTAATGTACAATGACTTGACCTAATTAAAAAAAAAAAAATATTAATAATGATAATAACTTACATAGCATAAACTCTATTAATGCAGTGGCCATATACAGTCACAGAAAAGTCATCAGACTTGGGTTATAACAGTTCAACACCAGTTCAAATGGGTAGGAATGGGCGGTATGAAAGTATCACACCTTATGAGCTATTTTTTTTTTTTATACATGGTAGAGATTTTTGCCGTACATCCTGCATCAGTCGTTTCATTTCTTTATTCGAACAGGTAAAAACAAAATAAGTAAAACATCCAAAGTATTTAAGCAGAAATTAAAGCGACCCCTCTTTATCATCCGAGATAATTACACCTTGTTCTAAAGGGTGTAGGATGAAGTTAACCAGACTTATCTAGTCCTACCCCTTTGTATTAAGTCAGTCAGAACATGTTTATTCAACCAAAAAGAGAAGAGTGCAGTGAAAAAGAGAAACCTGTTCCTGTCTAGACATTAATATTTCCATTTGTTTCCTGTATCCACTTCGAATGTGTTTGATAAAAACCTGTTTAAACTTTTGCACTGATTCAAAGGTTTTCATTTCTTCACTGCAGTTGTTCCACACATTAACTCCTTTAACTGAAATACAATGCTTTTTAAAATGAGTACGTACAGGTGGTTTTTAAATAGAAATTCCCCTCAGATTGTGTTTATTTTGTGTCACTTGTAACAACGTTTGGACACTTTGTGGGAACTGGTTTTACTTACTTTGTGGATTATTTTAATTGTTTTGAGGTTGACCAAACCCTTAAATGTTAATGCCTTTAATTAGATGAACAGTAGGTTTGATGGTTCTATAGGTGCTTTATTTACACTCCTTTTTGCTGTTTCTTTTATTTATTTATTTTTGTTCTTTTTTTGTTTGCATTGGTTCTCATTGTTTAACACCACAGAGAGGGTGTCAACATTATTTGAGATCAATGCATATTTTAGTCTTGCAGCCAAATATTTTAATATTTAGTGCATGTGTGTGACCATCAGCGGTCCTCCCTGAAAGCTGAGCAGACATCCTTTATTAGAACTCTCTATTATAAGCCAGGGAGGGCAGTGCTACACCTCAGTGATGTGTGGGGGAAACAAAGACTGGACAGGACGGACAGGACGAACGAGGACAGAAGTTAACAGGCGGCGCTATTGCAGTTAAAGACTGTAAGGTGGTGTGTTATTCCAACTACTAACTGTCCATCAATAAAAATAAATAAATAAATTGAAAAAAGAGAAGAAAACCAAACTAGCACAAAAGAAAAAGAGATTCACTAAATAAATAATTAAACAAAACGGTAGTGAGCACCATAATTGTGGATGACTTGATAATACAAAATAGAGTGCAATAGAATAGAAGGGGACACTAGTGCAAAAAGAGAATGAGTTTAGGGTAGAGATTCTCAGCACATTCTGGGGGGTCCCATCATTCGCTGAAATGGGACTTGGCAGTAGCTGGCGAGACCCGATCAAACATGCAAGTGTGAAGGACCCCGAAGGCCAGAACAGCAATCACGGCGAGGCAGGGCCGAGCCAACAGGGCACCCCTCACCCTGGGCCATAGGATCCACAGGACGCTGTCCCTCGAGAGCCACCGGGGCCACCGTGAACGACGCAAACCTGGAGAACAAGAGGGAGCAGCTACAGACCCCTCCAGCACACCAAGACCGACCCAGGTGGCCCGGGGCACGAGGACCCACCCACCACCTTAACCCCAACCCCGCCCACCCCAGCGCCCACCAAACCTCCCACCCCACCCCTCGACCTGCCCAACCCCAGCCCCACACCCTCCCCCGAGGGGGCCAACGGCCCCACACAGCCAGGAAGCCAGACACAGGGGCCAAGCGGCCCACCAAAGGTGCGGCACCCAGCCCATCACAAGGCAGGCTGCTACTGCCAGAGAACAACGGAGCCGTGACCCAGAGGGACCACAGCCCCCATGTCCCGGGGACCCCTCAGCCACAGTAACATGGATGGTAGTCCACCCCCGCTACCCCATAGCCACAAGGGGGCCGGGTCCCACCGGCGAGGCCATATTAGTGAAACCCCCCCCCCACCCATTCCTCCCTGTTAATATGTCTCCAGATCCCTGACTGGGGACATTACCCCTGCACCGTGATTGTGTAACCCTGAGTGTCATGTGGTGCATTAAAAGTGGAGAGGCTGGGCGAGGCATCCAGGGGGCAGACCAGAGGACCACAGAGGATGGATACTCTGCAGCCTACCCTGGCCCAAGTTCCCCGAGCCGTCCCAGACCTACCCCTAAGGTGTGAATGTGTGTGGTGCTTTAAAAAGAAATTAGAGAGCAGGGGAGGCAAGCAAGAGGGTGATGGGGAAGAGACAAGGCTGTAGAGCCCTGCCATCTGCCCCACCACCGACCCCATCCCTCCCGCTACCACCTGCTCTCGAGGCCCTAACTGTTGTGTCCCTATATGTGCCTAAAAGTAGCTATATACAGTGAGGTGTGAAGTATGTGAAGTGCACAGTAAGAGGCAGTCTGGTGTGGGTCTGGCCCATGAGGACAGAGCGGCAGGGGAGACGGGTAGTGAGACCACTGCTACTGATGCAGAGGGCCCCCAGAGCCCGAGGCCAAGGTGGGCCCACCCGAACCCGACCGGCCCAGCCAGCACCAAAACCCAGAGAAGTTGCAACGCTAGCTGTTTTTTAAAGTCTGAATATTATTTGTTTGTTTAGTATGTGTTCCCTCATACTTACACACAGTACGTCATGTATGAGAGAATGAAGGAACAGAATAATGTGTAGAGTGATGACTGCTTTACATGATATTTGACTTTGTTTAATAATGCAATTGATTTGGATGGAATGTTCTGGATGTGTGACTTCCAGGATAATTTACTGTCAATAATGACTCAAAGAAACTTTATTTCATTTTCTTTCTATTTCTATGTTATTTATCATTAATTTCTTTTGTGACTCATTTGTCTGATTTCCAAATATTGTGAGTTAGTTTTTGCTTAAATTTAATGTGAGTTTATTTGAGTCAAACCAGCTCTTCAGTTGATTTAATTTGTCTGCCACTGTGTCCCAGAGTTGTTCCAAATGATCCCCACAGCGAAGCAACTTAGTGTCGTCTGCAAATGAAATGATTTGAAGTGTATTTGAAACCTCAAATATGTTATTGATGTAAAGGATAAATAACAATGGTCCCAGCACTGAGCCCTGGGGCACTCCACACTTCACTGTCTGTAGTTTGGATTTACAGTTATTGATCTGCACATATTGATTTCTGTTGCTTCGATAACTGGATATCCAGGTGAGTGGTTGGCCTATGATTCTGTATTTTTGTTGTTTTATTAATAATAGGTCATGGTCAACTGTGTCAAAAGGTTTTTTTTTTTTTTGTTTTTTTTTTTTTTTTAGATCGATCTAAGAATACTCCTAATACATATTGTTTTTGTATTGCAGATGTTATGTTTTCTACAAATTCCTGGAGAGCCAGGGATGTTGTTTTAGTTGTGAAACCATATTGTTGTTCACACACATTATGTTTTATCCAGCCTAGAATAATTTTTCCAGTATTTTAGATAATTGTGTCAGTAGTGAAACAGGCCTGTAGTTTGACAGTGTCTATTTCCAGGTTTCATCAGACAATGATATTAACCAGTGACATGTCAACATCATTAGTCTGTTGACGTCTTAGTCTTGAAGTTATTAACGATGTCAATCATTTCTTTTTCATTGGTTCCTTTAAGAACATAGATTCTCTTCTGTTCCAAACTTTATGTGTCCAGTGTTTATAATGTGTATAATCTCTCCAGTCAGACCAGGACTGACACCAACAAAGAAATCATTACATTCATTTACATGTTCGGTCGTCTTTACTAGTTATGTTATTTTTGGTTATGAAGTATTAATCTGTTCTTTTTTAATGTAATTCAATACCGTCCATGTATTTTTATATTTTTATTTTCCTCTAGTAAATTGCTGTAATATTTGTTTTTGCTGCTTCTAATAGTTCTTGTTAGTTTCTTTTTATAGGTCTTGTATTTAGTTTCTGCTACTTTAGTTCTTCAGAGGAAATCTTTATATAAAATGTTTTTTTTTTCTACATGCATTTAATAAACTTTCAGATCTCCATGTTTTTTTATCAAGTTAGTCTTCAGTCGTGTATGTACCAGAGAGTCTTTGATATTGACATGAATGTGTCAAAGGCTTTGTCCACATCGTCAACGTAGACCTCGTTCCAGTCTTGTTTCATTAAATCATATTTAAAGGTGTCATTCCACTAAAACCACTTTTGTCCATTTGGAATCTAATGGCTCACCCAGCGTTACCATGGTGATGGCTCACCCAGATTTACCAACACATGCTCCTTTGACAGTGGTTTGTCACCTCCACTGGCTGCATACAACATTCACACAAAACAGGAACCAGGGACCCAGAAAAAGAATCTGCAGTAGCATTAGCATTAGCATCTACTAGAGCAGACGGCGCCACAGTAGCTGCTGCACAAACTGTAAAAAACTGTTGGATCAAACTGGTTCATGTGTCTCTGTGGAAATAAAGACTGTTTTTTTACTGCACGTTTTCAAAACAAGTGACGTCACCAAACCTAGCTGGATGTTACTCTGGGATGGTAAACACACACAGAGCCAGAGGGGAGGGGGGAGTGTTCCTTCACACATTCTGAGCCAATCACAGACGCCTCATCAGCGCGTCATGGACATGTATGAGGAAGTAGAAGTAAACTGTGTTGTTCCACCTCCAGTCATTTTTCTACCGTGAAAAAAACGACTGGAAACAAAACAATCTGAACGTTTTTATAAATAGAACCAACACACAATGAATTCAATAACAATGAAGAACACAGTAATATTAATGACAGCTTTAAAATATTTCATAGACTCTTCAGTTTTTTGTCTTATATTTAGTGTTTTCTTTGTACCTGTGGTGCTCTGGAAGGTTCCAAACACTGGCAGATGATCACTGGTGTCATTTATTATTACTCCACTATTTATTCTCACATCAATTTCATTCGTGGAAATATCGTGTACAGTATGTGTGGCATTATGGGTAGTTATCCTGGTCGGTCTTATTAGTGGATAAAGGCTCATGCTGTACATAGAACTAATACATCCATAATGTTAACAAATCAATATTGAAATCCCCACATACAAAAGCCAATTAATTTTTATTTGTTTTCTCATATATACTCAATAGTTTATCTTTAAATACTTGAACACATGATGCTGGTGCTCTGTATTTACAACTTATCAGTATTTTTTTGGGTTATTTCTACAGTCATAGATTCCATTACTTATTGTTCCACGTGTCTTTAATACATTTAATTTTATATTGTTTTTTTAATGGATACAACAAATCCTCTGCCCTTTTTCTGTTTATATGGTACATCTCGTATCCTATTTCAACCAAAGCTGCTTATTCTTCAGAGATTGCTATTATGGTAATTCGTTTTTTCGCTGTTTTAGACAACGTTTGAGTTCTGACAGGTTTAAGTTTAAACTTCTACTGTTGAAATGTTTGCTTGAAATGTCTCCATCCTTTTTGAAATTATTACTTAACCGTTCCTCAGTTTAATAATTGCATTGGCTCTGTGTGTTTATGAAGTTGTTATGAGGGTCAATATCATTTTCAATATCATCGTTTCTATGGTCACTATATTCAAATGTTCTCAGTCCAACTACATCATGTCCAGTGTTCTGTTCCTGATGTTGCATCATATTTATTTGGAGGTGAATAGTTGGTGTCAGGACTTGTGATAAGTTATTTGTGACCAGGATGACAGTTATTGTTCCATAACTTGTCATTTCTTGTACTTGTCCAGTTCAATAATGTCTTTAATTGCTCCTGTAGTGTTCCATCAGTCCTTCCACTGCACAAACTCTTTATCATTATAGTGTAGCTTATAAAGATGAAGCTTTATTATCTCAACATAGAATATCTTTAAAAATGTTCAATTTAAACATTAACAGTAGAATACAAGATGACATTTATTAAAACAACTCAGAGCTCAGTTCATCTGTTGTATGACCATTTAACACCAGTTTAGAACGTTTACTTAAAACATAAACTGAAGACAAAGCTGCTGTGAGGTCATAGAAGTTCTAGGGCTAGCAGCTACAGACTGGGACACAAGTTGTTACCATGACAACCTGACTGTGGTGGATGAGTTGTTATCCATCTGACAGACCTACTGAAAATAACATGATGGGTGGACTACGACAAAAGCACTTTGTGCAGTTCTGACCTTTGACCCCTAAAGCCGTTATTTTAGGACTGACTTTTGACCCCTAAAGCCGTTTGTGCAGTTCTGACCTTTGACCCATAAAGCCGTTTCTGCAGGACTGACCTTTGACCCCTAAAGCCATTTCTGCAGTTCTGACATCTGACCCCTAAAGTTGTTTGTTCAGGACTGACCTTTGACCCCAAAAGCAGTTTGTTCAGTACTGACTCAGGCTGGTGGACATCACTGAGGTTTTTTTTTTTACATCATATTTAGCAGCAGAATTTACTGGAACATCTAATGTTTTTTTTGTGATTCTTTAAAATCCTCGAACAGAACATGCTCCACCTCACAGTGTGACTGGAGTTTAAAAAACTAAGTGAGCGCACTGTGATGCGTAAATGTCTGAATGTGTGAGTTGACTGACCAACCACTCTGAGAGCTAAGGTAGACACCCCCCAGATCAGCACCAAAATCTAATCATTACTAACCTACCCTGACAATGTCATCAAAATCTGTCCCTAAGTTTTTGAGTTATCATGTACACAAATAAACAAACATACGCAGACAAAAACATAACCTCCTTGGCGTAGGTAATAAATCCCTAAATTCCCTAAAGTCAAACAATTATCAGTGACATTAGACTTGTTTGTTCAGATTGTCATGGTTTATTTGACCAAATCCAGCTTCTGACATAATGTCTGAACACACGTCATTTTGCAACTTTTTTTGGTACTTGACAAGGAATTCTATTTCCTAGAACTTCCTGTTAGGGTTAGAGTACACTAGAACTTCCTGTTAGGGTTAGAATACACTAGAACTTCTTGTTAGGGTTAGAGTACACTAGAACTTCCTGTTAGGGTTAGAGTACACTAGAACTTCCTGTTAGGGTTAGAGTACACTAGAACTTCCTGTTAGGGTTAGAGTACACTAGAACTTCCTGTTAGGGTTAGAGTACATTAGAACGTCCTGTTAGGGTTAGAGTACACTAGAACTTCCTGTTAGGGTTAGAGTACACTAGAACTTCCTGTTAGGGTTAGAGTACATTAGAACGTCCTGTTAGGGTTAGAGTACACTAGAACTTCCTGTTAGGGTTAGAGTACACTAGAACTTCCTGTTAGGGTTAGAATACACTAGAACTTCCTGTTAGGGTTAGAGTACACTAGTGTTGTGGGTGTGTGTGGACACAGTGACAGTGGAAATGCATCCATTCATTGTTCTGGTGAAAAGTCTCATATCTGGTTGCGTCAACTGATTTTCCTGTCCAACCAGATTTGACTTATAAATTTCAGGCAAAAGGTTACCCGAAACACTAAACTATTGTATATGTAAACACTGATTAAAAAAAAACAGGTTTATGCTCCATAAACGATGCAGTGTTGTCCTTAGGTTTTCTGAGGATGGGAAGTGGAAGTCATGTTTACTTGTTTTTGGGGGTCTGTGGATCCTTCCCATGAGAATTTAAACAAGCTTCAACTGCGAAACAAACTTAGCATTAGCATTAGCAGCAGGAGCTTGAATGTGTAGAGAAATGGTGGGACTTTTTCAGTAGGCGTTGTTTCATACGATTCTTTGGATTATGTCCTCTGCCAACGTGGTCATGAATTTGGGTCTGTTTATCTATTGGTAGGATTATGCAAAAGGTTCTGAATGGATTTTGATTATACTTTCAGGAATGTATAATAATGGGTCAAGGAAGAACCCATTAGAAATTGAGCAATAAAGGTCAAAGGTCAAAAGCTAAAGAAAAAACGGTGGTAATATCTCAGGATTCAGACACTACTACGTTCTCAACCTAATCTTCAGACATCAGATGGATCAACACCTATAACCCTGACCTATGACCCCTAACCTCCAGACATAAGATGGGTCAGCACCTATAACCTTAACCCCATTATGTTTTAACGTCATATGATGACATATGAAGCTTTGGCGGAGGTCTGCTGTCTGTGACTTATTATTATTCCCACACCAGACCTTTCTGTGTGGAGTTTACATGTTCTCCTTGTGTCTGCATGAGTTTTCTCCAGGTACTCTGGCTCCTCCCACCATCCAAACACATGCATTGATAGGTTAACTGGTTAACTGATTAATCTAAATCACCCATAGGTGTGAATGTGTCAGTGATTGTTTGTTTATATATGTTCACTCCTCAGATGAACTGGAGACTCATACAGGGTGACCTCTGACCTTGCCTTCACCTGCTGGATTAGACCCCTAGTGACCCCAATGAGGATACCACTTGTTACTGATCCAAGATCTACAATAATTTGTACCGAGGGTGAGTGTTTGTACTGAGGACAGTTTGTTCCCCTCACGACCATCTGTCTGTTAAAGCACTTTAAGGGTATGTGTAATATATACACACAGAGGTGAGTTTAGGCTATTTTTTTAAACTTTGCTCAACACCCCCTGGTTGCTCCCTTCAAAAAAAAAGACCAAATGTGTGCATCCTCTGAGTTCTCCTATCCTAGTGGAGAACTGTCATGTCATCATGTGATTTGTCTAAACCAATCAAATCCTTCTACTTCCAGCCTTTTCTGATTGTTTTGACAAATGGACATTTGATGGTGGTTCCACTGCAGATGAGTGACAGTAAGATGTGAAGGTAGGCCTGTGCCATTACAATTAGTCAACAATTCAATCCAATAGTAGTGTTCCCTGGTCTGTGGACAACTATAAAAACCACCTTCATCATCATTGATCTCATTTTGTCACAACTGGACATTGTGAACAACCACCATGTAGGCTTGGTCATTATTGATCTAAAATTATCTGTTTGATTGGATAATCATTCAGGTAAGAATGAGTACAGTACTAGTATAGTTGTATCTGTGCTGATTTCTGCACTGGACAACTGTGTTATGTATATTTACGTCCTCTTTCAGTGTAGGAAATGTGACCTGTGTGTGAAGTTATGGCTTATAAAAGTTGTTTTTGTAGGATTTTAACTTTGTCATGTCCCGTCTACAATGAATATGTTCCTACCCCTTTATTACTAATAAATGAAAGTGACATGTTTGTGTTAAAAATAGATGTATTGTTGTGCATAAGTGCATTGTCATAATAGTGTGTAGTGTGCAGGTGTTCATGGGGACAGTTCACACACATTATTTACTAGATGTTTAACTCTGTTACCCTGACTGTTGGTTAGCATAGCCTAACGCTAACACATGATCAATCAGGTTAGAACTCTGTAGCTTTACATGTTAAACCATCTTGTCCATTTCTGACAACAGGGTTTGAATAGTCTGTGGAGAGGGGGCGTGGCTTTGGGGATTTATGCCCCGGATCTTTTTTTTTTATCTTGTCAAAAAAAGTCGCCCGTGTACTTCGCTCCAAACAACACATATTACAACTGATATTTGGGCATCAATCCTACATCAAAACCCAGATTGACTCCACCCCCCCCCCCCACCCCCCCCCCCAACCTGCTATAGGGAGTTTCTCCATCATACTGTCTATATGTTTATGTCTCTGCTCAGTCAATAACCCACCTCCACCTGACCCAGTTGACCCACACCTCACTTTACTTTGAATGGGATGGTGAGGAAAATAAAATATATGAAAAAACTAAAACCAAACATTCATAAAAAAACTATCAAACCTGCTCAAAAGACACATTAAAACTAAGTGAATTAGAGGAAAAAAGTCCAAACTAACTAAAACAAAACTATAATGAAAAATCCAAACTATTCTAACCCTGATCCTTAGTTTACATTTCTACATTCTCTTATTTTATTTATAATATAGTGTTAATATTTACTCAGTGTTAAATATGTTCATTAAATATGGACTCATTTACATTTTCTTCCCATTAAATAAAGTTTCCTTTTTTCCCACAAAGAAACTTTGTTTAATGGAAACCTTTCAGTGTGTTCATTTAAAAATGTTTGTCTTCATGTCACAGGGTCACAGATATAGAACACATTACATTAACTATCTCTGTCAATTACAATGAATGTTTCACTTTAATCAGTGCCATCTTTATATGGGGGTAACACTTCTTACCTGATCATCACTTGACAATATCTTCCCTGATAGTGTGACAAACATATGGATCTTGTACCAAGATGGCGGCTGTGGCACCTGAGGCTGGACATGCTAACATGCTAACATACTGATATACTGTATAGTGTTCTATATCTATGTCATGAGGTTAGCATTTGTCAAACAGGTCACCTTAACATGCTAACATGCTAACATGCTAACATACTGATATACTGTATAGTGTTCTATATCTATGTCATGAGGTTAGCATTTGTCAAACAGGTCACCTTAACATGCTAACATGCTAACATACTGATATACTGTATAGTGTTCTATATCTATGTCATGAGGTTAGCATTTGTCAAACAGGTCACCTTAACATGCACTAAAATACAGAACATTACATTTAATAAATGTGTTTTTCTCTGGGGGAGGCCCCCCAGACCCCCCTCTGGGCTAAGACCTGGTCTTCATAATGTCTGGCTAGTTTGAATCATAATTAGACCAAATTAAAGACCTTTAAGAGTTAGTATGGATGTTTATTTATATTTGAACAGTATATTATTCATCTGTACATTTTTCTTGTATGAATTTTATCCAGACACCTGTTATTATTAAATAGTGAGGAAATTAAATGTTACATTTACCCCTGCCTGCTTTAGAGGAATTATTACATTTGAGTACCTATGTGTGTGAGTAGACTAGGAGTTGACCTGCAGTGAGCTAACACAGTAGCAGTGAGCTAACACAGTAGCAGTGAGCTAACACAGTAGCAGTGAGCTAACACAGTAGCAGTGAGCTAACACAGTAGCAGTGAGCTAACACAGTAGCAGTGAGCTAACACAGTAGCAGTGAGCTAACACAGTAGCAGCTAACCACAAACAGCCTAGTGGTCTATGGGTATTTTTTTTTCTTACCACCTTATCACCACCACACTTCACCAGAACATCCCAGAAGCAGAACATTTGTTTCTCATCCAATAAGTTTATACATTGACATGGAACTGGTAAGTTTGTAACATAAGTCTTTATTTCAGTGCTTGTGGATGGTAGATGATAGTTTATTGGTCAATTAAAAGAAAAAAAGTTTAAACTCTTTCGTTCAAGACAGGTGCCACTGTCAGCACTGGGGGCTGAGCCCCCCTAAAGGTTAGATGCTAGAATCGCCCCTGTATACACATATGTAATACTATTATTGTATGTGTTTTTATAAGGTCTGTGAGGCAGAACACCTCTGAAGGAAACTTGCTGAATGAAAATAAACCTTTCTCTTTTTCTGATACAAATAAATATTTGGACATTATAGTGTTAATAAATAACAAGTGGTACCAGGCACAACAAACCCTGCCCCCCCCCCCCACACACACACATACATTTAAACTCTTAATGAACACCTCCTGCTTAACTATGGGTTTTTCTTTCAAGGTCAAAGGTCATGATGCCATTTCGGAACCTCCATCCTTGTAGAGTTGCAAACAAAAAAACATGTAACCTTGATTTTTGACCTTTCAAGGTCAGAGGTCATGTTACTTTGAAATCCACGCCAGTAAGTTAGGCTGAATCTCTAAAGAAAATTACGTAAAATTTTAACAATATTTTCTGCTTCATTTAAAAATATGTTGAAGCAAAACATTGTCAAAATACCATTTATTTTTCTGAGGAAATGTGAGGGTTTTTTCTGGTTATTCCCGTCTTCTTTGTACGTATAGTTTGTAAAAGAAAATATTTTTGTAACTTAATGGAGGTGTTTTACCCTCCATCAAAGTCACTATTTCCTTGCTTTTTAATTACTGTACTGGTCCGGCCACTGGAAATCAAATCTGGCTGAATGTGGCCCTTGAAAGAAAATGAGTTTGAGATCCCTGGTCTGAAGGAAGTAGACGGACGAAGCAAAGCAGAGGGGCGTGGCCACATAGTTGTGTCATGACAGGTAGATGAGGGGAGGAGCTACCTGTGCAGAGCTGGCAGTCTATTGCACCTGTTGCACTTCCCAGGCTCTGTGCTTCTCTCTCTCTCTCTCTTTCTCTCTCTCTCTCTCTCTTTCTTTCCCTCTTCTTTTCTCCAACGCACAGGGCAGCTTCACTATGGAGGAAAAAGAGAAGGACAAAACGATCAAAAGGAGGAACCGACCTGTGTTTCTGCGCTACCTGGAGAGAAGAAAAACGGACACTATTGTAGCTGATGACACGACCAAAGGTGACATCAACCTGGGGACGCTGGTGAGGAGGAGCCAGTCCGACAAGACGGAGTACAGCGCCAAACTTAAAGGTATCTGCTAATGACCTCCCCAGGGGTCAAAACTATGGCAACAATCTATACATAAAAGCTACTTATTTAATGACATAGATGGAGTGTTATAGCAGCAAACACACCTGCGTTCATACACGTGTTCTACTGCTGTATAGTTGTGGGTACTGGGCACCTGTTGTGTTACTATGTGTTGAGCAGGAGATACTCCCACTGGGACCAAGCCACATATGCAAACTGTGTTCAAAACTGTGGCCCAGAGGAGTGGCTCTAGAAGTGTTTCAGACCAGCTGGTAAACAAGACGTTGACATCAGTGACGGTGCGACAGGTGGACACTACCATGATTATAAAGTACAGCTGGAAAATGATTAATAATCACATTAATCACAGGATTTCTTTGGATTAATTTCCATGAATGATACTTAAATATTTATTTTACTCTGTATTAACTGCATTTAATTTTACATGAGCAGACGCAAGAAGAAAAGGGACAAATGTATTTGTCCAAACTAGGAACAGTTGAGCTGAAGTGTTAGTGGAATCAATGAATGTGCTATTTTAACATGGA
>JAIVEL010000024.1:7863518-8011018 GCA_020466265.1 Siphamia tubifer
ATAAGAGTATTACCTCAACAAATCCAATAAAAACTAAATGTTATATATAAAGTGTAAAATAACCACTGGTTACCAACATCATTATACAATTGAATAGAATAAATTAAATTTTAAAGTGCAAACAATTCAAGTTCACTCCAGTTATTTTTTTTACTGTCAGCATATGTTAGAAACACCTGTGGGCGGGGCCAGTGTGGGTTGCTGAAGCGAGGTTTGTTGCTTCGCTTTGCTGCTCTCGTGAAAATCCTCATGTTCTTTTTTGTGGTGTTTTTTCAAACGTGTGATGAGGTTCCTTGTATTGAACCTTCCTGGTTCTGTCCCTCCACGGGACACTAGCGCCTGACAAATGTTGCATTTAGCTACAACGTCTTTGTCCGAGTTTACGTTAAAATACTTCCACACAGTCGACATCACTACACCTTACTGCAGACTCTTCTTCTGCACCAACGTTAAGGTTCATTAGCACCACCTACTGTGTTATAGTGTGATCAAACCAGAGTCATCTATTATAGAAGTGCTGCAGCGGTAAATGGACAACTTATATCGGAGCGTTTATATCGGAGTTTGTAGATTCAGTCCGATAAAATCCGATATTCACTTTTTTGGCTGATATCAGACTGATTTCCGATATCAATATGGGATCGGGACATCCCTGGTTTTAAATACACATTTCTTTGCTTCAGACTTTAAACTCTTGTTTTCCAGAGTGGACATTTTTGTAACTCCATTAAAAATAGGTTCATTAAAAAGATTTTAAATCTATTTTTTATTTTTATTTTTTTTCAGGCCTAAAGAGAAATAAAAACACTTGGACTAAGGTTCTCATAATCCATGCATCAAAGGGTTTCATAAACATTTTTTTTTTTAAAAATGTAACATTGTGAACCAGGCCCAGACGGGAGTAGTTTCCTTCTCCGTGGGCTAACCCCTGTAGAATTGACAGATCGATGACCATCATGGGAGGCTACGTGCAAAAACTAATATTAGTTCTGCTGTTAGCTCTGTTGTTAGCTTTACTGTTAGCTCTCATATTGGCTTTACTGTTAGCTCAGTTATTAGCTTTACTGTTAGCTCTGATTTTAGCTTTACTGTTAGCCCTGCTATTAGTTCTGCTGTTAGCTCTGTTGTTAGCTTTACTGTTAGCTCTCATATTAGCCCTACTGTTAGCTTTACTGTTAGCTCTGTTGTTAGCTTTACTGTTAGCCCTGCTATTAGTTCTGCTGTTAGCTCTGTTGTTAGCTTTACTGTTAGCTCTCATATTAGCCTTACTGTTAGCTTTACTGTTAGCCATGCTATTAGCTCTGCTGTTAGTTCTACTGTTAGCTCCGCTGTTAGCTTTACTGTTAGCTCTCCTGTTAGCTTTACTGTTAGCTCTGTTGTTAGCTTTACTGTTAGCCCTGCTATTAGCTCTGCTGTTAGCTCTGTTGTTAGCTTTACTGTTAGCCCTGCTATTAGCTCTGCTGTTAGCTCTGTTGTTAGCTTTACTGTTAGCTCTGATATTGGCTTTACTGTTAGCTCAGTTGTTAGCTTTACTGTTAGCTCTGCTTTTAGCTTTACTGTTAGCCCTGCTATTAGTTCTGCTGTTAGCTCTGTTGTTAGCTTTACTGTTAGCTCTCATATTAGCTTTACTGTTAGCCCTGCTGTTAGATCTGTTAGTAAAGCTAACAGCAGAGCTAACAGTAAAGCTAACAGCAGAGCTAATAGCAGGGCTAACAGTAAAGCTAACAGCAGAGCTAACAGTAGAACTAACAGCAGCGGTAATAGCAGGGCTAACAGTAACACTAACAGCAGAGCTAATAGCAGGGCTTTACTGTTAGCCCTGCTATTAGCTCTGCTGTTAGCTTTACTGTTAGCCCTGCTATTAGCTCTGCTTTTAGCTCTACTGTTAGTTCTGCTGTTAGCTCTGCTGTTAGCTTTACTGTTAGCACTGCTATTAGCTCTGCTTTTAGCTCTACTGTTAGTTCTGCTTTTAGCTCTGCTGTTAGTTCTGCTGTTAGCTCTGCTGTTAGCTTTACTGTTAGCACTGCTATTAGCTCTGCTTTTAGCTCTACTGTTAGTTCTGCTGTTAGCTCTGCTGTAGCAACAGCGTCACATGCATTTAGATTTGGTTTATTTTTGTTATACATTTAGATTTTAAATCACAGCACTTTATTTTTTGGGTCAACATAGATAGTTGTATTTATTTGGAATGTTGGATTTATATTGTGCTTTTATTTGTACTTTTTGCTATTTAGCATTATTTCAATTTTTGTTTAGTTTAGCTTTGTTTGGCTAAAATGTGCCCCCTGCTGACCTTTTTTAGGAAGTGTTTGTAATTGCTTTTGTAATTCATGTAATTTAATTTTTTTCATTATAATTGTACAGTTGTATGATTGTGTGTGTGTGTGTGTGTGAACTGTTTAAGTTTTTCTCACTAAAGGTTAGTGTGAGTTGACCCACCTTGTCTGTTTTATTTGATCAATATTACAGTATGATGGAAACTGAAAAACACAATAGTATATAGTATGAGTACATATTAATAAACGTAATGTTGTTTTTAATACATACAGTATATAGTAGGTCTGGGTAAAACTGCACAGGTGAGCTCACCTGTGCAGGAAGACTGACAGATGTTTAGACTTTAGTTATAGGATAGATTGTTGACCTTTGCACTTTAACATTGAATATTAAAATTAAAGTTTGCTGACAAAATAATCCAAACCTGTTGTTAATAACTCATGTACCTTAGACAAAGGAAATATGGTGAGAGGACAGTACTGTCCTGAGCTGTTGTCATGTGCCAGTGGAATAGTACTGCTTTAATTACTATATAACATAACGATTAAATCAAATGTAGCTTTAGTTAACACAAAAAGCTTTTCAAATTAACCGTTTGGTATCTAAGAGAATTATCATGAAATCTGAAGTTGTACAGGAAGTCCAAACGTCGCTCATCTGTCTCATTTCGAGGACTTTTCTCACGGGTGGAGGTTTTCACAGATTCCAGGGTTTTTCTTTCACAGTAAAAACCCACATCAGCACGTGACCTGATACTGTTGAAATGTGAATGTGATACTTCTGCAAATTTCTACGGTCAAAACAGCACTGACGTTTTGACTCATTAAAGCTGCGGATTCTGCCGAAATTCTAAGAAAATCCAGAAATGAGGAGAAAGTGAAAGATATGTGAACATATTATGGGGCATTAGGAAATGAATAACTGCTGAAGGTTCATTAATCCATGTAAATAATTGGATTGAATAAAATACAGCGTGTCATCTTTCTCATTGCATTTGTTCAGAGGCTCTGTCGTTACCATGGAAACACCTTCTAAAACATTATATAGTATATGTACAAACCTTTACTCTATATGGGGCGTCCATGGCTCAGTTGGTAGAGTGGGTGGTCCATTAACTGAAGGGTTGGTGATTCCAATCCCACTGTGTCCTGGTCTGTCCGTCACTCACACTGGTGTATGAATGTTTGGTGGTGGGAGGGGCCCCAGGACAACTGCGGATACATATGCAGTTTACCACCACCAGAGGGAGTATGTGAGAGTGAATGAATAAACGGTCACTAATGTGAAGCGTTTGAGTGACCAAAAGTACTGTAGAAATCCAATTCATTATTATTAAATGTTGAAAAAACACAAGTGCTTAATGTCAGTTTTTCCAATAAATTACAAATGCAGTGATTGGTTGTCAAAATGTAAAATTGAACTAAAACCTATTCAATTGTAACAAAGGAATATTGGTCTCAGATCTTCTTCAAACACTGTCACCACATTATGATCCACTCACTTTCGAGGTTATTTCTAGTAGAATATTTACTAATCCGTTGTCTACATGTACACAGTAAAGTATGAAATAGTATAATATCTGAAGTATCTTCTGCAGACATTAAATGTGTTAAATATTACAGACTTTCATCAGATTAGTTGATGTTTTAATATATATGATGGTGTGTTATTCCACATATATGTTGGTTTATCTACATGTAGACAATGGATTAATAAATACTGTACTAGAAACAACCTGTAAAGTGAATGGATCATAATGTGTAGATCTGACTAATATTCCTTTGGACTAAAACCTGTTCTACTGGTGATTCTAAGAATGTCACATTCTAGGAAACTGGATCCAAACCTCATTTACGATTTGACTTTTCTTTATCACTAACATGTGGGGACATTTCATTAGTTTTATTCCTGAAACCTTTTACTTGTAGACCAGTGTTGTCATTATTATATATGATAATCTTTATTATATACAGTATAACATTTTACATCACTGTTCGATGTTGTTTCTTGTATAATAGTTTAAAAAAGATGCATAAAGACATGAGTGTCCACAGGTATATTGATGAATAAACTGTTTATTATCTAGAGATTAATTTTGTAATGTGTTGGTGAGTGTGTTATATCATATAGATGAAGAACTAAATGTAGATTCTAGAATTGCTATTGGAACAGTGTTCAGAGTAGTTGGAAGTACTGTGAGTAATAGTAGTAGTTTACTTTGTTTCATGGGGGTAGTTAGGGTTAGTATTTTTTTCTCACATTTTTTTGTGTGTAATTAACATAGTATGTGTTGATGTGTTACGTATGTCTGTTTCTTGAAAATAATATTTTTAGAGTGCTTTTAAATACTTAAATATGTATAATACATGAATATTAGTGACTCTGCGCACATGACACGGACTGTGGAACGCAAAACATGCCCACGTGCTACTGCTTGATTGGTTCAATTTAATTTTGTTGCATTACAATAAAACCCATGGAAAAGGCTGTGGACTGAACACAGGGACAAGTCATTCCTCCATAGATGTGAATAATGGAGTTTTTTTTGTTCACATGATTGCTTGATAATGGTCGTAAAATGGTCATGTAGTGTCACGGTTCTTTTTTTTCTACTACAATAATTGACTATTGTAAAAAAGTGTGAATACAAACTCTGAACTAAAGTTTTGAGGATGTGTAACCTTAAAGATGAGTAGAGTCGACTGGGTTTCAAACGGTGTTTATTGTAGAAATTAGGGGCGGCCATGGCCATAACCGAAGGATAATGGTTCAAATCCCGCTCTGTCTGATGTGTCCTTGGGCAAAGGTGTCCTGTCTGGTGTCACTCACACTGGTGTATGAATGTTTGGTGGTGGGAGGGGCTGTAGGCACAAAATGGCTGCCACACTTCTGTCAGTCTGCCCCAGGACAACTGTGGATACATATGTAGTTTACCACCACCAGAGGGAGAATGTGAGAGTGAATGAATAACGAGTCACTAATGTGAAGTGCTTTGAGTGGATAAAAAGCACTATATAAATCCAATCCATTATTTCCTCCGCTCAGTAAGTATTAAATTTGAGTCAGTTTGTCCGTTTGTTTGTTTGTCTGTCAGCAGGATTATGCAAAAAGTTCTGAAGAGATTTTGATCAAATTTACAGGATGTGTTAGTGTTAGTGTCACAAGGAACAAATGATCCAATTTTGGTGGTGATCCAGAAGAGACTCTGGATCTAAAATGTTCAATATATTGATGAACTCCTTCTACAGTCGCGTCAGAATTTCAAGACAGTAAAAAAGGGAAGTAATAATTTGTATCTAGTGTTGCTGAAGGCGATTCTATTCCTGCCAGGATAGTGAAAGTCCACTAACAACACTGGAGCCATTGTCCTCACATTAAGCAAAGACCTTCATGTCTTGGTGCCTATGTCATTCCCAGAGAACAAGGACCCACTGTCTGCATTATTATCACTACAGCATCTTCTTTTACACTGCACCTTAAAAATGTACAACTGTTTTTCAGTGGAAATGTTTTGGGAGGGGTTTTTTGGACTCACATTTCCCTCAAAATACGGACAAAAAATGTGAAGGAACACAAAAAATGCAGAGAAAAACAAATGCAAAAATATAAATATACAGTAACATGTTTAACACCTTCTATAGTGTCAACAAAACACCTGTAAAAAAGTGTTCTATTTAACTGTTAACATTTTAATCAGATGAATCATGTTGATGGATTACTCTGCTTTAAAGGGATACGCCCCCCCAGAACACATGCAGTGTGTCCCCACTGTTCCCAGACATAAATATGTGTGTGGAAGCATTTTCCTGGAGACCCAGAAAATGTCCCAATCTATGAGAACTGACCACAGGTTGGATTCCTACACTAACTGCATTCTTGTGGCGCCAACTAAATATCTGATCTAAAGTGAATGAATGAACTTGATTTAGTTTTATTACTTTCCTCGTACTGGGCATTTACTTCGAGGGTGAATGATGATGTAAATGAATCTATAGTGGGAGTGGATCTGTCCTTCAGTCTGGTTCTCCTCAACATTTATGGTTTTTCCCACTCTGTTTGGAAGAGTTTTCTGCTGAGAAGGAGGGTCTAAGGGAAGGGGGCGGGTCTAAGACCAGGGGGCGGGTCTAAGGGTAGAAAATGTTTGTTTTTTAGATGTAATTTTCTGTATTGTTTGTTTTTAGGGTGGAAAAGGGAAGGAGGAGGAAATTCTTACACACTTTTTTTCTTTGTATTTGTTATATTTTACTTTGGGAGTTAGATAACATTCTTAATTAAAATGGCATGTAAATATCCACTCAACTGTTTTAATTAAGTTATTATTTATAGAGGCTGCACGTTTAGAAAGCCTTACATTTTGTAGGATAATAATATTTAAAGATTGATAAATAAATATATATATTTTACTTTTAAAACTGTTCCTTTACTTATGGTGTTTTTGAAGATAGTTTTTATAAAATATATCTTTGGCTATTTCACATTATACAATTTTGAAATAATGTAAATAGGGTGGAATTGAAATTGTTTGTTACAGAGTCAAACTATTGCTCAACTATGAATGTTGTTCATAACCTTACACCATTATGTTTTATAAACTAGCAGATACAGGGTCAATACTTGTGTAATGTGGCTCCATCTACTGGATTGAAGTGACGTTGCATTTTTTGCAAGACAAAGAAATAGGGTGAATAATTCCAATAATAATGAAGTAACTGTTAATGCACCAGTTGAATGAGTCACCTCAGACATTATCAGATAATCTGCTCCTCCTGTAAAAATGTTTAAAATGTGGCTCATGTCCACCTTACAGTCCCTGGGACAGTCAGACAAATTCAGATAAAAGTATGGGGAACATAGGAAAGTGTGTGATAAATGTACAGAGTTCTAACAACGGCCTGTTTAGGTCGAGTCAATACCAACCACAACCACCTGCAATGGTTTGATTACACAAGCAGGTGGACATGAATGTGGACATGTAGGACATGACCTATTAGTTTGACAAGACTTTAAAATAATCACATCATCCTCATGTGGTTTAGACTTGTCTTACCGAGTCTTCTTCTCTGTCTGTCCTGTACTGTCTTACTCTGCCTGTCCTCTACTGTCTTACTCTGCCTGTCCTCTACTGTCCCACTCTGCCTGTCCTGTACTGTCCCACTCTGCCTGTCCTGTACTGTCCCACTCTGCCTGTCCTGTACTGTCCCACTCTGCCTGCCCTGTACTGTCCCACTCTGCCTGTCCTCTACTGTCTTACTCTGCCTGTCCTCTACTGTCTTACTCTGCCTGTCCTCTACTGTCTTACTCTACCTGTCCTGTACTGTCTTACTCTGCCTGTCCTCTATTGTCTTACTCTACCTGTCCTCTACTGTCTTACTCTGCCTGTCCTCTACTGTCTTACTCTGCCTGTCCTCTACTGTCTTACTCTGCCTGTCCTCTACTGTCTTACTCTGCCTGTCCTCTACTGTCTTACTCTACCTGTCCTCTACTGTCTTACTCTACCTGTCCTCTACTGTCTTACTCTGCCTGTCCTCTACTGTCTTACTCTGCCTGTCCTCTACTGTCCCACTCTGCCTGTCCTGTACTGTCTTACTCTGCCTGTCCTCTACTGTCTTACTCTGCCTGTCCTCTACTGTCCCACTCTGCCTGTCCTCTACTGTCCCTCTCGGTCTTGCTGCTCTGTCTGCATCATGACCACATAACCATTAATGTACAAATAAAGTCGTCTTAACCTGATGGTAGCGCCATGATTAGTTCTGTAACCTGACACGGACCTCGCAGCCTTCTGCCCCCCCCCCCCCAAGTCAAAATAATTCAATGACATTGAAATAGTGACGTGTGCTAAGGGTGAAGATGATCTGTTTGAGGAGATCTATGTTTTTTCAAACATTCTCAACCAACAGGCCAAGGGTGTTTACCACCAACATGCATGTGTGCCGGCCGGAAATATTAGCAAAAACGCCGTGTCAAGAAAATGTCCTTCAAAATCTAGTTTTGCACCTGTGATTAGTTTTGTTAGGTTTATTCAAGTTTCTAAAAATGGTGGAAATTCATGTACGATTGTAAATATATTAACTAGTATTCACAGATTGTTTAACCCCGCCACTATTTTGTGCCAATGTTCAGTTTCTATGACAACCTGTTCTTGAATTAGTCAATAGTGTGATTTAGACCTTTCTGCTAAATGAGACCTTTTACCTTTTACGATATTAATAATTTAATTCTATGTATATATGTGTCAGTGTGTGTAATATTATGTTTACCACTAACAGTGTTACACAAGTTAATTTGGACACATGTCACCTTTGACCTCCACAGGTCTGAAAAACTATTGGTCGTAGGTGATCTTGAGTTATAACCCATGATGTTATTTGGACCCCTTAGTAAATTGTGATCTTGACCTTTGACTGTTACTTGAATGAATCATTGCATCTGATGTGCATTAACTATATGTGTTCATGTAATTGAATGGTGATATCTACAGTATTCATTGAGTTACAGAAGGATATGTCTGTGTGGACAGACTGACGGATGGCCAATAATCATTATTGATCTGTGCCATATTCCCTGAAACGCCTTTGGAGACGGCTTATGGTGGAGAAATGAACATTCAATGCACGAGCAACAGATGTGGTTGACATTCCTGCTGTCACCATGACAACTGCACGCTCCCTCAATGCTTGTGACATCTGTGGCATTTTACTGTGAGACAAAACTGCATATTTCAGAGTGGCCTTTTTTTGTATAAGTATAAGGCACACCTGTGCACTAATCATGATGTCAGATCAGCATCTTGATGTGGCACACCTGTGAGGTGGGATGGATTATCTCAGCAAAGCACAAGTGCTCACTATCACACATTTAGACAGATTTGTGAACAATGTTTGAGAGAAATGGTAATATTGTGGATCTGGAATGAATTTTAGATCTTTAAGTCCATTTGGTGAAAAATGGGAGCAAAAACAAAAGTGTTGCGTTTATATTTTTGTTCAGTGTGTATATATATATATATATATATATATATATATAATTAAAAAAAAATGTTCCTCTCGCCCCACGTGGGCGGTGTCTCCTTCAGGCTCGGGTCCTCTACCAGAGGCCTGGGAGCCTGAGGGTTCTGTGCAGGATCTTAGCTGTTCCTAACAATGCGCTCTTTTGGACACAGATCTATGATGTTGTTCCTGGTATCTGCTGGAGCCATTCTCCCAGCTTGGGGGTCACTGCCCCTAATGCTCCAATCACTACTGGTACCACTGTTGCCTTCACACTCCACATTTTCTCTAACTCCTCTTTCAGCCCTTGGTATTTCTCAAGCTTCTCATGTTCTTTCTTTCTCATGTTGCTATCACTGGGGACTGCTACATCTATCACCACCACTGTCTTCTCATGTTTATCCACCACCACTATATCAGGCTGATTGGCCATCACCATCTTGTCAGTCTGGATCTGGAAGTCCCACAGGATCTTGGCCTGTTTGTTCTCTGTCACCTTTGGGGGGTTCTCCCATCTTGACCCTGGGACCTCCAGTCCATACTCTTTACAGATGTTCCTGTACAGTATGTCCTCTACCTGGTTATGCCTCTCCATGTATGCCTTACCTGCCACCATCTTACACCTGCTGTGATGTGCTGGACTGTTTCAGGGGCTTCTCTACACAGCCTACACCTGGGGTCCTGTCTGATGTGGTAGACCCCGGCCTCTATTGCTCTGGTGTTCAGGGCTTGTTCTTGTGCAGCCATGAGAAGCGCCTCTGTGCTGTCCTTTAGTCCAGCCTTTTCCAGCCACTGGTATGTCTTTTCCATATCAGCCACTTCCTCAATTTGTCGATGGTACATGCCATGCAAGGGTTTGTCCCTCCATGATAGCCCCTCTGGTTCCTCGACCTTACTGGGCTTTTGTTGCCTGAGGCATTCACTTAGCAGTTGGTCATTGCGGGCCATTTTCTTGATGTATTCCTGGAGGTTCACCGTTTCCTCCTGGACAGTAGTTCTGACACTTACTAGTCCTCGGCCCCCTTCCTTTCGCTTAGTGTACAGCCTCAGGACACTGGACTTGGGGTGGAACCCTCCATGCATGGTAAGGAGTTTCCTTGTCTTGATATCAGTGGCTTGTATCTCTTCCAGTGGCCAGGATATTATCCCAGCTGGGTATCTGATTACTGGCAGGGCATAGGTGTTAATGGTCTGGATCTTATTTTTGCCGTTCAGCTGACTTTTCAGGACCTGTCTTACCCTCTGTAGGTATTTGGCTGTGGTTGACTTCCGAGCTGCCTCCTCATGATTACCATTTGTCTGTGGGATCCCTAGGTATTTGTAACTTTCCTGCACATCTGTGATATTCCCTTCAGGTAGGTCAATCCCTTCAGTTGTGACCAGTGATGGTAGTGGTAGGGACAGTTTGCAGTGTTCAGGTCCTCCAGTAGAGACTGGTCTGGTACTTTGTTCTTTAGCCTTGGCAAGCAGGTAGTTGTGTTCCCCCAGGATTTCATGATTCTCTTTCTCAGGTCAGCTGCCCTTGTGTTTAGTCTTTCTGGGGCTTGGTACCCAATCTCGATATTTGGGGGTGGTGGTGAAACCACCCCCAAGCTGACCTGTCGTCCTGGCTCCCCCTTGCCGTAGCATCTTTGTACCGTGGATGAGGTACAACGCTGTACCTCATCGATCTCTAGCTGTGATAGCAACCTCTTATTGCGGATATTCGAACACTGAGCTAGGAGCTGTTTCTTAGTCAGTGAGGATGTGGGGTTTTGAACCAACCATTTCTCCCACATCCTCTGCATGTACCCTCTCTCACTGGGGTTACTCCCGTAGTAACACTCCATCAGTACCATGTTCTCTGCCCTGCTCCATATATATATATATATATATATATATATATATATATATATATATATATATATATATATATATATATATATATATATATATATGTGTATAAATTGAAGTGACTTTGTGGAAGCCTGTATTTCCATGTGTCCACTGAATGTTTCCGTAACACAGGACATAAGGTTTTGTCTTTTTTAACCTCAGAGAAAATGACACCGTTGGACCTGGCCACACCCTGTTCTCCAGTTCTGGACCCAGAGGAGGTTCGGTTGAGGAAGATGAATCGCAGGGCAAAGGTTGTCCAGGAGCTTGTGCAGACTGAGAAGGACTACCTCACAGACCTGGAACTGTGCATCAGAGAGGTGGTTCAGCCTCTTAGGAACCTACAGGTACACACTTTGTATTTCCTCAACGCTCTGTTGACCCTAACCCTAACCCTAACCCAGCATGTGTTGATCCATTAACCCTATCAATCCATGTTCATGTAAATAAAATAAAATGCATCTTTTCATGGATATGTTCCATTTTAATGTTGAGGCTCTGTAGTTACCATGGCAACACCGCCATCTTCACCAATATTGCTTTACCAGTAAAACATATGGAATTGAATCAATGGCATTGAATGGAGACACTTGGTTCATGTTCAAGTCATTTGACTGAAAGTGTCAAATGTTTAGTAGTAGCAGTACTAGTAGAAACTTGGGCATAGTGAATTTATAAAAACTAGTACAGGAGAAGAGGTGGATTAGATAAGGTTTGACTTCTCACTACTTTTTGAACAAATGGTAAATGGTAAATGTTCTGCATTTATATAGTTCTGTTCCACCTTCATGGTTCAAAGCTCTTTACATTAGCCTCTCATTCACCCATTCACACACACACTCATACACCAGTAGGTTTCTAAGGTCAAAGGTCAGTCCTACTGGGGGACTAAGTCAGGGTTCAGTGTCTTGCCCAAGGACACGACATGTGGACAGCCAGAGCTGGGACGCGAACCGCCAACCTCTCAGTCATTGGGCGACCCACTCTACCAACTGAACCACAGCTTTAACCTTTGACCCTAACGACCCACTCTACCAACTGAACCACAGCTTTAACCTTTGACCCTAACGACCCACTCTACCAACTGAACCACAGCTTTAACCTTTGACCCTAACGACCCACTCTACCAACTGACCCACAGCTTTAACCTTTGACCCTAACGACCCACTCTACCAACTGAACCACAGCTTTAACCTTTGACCCTAACGACCCACTCTACCAACTGAACCACAGCTTTAACCTTTGACCCTAACGACCCACTCTACCAACTGAACCACAGCTTTAACCTTTGACCCTAACGACCCACTCTACCAACTGAACCACAGCCGCCGAACATTTATTGCTGTTTTATTTTGTTCTTTTTTGTTTTGCACAAAATTTATATCGATCAAAATCAATCAATAACCTCCAATTATAGTCTCAGCTTGATGATTACACTTCTCTACAATTATTTAGGAAGTATCTGCTGCAGACATTAAATGTGTTAAATATTTCATCCTTTAATCAGATGAATCATTAAACTAATGACTTTAGTGTTTTTAATGTATATGATGATGTGTTATTCTACATTTATGATACTTTATCTACATGTAGACAATGGATTCATAAATATTCTACTAGAAACAACCTGGAAAAACAATGGATCATAATGTGCAGACAGTGTTTGGAACTAGATCTGGTGGATCTGATGGATGTGACACCAATATTCATTTGGACTAAAACCAAGGGTGTTACAGCCATTTAAAATGTGGGGGTGTTCTAGGGTTAGTTAACCCTTATTTAAATGTGGGGGTGTTCTAGGGTTAGTTAACCCTTATTTAAATGTGGGGGTGTTCTAGGGTTAGTTAACCCTTATTTAAATGTGGGGGTGTTCTAGGGTTAGTTAACCCTTATTTAAATGTGGGGGTGTTCTAGGGTTAGTTAACCCTTATTTAAATGTGGGGGTGTTCTAGGGTTAGTTAACACTTATTTAAATGTGGGGGTGTTCTAGGGTAGTTATCACTTATTTAAATGTGGGGGTGTTCTAGGGTTAGTTAACCCTTATTTAAATGTGGGGGTGTTCTAGGGTTAGTTAACACTTATTTAAATGTGGGGGTGTTCTAGGGTTAGTTAACCCTTATTTAAATGTGGGGGTGTTCTAGGGTTAGTTAACCCTTATTTAAATGTGGGGGTGTTCTAGGGTTAGTTAACCCTTATTTAAATGTGGGGGTGTTCTAGGGTTAGTTAACCCTTATTTAAATGTGGGGGTGTTCTAGGGTTAGTTAACCCTTATTTAAATGTGGGGGTGTTCTAGGGTTAGTTAACCCTTATTTAAATGTGGGGGTGTTCTAGGGTTAGTTAACCCTTATTTAAATGTGGGGGTGTTCTAGGTTGTGGCACATGAGCAAATCTATCATCAGAAAATGAACGAACAATCATCCATTAATGATTAAATTTTTTATATTAAAAATAATATATGGCTGAAAATAATAACAAAAGTGTGTGTTTCCTCAATTAAACATTTATTCAATTGATAAGTAAAGATTATGAGATAAAAAGTAAAAAAAATTATGAGATAAAAAGTCAAAATTCTGAGATAAAAAGTACAAATTCTGAGATAAAAAGTACAAATTATGAGATAAAAAGTACAAATTATGAGATTAAAAAGGATTAAAAAAAATCAGACACTGATTTTACAGACACTGTTCCTCTTTTTTTCTTACAAAATTGTTTAGTCCATGTCAGGGGAGACGACTAAGAACATGTTCCTCAGGGGGAACATCAGTGTCTTTGGGTAAATGTCACAGAACAAGACATAGTTTAATTAACTTAGCTTAACAATGGTATTATTTGTCATTATTTACTGGTTGACTGTTTGCCAACACTGCAAAGAACAGCTGTTTACATTAGCGGTGAACTGAGGTGCGCTTCATGTATATATGCTGTTGTGCCGCCCGGGCGGGTAAACAGTTTAAACCATACATGTTGTAACAGCTGATGTTTGTTTGGTGTGATTGACCGACGGTAACTGTTTATCCTGAAATAAAAAGTAGGTGAGACCAATTCTGTGTCTGTTTCCTGGATCCAGTGACGATACAAAATATAAACTGTGGAAAAAGTGGAGGCTATGAAATCAAATGGTTGAAGTGGGGGTGTTGGCAACACCCCCACCCCCCACGGCTGCGACAGCCATGACTAAAACCTGTTCTATTATTGATTGTAAGAATTTCACATTTGGAGTCCAGACTGATCTTAGAAACTTGATCCAACCATCTGTTCAGACTTTTCTTTATCACTGACACATGTGGAAACATTTCTTTAGTTTTCTTAAGCATTTTACTGATAGACCAGTGTTATAGTACATATACCATCAGGGAATGAAATACAGAGAAACTGAAAAGGATGATATTATGATAAAGTAAGAATTAAATACATTTGGGAAATGACAGAAAAGTTTTGGGTTTAGTTTAAAGTATGTATTCCTAATGAGTAATAAGGTAATAATGTGTACTATAGTGTTAAAGTATGTATTCCTAATGAGTAATAAGGTAATAATGTGTACTATAGTGTTAAAGTATGTATTCCTAATGAGTAATAAGGTAATAATGTGTACTATAGTGTTAAAGTATGTTTTCCTAATGAGTAATAAGGTAATAAATAATGTGTACTATAGTGTTAAAGTATGTATTCCTAATGAGTAATAAGGTAATAAATAATGTGTACTATAGTGTTAAAGTGTGGTTTGTGTGTCAGGTCGTGGACGTGGACCGGCTGTTCACGAACATGGAGACTGTGTGTGAGGTGTCGGCAGCCCTCCTGCACAGACTGTACGAGGCCGTGGCCGACCCCGACCCAGAGGCCGTTATCATAGGTAACAGCTGATCCTTCACCTGCGCTGCTGCACAGACACATGAGCTAATTTCCAGTTTATCATTTTGAAGGAGATGTATTCATCCAAGCAAAGGCGACTCTGGAAGACGTGTATAAGATTTACTGCTACCACCACGATGACGCCAACATGTCACTGAAGTCTTATGAAAAAGAAGAAGAAATAAAAGAACATTTTACTACTTGTGTATTAGCACTGAAGTAAGTCCAGTTACTTCCTTGACCAGGTTTTCGATTCTTCTCTGATGTTCGACACATGGATGCATGACATGTTTGATGTATGACCAGATCTTTGTATTTTTTTACACAGGAGAATCTACGACCAACAGTAAGTGTCTTCAAATAGACAATTGATTTGTCAGTGTAGTTCTGTTCGACAGTGTCATCATTTAGATAATTGTGTAAATTCACCTGATGGTTGTATATTCTATTGTAGTTTTTATTGCTTAATGTTTCTACTTTTTTATGACTCTTACTTTAACACTTTCATCTTGAGTACGAGCTCTTGTAATGAAAATAAATTTTTCTTTGGGATCAATAAAGTAATTCTGATTTACTTTTTCACAGCAAAAATCTAAATCCTATCAATGTATTTTCCCTCATTTAAAATCAATAATATGATCAAATATGTCATCACACTTAAGTTAAGATCATTTTATCTTGTTCCATTGGCAGATTTTATTTATTTTATTCATTTATTTTTGCCTAATTCAAGCAAACAAAGAAGAAAAATCTGCCAATAGAACAAGTGAAAATATGTTTTTTAAAACTAACTTCTTTTATCTCTGTAGGTGATTATGTCTGAGTTTACATTTAGTCAGATTTAGATTTTTTTTCCACTGTTCCTTTTCCTGCTCTCATTATTTCCTGTGCCATCTTTTTTTTTGACCAGGTGTAAATCTAACTTGTTAGACATGGGTTCACTGATCATTAAGCCCGTCCAGAGGATCATGAAGTACCCGTTGCTGCTTGGGGAGCTGTGGCAGGCCACCCCTGCAGACCACCCGGACCACCGGCCTCTGCAGGAGGCCTTCACTGCTGCAAAGATCATTAACGTTAACATCAACGAGTTCAAGCGGCGCAAAGATATAGGTAAAGAAAAAAAAAATCTACACCTTTGCAAAGTTGGCTTCTATGTAGAATGAATAACTATGGTGTCATATTGATCCTAATTATCAGTTATGAAGTATAAGAGGTTGGATGATGAAGGAACACTGAGGGGAAAACTAAACAAGTTCAACATACACTCTATCCGTAAGAAAGGAGACAGGTTTGCTGGTTTTCTCAAGATTCTCACTGGAGTTGAACCACAGGTAAATATTCATTTGAACCTTTACATTTTATTTCCATGCCAATGAAAAAAGAAATAAATGCATTCATTTTGATAAAAAATTAACACCATTAAACAAATATAAATAAAATAAATTAGGATTAACAAATAAATTATTAATAAAAAAGAATCATAATATTAATGTCTGCATTTTACTTATTTAATGGTACAAAACTGTAAAGGCTCAGAGTAAGGTTATACGAAATGGACAAAACAACAGTCTACATCCACCATCATCTGTCAAATGACATTGATTTTAATGATCAGTTTCCATCGTAGAAGATAATGATAATGTGTCCACATTCTCTGACGCTGTTGAAAAACTGAGAACATGTTTTAGCTGAATTCTTTAAAGTTATGGCTTCAGCTGACGGTCACTGGTGACCAGTTCGATCTCTGAAGGTTAACACGTGGAAGTGGAAAAAAAAGAATAATCAGAATTGATGTCGATTTTTCTAGGATTAAAATTCAAATTGTATTTTTCAAGGTGAGAGATGAAGTGTTCGACAGAGAGGAGAAGCTGTTCAGGAGTTTGGAAAAAGCTGTGAGGCAGCTGCTTAAGAACGTCCAGTGTTATCTGCACAACGCTCAGGTAGATCAATATTAGCTTTTATTTGTCATTTGTCAGAACAAAATACAAAGTACTGAACTAGTGTACTCCTAGATTAAAAACTGTGTTAAAAAAAACAGGCAATAAAAAAAATACATCACCACATTTAACCAACTTGTCAGGAAGTGATTTAAACGGTGTCAGTGAATGTTTGTAACATATAGATCCAATAATAACGACTGAGCACATGTTAATGTTTATACTTACTGCTTTGGCTTATTTTGATCTGATTCTTTGCAGGAAATGGTATCTGTGGCTGTGCAGAGTGTCCATGATTTAGAAAACGTAGTTAAAGATAGAAACCAAAATGAGCAGAATGGCTTGTACCACAGTAATGGAAATGATCCTTATGAGCACTTTGTAAGTATCTGTGTTTTTATTTCATCTTAAATAACTTTACTCACTGTTGTGTTTGTTCACCGCAAAAAAGACGTGTGGGGAAAAAAAAAGAAAATGTCATTCGGTTAAATGATCTTCGGTGCAGTTTTCTAAAATAACAAACCATTATTTAAAGAGAACATCATTTAAAAGCTTTTATTTGAAGCAGAATGAACTTGTTTCATATATGAGGGTTTGTCAGTAACTTTTCAGAAAAAACTGTTGGAGAAATTTACATAAATGTTTCAGGAAATGTCCAAAGTGTCCAGAATAGATCCCATTTAATTTGGGTGGCTGTAGGTCAAAGGTCAAGCTCACCAAAATAGTCTTTTTTCAATAATGAGACAGAGGGAAAATCAGGAATGTCCTTTTCATTCCTATATTCTTAGTTTTACATGTAGCTTCTTTTTGCTCTCACTGTTGATGTGCACCGACATCAGAACCTTGAAAGACACATTTGAAGAGTCTAGGTCAAAGGTCAAGGTCAAAATTCTTTTGACCTATTCATCTTACAGACACCAAAATGATTTCAATTCTGTGTCATGTGTGTATAGATCAATTAATCAAACTTTATTTATTTATACAACACTTCATACATGGTTCATGTTGCACACACTGCCCCCCCCCCCATTATCTCACAACTGTTGGAACAAGTTAAATTATTTCCATGGTTAAAAAGAATACAATAAATAAATAAGTAAAAGTAATAAAAGAAAATATTGAGAGGAAAAATTAACTAAAAGTTGAGTTAAAAAGGTAGGTTTTCAGTTTACCCTTAATAATCAGAAGTGTCAGTGGAGCCGAGACCCTCAGGTCGACTGTTCCATAGTTGTTGTTTATTATTATTATTATTATTATTATTATTATTATTATTATTATTATTATTATTATTATTATTATTATTATTATTATTATTATTATTATTATTATTATTATATCTTTACAGTTCTAATCAGTCAACACTGGTGTCATATGTTCTATAACAGAAACACAAGTGGAGATAGAGACTTAGTTGCTGATATTGACAGGAAACCTGTTATGGGCTTAAATATGTTGCAATGACCTTTAACCTTGAAAGGTCAAAATCAAGGTCACATAATTTTAAATGTTTGTAACTCCAAAAAGAATTGTGATGAGTACTGAGTTACTAATGTTGACAGATAGGAAACTACATGTAAGGTCCAAAACGGTATCATGACCTTTGACCTTGAGTGACCTTGAAAGGTCAAACCCATAGTTTCACATTTTGAGAGGGAGATGTCCATTAAGAGTAAAATATTTGCAAGGGGTGGGGCTTTTTGGACCTAAACCCACAGGGTTTGAAAAGATAACTATTCTGAGAATATAAAGAGTATAAAGTACAAATATTTATATAAATGTAAAGAGTATAAAGTACAAATATTTATATAAATGTAAAGAGTATAAAGTACATATATTTATATAAATGTGAAGAGTATAAAGTACAAATATTTATATAAATGTAAAGAGTATAAAGTACATATATTTATATAAATGTAAAGAGTATAAAGTACAAATATTTATATAAATGTAAAGAGTATAAAGTACATATATTTATATAAATGTAAAGAGTATAAAGTACAAATATTTATATAAATGTAAAGAGTATAAAGTACAAATATTTATATAAATGTAAAGAGTATAAAGTACAAATATTTATATAAATGTAAAGAGTATAAAGTACAAATATTTATATAAATATAAAGAGTATAAAGTACAAATATTTATATAAATGTAAAGAGTATAAAGTACAAATATTTATATAAATGTAAAGAGTATAAAGTACATATATTTATATAAATGTAAAGAGTATAAAGTACAAATATTTATATAAATGTAAAGAGTATAAAGTACATATATTTATATAAATGTAAAGAGTATAAAGTACATATATTTATATAAATGTAAAGAGCATAAAGTACAAATATTTATATAAATGTAAAGAGTATAAAGTACAAATATTTATATAAATGTAAAGAGTATAAAGTACATATATTTATATAAATGTAAAGAGTATAAAGTATAAATATTTATATAAATGTAAAGAGTATAAAGTACAAATATTTATATAAATGTAAAGAGTATAAAGTACAAATATTTATATAAATGTAAAGAGTATAAAGTACATATATTTATATAAATGTAAAGAGTATAAAGTACATATATTTATATAAATGTAAAGAGTATAAAGTACATATATTTATATAAATGTAAAGAGTATAAAGTACAAATATTTATATAATTGTAAAGAGTATAAAGTATAAATATTTATATAAATGTAAAGAGTATAAAGTACAAATATTTATATAAATGTAAAGAGTATAAAGTACAAATATTTATATAAATATAAAGAGTATAAAGTACAAATATTTATATAAATGTAAAGAGTATAAAGTACATATATTTATATAAATGTAAAGAGTATAAAGTACAAATATTTATATAAATGTAAAGAGTATAAAGTACAAATATTTATATAAATGTAAAGAGTATAAAGTACAAATATTTATATAAATATAAAGAGTATAAAGTACAAATATTTATATAAATGTAAAGAGTATAAAGTACATATATTTATATAAATGTAAAGAGTATAAAGTACAAATATTTATATAAATGTAAAGAGTATAAAGTACAAATATTTATATAAATGTAAAGAGTATAAAGTACATATATTTATATAAATGTAAAGAGTATAAAGTACATATATTTTTGACAAAGTATAGGGAGTAAAAATCCAAACATTTCTAGAAAAATAAATATTCAAGTAAAGTACAGATACCTTAAACATGTAGAGTACATACTTCATAACTTCCCACCTCTGTATGTATTGTCATTGAATTTGAAAATAACAACCAGTGTCATTTCCTGTCATTAATTTCCTTTTTTTCCTTGTGATTCCAGAAAGACTGTGTGGAGCGCTTGGTCGTCTCCCCCCTCACCTCCCTGCAGGGGATGTTCACCGCCCCGCAGAAGCTCATCCAGAAACGATACGATAAATTATTGGATTACTGCAGCCGCCTGGAGCGCTCCTCCTCTTTATCATCTTCCTCATCCTCCTCTCCATCGCTGGTCTCAGACGACCAGGGTCCTGCCAGGAGGGATTATGAAGCTCTCAATGCTCTGTTGGTGGAGGAGCTGCAGAGGTTCAACATGTCTGCGTCCACCGTCCTGTCCAACTGTGTGGTGTCTCTGCTGACGCTGCTCACACGCTTAATGGATACCATACTGAAACCTGCTCCGTCCATTCACCAGTTACCAGTGAGGATCACATATGCATTTACATTAGGACACTCCAGGGATCCTCCACCAGTGAGGGATTACCTGTCTGTGTCTGTCTGTCTGTCTGTCTGTCTGTCTGTCTGTCAGCAGGATTACACTAAAAGTTATCTACAGAGTTTGATAACATTTTCCAGACGTGTTGGGACGGTCACAAGGAACAAATGATTACATTTTGGGGATGATCTGGAAGAGATCCTGGACTCTGGATCACTTTAAAATAGATCACCAAAATGTAATCTTTTGTTCCTTATGACCGTCCCAACACGTCTGGAAATGTGAGCAAAATTTGTTCAGAACTTTTTACGTAATCCTGTTGACAGACAGGCAGACAGGCAGACAGGGAGATAGACAGACAGACAGACAGGCAGACATGCCACACCTCCTTGTCAGACCTGTCTTCATTCGAGGGGGGGGGGTCATCGTGGGCGGAGCTTTGCTCTGTCAGTGCATTTCTAGTTTTCTTTTGAATCTTCACTTTGGATTTTGTTTCAGTTTTATGTATTTTAGTTTGTATAACGTTACTGTAGTTTAGTTCATCGAACCCAACATTGGTTGGGAGAGATTATTGTTGTGTGTGTGTGTGTGTTTGTGTGTGTGTGTGTGTGTGTCCACAGAGACATATCATGCTATAACTCAATGAATACTGTAGATATTACCATGACATTACATAGACATATATACATTTACTGCTTTTATTCTTCTTTTATTATTTTGAATACTTTATCAGTGTTGGTAGATTGGTGCTAAGAACCCAGGCCCAGAGTAACATATTTCTGTGAATACTGGAATGGTAAATAACATTCTGAATGGTTCTATAGTGTGCAAACTAAGGTCCAACAATGGGGCAATTTAATGAATATATTTTTATAAATAGTTTTAGGTCTAGTTTATGCGTTTTGCTGATTTTTGTTTTATATCAAAAGCTGTCATTTTTTATTTTTGTGTCCAATTTTTCCACGTTTGTATTCCTTGTTCACTATAATTTCCTGTACATTTTCCATCCTCACTTGATTGAAATAGTATTTTAACCATTCTATCTTTCCCTCTCCAGGCTCCATTATCAAACATTGTAGAAGTGCAGAACAGCATCATGGATGAGCTGAGCAATTTGACATTCGTGAAGGATAATGCACAGAAGCTAATGGAGCGTAAAGTCAGCTTTGAGAGACAACGAGACAAGAAAATAACGGTAATCAAGAGGCAGAAGGAGATATATATTGACTCTAGAGACGTAGTATTTAATTTAGTTTCATTATTTCAGATCCTTGACCAATTGTGTATTTGTCTAAAACCTTTTATTGTCTCCAGGTTGAAAATCCAACATATTCCGTGGGTCTTTTGCAATTTTTGAATCATTTCCAAGTCGCATATTAACAGTTCTAAGTCTTATCAAAGGCAGGCACAGAAAACCGGTCCAGGCTGTGATTAACTGGGACACTTGGCAACCCAAAGTTCCAGCAGGTATTAAACCTGTGAAAATAGTGCATCTACAGTATGTGTGTAGGTGGACACAGGTGCATACACATCTGTACATAAATGAGAGCGCTTGTGTTTGGTCCATTTGAGCAAATCTATTTTCAGCTTCAGCACCAGGAAGCTTCTTACCTTTCACCCTCTTTACAATAATCCTAGATGCTAACACCTACATTTGCCCACACACCATACTCGTACGACTGCACTTCAAATAAGTACTCCTTTGTGTTGCACTGTCCACCAGATGCCAGAGGTGCAGCATCAAACTGAAGATGAGCGCACCTGGTTGTTGGCAGAGTATCCACTGAACCGTCTCTACCAGCTGAAGAGGAAGTGTAATGGCTGCCAGGAGCAGGACCTCAGTCTGCTGGAAGGAGAAGTGGTGGCTCTGCTGGAAGATACTGACCCGATAGGAAGCAGCAGCCGCTGGCTGGTTCACACTGGAGGCAAGTGTGTGTGTGTGTGTGTGTGTGTGTGTGTGTGTGTGTGGGTAGAGGTAACTCTTTGTGCAGACTTTTCGTCAGACATACAACAGTGAATGAAGTTATCACACTCCAGTATGTCCCAGTATGGCAGGGTCTAGTCTTCATTCCTGTGTGAATAAACCTGCATCTATTAGACGAGCGAGTCTGTAAAGACGCCAAACTTTACTTTGTGACACTGACGAGTTGACATACAAGGATGAGTCCCAGGAGTTCCTGTGATGTCATGGTTGCTGGTGCATCTTTGCCTTCCTCTAGAGAGGGTTGCCTCACAACAGGAGCAGCTCCTTCTCCCCTCTACATCTCACAGCAGCACCTGAGATCCCCACGTCTTGTTTGGAACAAACTGCTGCACGTTGTCAGCAGTGTTACTTACAGAACAAAGCCTCTCCCTCTGGGTATATAAGGACGGAGATGTGGCTTGTGCGTGTTTCTGTACTCTGCAATAACAAGTTCTTATGAGCTTTGGAAAAAACGAAAAGTGTCTGTATGTTTCCTGGTGCGAAGTAGATTCTTCACAGACTCATCTTTTCCTTTGGGATTACAAGTATTCCCAAGAAGTTGTTGTTCATCCTTCTGTTTATATCAGCAATATGAATATGCTTGCATCATATTTACACAATCTTAAGGTTTCTATGTGTAAATGTTGGCAAAAGCAGTTTTTTTTTTATCTTTTATTAGTGATACAAAAACCCTCTCCAGTAATTCCCTTCAAAATGGAAAAGTCTTCTGTAGTTTTTAACCCTAACCCTCTACAGACCCTCTATGAATATCCTCCTCCTTAATGTCACTATCCTGACCGTATGGATAGCATGGTAACTGGACTAACCTGCTGTTAGACAGCTGCACTACATCCACAACATTAGAACCAGGAAGTACCACCACATTAGCCCTGTGCTCAGGTCTCTGCACTGACTTCCTGTCACAATAGATTTTACTACAGCTTCGCTTGTCTAGTCAGAATCACAATCATCGCTTTTATTGTCACTGCAACAAACTACAATGAAATTATACAGAACCATCTCCCTTCACATGAATAAGTTGAAAATTCAAGTATAAAATAAGATTAAAAACACATAAAAATGCTCAGATGAGTATTTAAAAAGTGCAGAATGATGTGGATGCTTACAAAGCCAGTCCAGTTTGACTGGCTCTGGGATTAAAAACTGTTTTTGAAAATGTGTAGGCATAGTGACTTGTAGTGCCTGCCAGAGGTCAAAGGTCAAAGAGGTAATGGCCAGGGTGCGATGGGTCCTTGAGTATATTAAGAGCTCTACAGAGGCAGCAGGAGTGGTAGATGTCCAGGAGAGAGGTCAGAGGTCAGCAATGATCTTCTCTGCTGTTTTCACTATCTTCTACAGCTTCGGTACAGCCGTAGAACCGTACTGTGATAGAGTAGGTCATCTTCGGTACAGCTGTAGAACCGTATTGTGATAGAGTAGGTCATCTTCGGTACAGCCGTAGAACCGTACTGTGATAGAGTAGGTCATCTTCGGTACAGCTGTAGAACCGTACTGTGATAGAGTAGGTCATCTTCGGTACAGCCGTAGAACCGTACTGTGATAGAGTAGGTCATCTTCGGTACAGCCGTAGAACCGTACTGTGATAGAGTAGGTCATCTTCGGTACAGCCGTAGAACCGTACTGTGATAGAGTAGGTCATCTTCGGTACAGCCGTAGAACCGTACTGTGATAGAGTAGGTCGTCTTCGGTACAGCCGTAGAACCGTATTGTGATAGAGTAGGTCATCTTCGGTACAGCCGTAGAACCGTACTGTGATAGAGTAGGTCATCTTCGGTACAGCCGTAGAACCGTACTGTGATAGAGTAGGTCATCTTCGGTACAGCTGTAGAACCGTATTGTGATAGAGTAGGTCATCTTCGGTACAGCTGTAGAACCGTACTGTGATAGAGTAGGTCATCTTCGGTACAGCCGTAGAACCGTACTGTGATAGAGTAGGTCATCTTCGGTACAGCCGTAGAACCGTACTGTGATAGAGTAGGTCATCTTCGGTACAGCCGTAGAACCGTACTGTGATAGAGTAGGTCGTCTTCGGTACAGCTGTAGAACCGTACTGTGATAGAGTAGGTCGTCTTCGGTACAGCTGTAGAACCGTACTGTGATAGAGTAGGTCTTCTTCGGTACAGCTGTAGAACCGTATGGTGATAGAGTAGGTCATCTTCGGTACAGCTGTAGAACCGTACGGTGATAGAGTAGGTCATCTTCGGTACAGCTGTAGAACCGTATTGTGATAGAGTAGGTCATCTTCGGTACAGCTGTAGAACCGTACTGTGATAGAGTAGGTCATCTTCGGTACAGCTGTAGAACCGTACTGTGATAGAGTAGGTCATCTTCGGTACAGCTGTAGAACCGTACTGTGATAGAGTAGGTCATCTTCGGTACAGCCGTAGAACCGTACTGTGATAGAGTAGGTCATCTTCGGTACAGCTGTAGAACCGTATTGTGATAGAGTAGGTCATCTTCGGTACAGCCGTAGAACCGTACTGTGATAGAGTAGGTCATCTTCGGTACAGCTGTAGAACCGTACTGTGATAGAGTAGGTCATCTTCGGTACAGCCGTAGAACCGTACTGTGATAGAGTAGGTCATCTTCGGTACAGCTGTAGAACCGTACTGTGATAGAGTAGGTCATCAGACTGTCCATGGTGCAGCAGTAGGACACCAGCAGCTTGTCCGTAGTCCAGTGCTGTTGTGGATCAGTCTACTTGTTTTTTGGGGGCTAATGTCAGTCCTTGGGTGTCCCTCGGGTAGAGGCTCAGGGGTAGAAGCACATATGTATCTGTTTATTTGGAAGACTCGCATTATGATAAACGTCCCCGTTGTGTCCCTGACAGGTGCACAAGGCTACGTCTACTCCACTTTCCTGAAGCAGTACAACCCTCTGAGGGACTCTCAGCGGGTAGGACATATGTCCAAAGACCAGCAGCTGGCGGCCATGGTGGACGAGGACTTCGATGACCTCAGTCTGTTCGTGTCGGGCAGCGGCAGTTTACGTAGTTTGAGCCTTAACACCACTGACAGCAGCTCCATTCTCTCTGGACTACAGGGGGACAGTCCTGAAGAACTGGAAGACGCATCGGACAGTGACGTTCAACAGGTACAGATGGTGCCTCACATGTTTCTTATTCATTACTTACAAACTACCAACTACTGTACAATGGGAGACATTAAACAACTGCAAAGTTGTCGATTGGACATACACTTTATGGACAAAAGTATTGAGACACATTAAATTCAGGTGGGTTTTTTTTCTAATGAGGCTCTGGGCTATAAAATGATAATGACAACTGTTATATATCAGGCTGATATTTTAACGTTTTTATTATTATTTCATCCAGGGATGAGTTATTGCCATCACACTTTGTCCGACATCGTCCACAATTCACTCAAATCTCTTCTTCCTCATTTCGTTAACAGGTTTCAGTTGTCATTGATTCATTAGACAGATCTAATGACTGGACACAAACTGAACACTTCGTTTGTCAAAAATAGCCTTACAATTTAGTTTAGTTTTCCAATTTGTCACTATAATCACTACTATAATCACCACTGTAATCTATAATCACCACTGTAATCTATAATCACCACTGTAATCTATAATCACCACTGTAATCTATAATCACCACAGTAATCTATAATCACCACTGTAATCTATAATCACTACTATAATCTATAATCACCACTATAATCTATAATCACTACTATAATCTATAATCACCACTATAATCTATAATCACTACTATAATCTATAATCACCACTATAATCTATAATCACCACTATAATCTATAATCACCACTATAATCTACAAACCGGATTCGGTTGAAGTTGGGAAATTGTGTAAAATGTAAATAAAAACAAAATACAATGATTTTAAAATCCTTTTCAACCTATATTCAATTGAATACACTACAAAGACAACATATTTAATGTTCAAACTGATAAACTTTATTGTTTTTTGCCAAATAATAATTAACTTAGAATTTCATGGCTGCAACATGTGCAGTAGAAGTTGGGAAAGTTGGCAAAAAATACTGAGAAAGCTGAGAAAAGCTCATCAAACACCTATTTGAAACATCCCACATGTGATCAGGCTAATTGGGAACAGGTGGGGACCATGATTGGGTATAAAAGGAGCCTCCCCAAACATGCTCAGTCATTCACAAGCAAGGATGGGGCGAGGTTCACCACTTTGTCCACAACTGCGTGAGAAAATAGTTGAACAGTTTAAGAACAACATTTCTCAAAGCAAAATTGCAAGGAATTTAGAGATTTCAACATCTACGGTCCATAATATCATCAAAAGGTTCAGAGAATCTGGTGAAATCACTGCACGTAAGCACCACGGCCGGAAACCAAGACTGAATGACCGTGACCTTCGATCCCTCAGACGGCACTGCCTTAAAAACCGACGTGAGTGTGTAAAGGATATCACCATATGGGCTCAGGAACACTTCAGAAAATCACTGTCAGTAAATACAGTTGGTCACTACATCAGTAAGTGCGGGTTAAAACTCTACCATGCAAAGCAAAAGCCGTTTATGAACAACATCCAGAAACGCCGCCGGGTTCTCTGGGCCCGAGCTCATGTAAAATGGACTGATGCACAATGGAAAAGTGTTTTGTGGTCTGATGAGTCCACTTTTCAAATTGTTTTTGGAAACACTGGACTTCGTGTCCTCCGGACCAAAGAGGAAGCGGACCATCCGGACTGTTATCAACGCAAAGTTCAAAAGCCAGCATCTGTGATGGTATGGGGGTGCATTAGTTCCCATGGCATGGGTGACTTACATTTCTGTGAAGGCAACATAAATGCTGAAAAGTACATACAGATTTTGGAGCAACATATGCTGCCATCCAAGCGACGTCTTTTTCATGGACGCCGCTGCTTATTTCAGCAAGATAATGCCAAGCCACATTCTGCACGTGTTACAACAGCGTGGCTTCCAAGTAAAAGAGTCCAGGTTCTCCCCTGACCCGCTTGCAGTCCAGACCTGTCTCCCATTGAAAATGTGTGGCGCATTATGAAGCGTAAAATACGACAGAGAAGACCCCGGACTGTTGAACAACTGAAGCGGTTCATCAAGCAAGAATGGGAAAGAATTCCACATGAGAAGCTAAGAGAATTAGTCTCCTCTCTTCCAAAACGTTTATTGACTGTTATTAAAAGGAAAGGTGATGTAACGAAGTGGTAAACATGCCCTTTCCCAACTTCTACTGCACGTGTTGCAGCCATGAAATTCTAAGTTAATTATTATTTGGCAAAAAACAATAAAGTTTATCAGTTTGAACATTAAATATGTTGTCTTTGTAGTGTATTCAATTGAATATAGGTTGAAAAGGATTTTAAAATCACTGTATTTTGTTTTTATTTACATTTTACACAATTTCCCAACTTCAACCGAATCCGGTTTGTATAATCACCACTATAATCTATAATCACTACTATAATCTATAATCACCACTATAATCTATAATCACTACTATAATCTATAATCACCACTATAATCTATAATCACTACTATAATCTAAAATCACCACTATAATCTATAATCACTACTATAATCTATAATCACTACTATAATCTATAATCACCACTATAATCTATAATCACTACTATAATCTATAATCACCACTATAATCTATAATCACTACTATAATCTATAATCACCACTATAATCTATAATCACGACTATAATCTATAATCACTACTATAATCTATAATCACCACTATAATCTATAATCACTACTATAATCTATAATCACTACTATAATCTATAATCACTACTATAATCTATAATCACCACTATAATCTATAATCACTACTATAATCTATAATCACTACTATAATCTATAATCACCACTATAATCTATAATCACTACTATAATCTATAATCACCACTATAATCTATAATCACTACTATAATCTATAATCACTACTATAATCTATAATCACCACTGTAATCTATAATCACTACTATAATCTATAATCACCACTGTAATCTATAATCACTACTATAATCTATAATCACCACTATAATCTATAATCACCACTATAATCTATAATCACCACTATAATCTATAATCACTACTATAATCTATAATCACTACTATAATCTATTATCACTACTATAATCTATAATCACCACTATAATCTATAATCACCACTATAATCTATAATCACCACTGTAATCTATAATCACTACTATAATCTATTATCACTACTATAATCTATAATCACTACTATAATCTATAATCACCACTATAATCTATAATCACCACTATAATCTATAATCACTACTATAATCTATAATCACCACTGTAATCTATAATCACTACTATAATCTATTATCACTACTATAATCTATAATCACTACTATAATCTATAATCACCACTATAATCTATAATCACCACTATAATCTATAATCACTACTATAATCTATAATCACCACTATAATCTATAATCACTACTATAATCTATAATCACCACTGTAATCTATAATCACTACTATAATCTATAATCACTACTATAATCTATAATCAATACTCTGACAAAGTTATGGGTTCTATCCTGCGTTCTGTCACTCTACGTACATACATACTCTACACTGATGCCTCAATCCAAAACAACGTTATAGTTTGCTATTGTTACAGTCTGGTCTTGGTAAAATATTAATAAATGTAACTTTACTTCTTTTTTTTCCATTCTTCCTAATAAACTTGAAACAGGTTTTCAAAAAGTCAACTAATGTGTTTATGTATAAGCCCAACAACATGAGGGTAATAAGTACATTCAACTTTAGCCCATCTAACACAAAGCTGGTCTTAGTTGTCTACATAATAATAATACTAAAACTAAAACCGAACTTTACTTCTTATGTAACATGCCCAGTCATTTTAATGGAAGACAAACCTGTGGTCTTCTTCCTTAAACACGTTGACGCTCCTTCTACCTCGGTTGGCGTCCCGTCTCACCCACCTGTGTCTGCTCAGCTCTCGCTCCCCTTTAGGCTGAAGTACCGGCGCGTGTCCACTTTCCTCAGAAGCCCCTGTCATCCTTAGCTGAGCTGGATACGAAACACTTTGCTTTAATATTTTTCTGCTTCAGCTGTTTAACAACGTATGTGACACGAGCACGAGCAGCTCAGCTGAGTAATGATGATCAAAGTAAATGTGCCGCTCTTCCATCCTCACTGTGCGCTGCTTCCAGGCTCATTCACTCTGAATTCTGCAAATGTAATAACAATGGAGGGAGGGGGTCCTTTTCTTTTGTCTTGGGCAGAAGTGCTCTGTCCTGGTATCCTCTTCAGTTCAAGGCAGATCAGTCAGCACCTTCGGCAGTAGTTTTTGATGAAGGCCCTCATGCCTTTTCCCTCGCGTCCTTCAGGAATCAGATACAGCTTTAAGTTTTGCCTTGTCGCTCGGTTTCCGAGGTCCTCACATTGTTCCATAAGTTCTGCCTCACATTGTAATAGCAAACCGATGGCTTTTCCATGAGCCATGGTGGTCTCCTCCATGGTCGTTAAACGTTCCTCTGTGTCGACCACTGTCTTTTCCAGCTTTGTTAGCTGTGCATCTACATCTCCGACTGACGTTTCAAGTCTTGTGAATGATTCCCGGGTTATGCCTTTAAATTTAAATCCATCCTCATCTGTAGCCCCTAACCCTAACCCTCCCGTATTTCTCGGTTCGATTGGACGATAACTTGCAGCTTCTCCTTCATATTTCTCGCAGCTGCTTCACTGCCTTTGCTAGCGCTAGTTCTGTCGTAGCAGACATGTTAGCTTCACTTGTTTCTGACAATTTTTCCTCTCCTTCTTTGTTTCTAAACTGATATCTGACGAGTCTCTCAGAAGCGTTTGTCTTTGCGATGTGGGTTGGCATGTTTTATGCCAAGTGTTGTTCAAATGTCGTTTGGAAAGTTGGCTAATCAGCAGAATTAAAACTTTTGTGTCCTACACGAACATGGCGCTGCCGGAAGTTGACTCATACTTTTTGGCATGCTTTTTATAATTTGTGCGACGGTGGACACAAGGCTGTCAGGCCAACAGCAGGGTATATTATTAAATTTCTAATTGTAAGTAAATAAATGTTTATGACATTATCATTTGACAAATATTGATATTGGTGGCCTAGATCGTGTAATGGAATTATATTGTCTTAACACTGTATTATTTCTTTATTCTTTGTCTTTGTAAATCACATCTTAGAGTGGTTTGTTAATTGTGCTTAACCCAGGGCATGTTTCAACCTATCAGCAACAGTAAAAGGGGGTCTGGTCATCACACCTACCCAGACTCTGTGTCTCCTTTGATTGGCCAGTTGTATCTGTATAAGTACCCGTCTCTCCTTGGTCTGGCAGAGATCTCTCCACATACATGCTCCTGTGTGTAATCAGTTTTGGGAAAATTGACCTTGATTAGGAACTAGTTCAAAGTTCAGTTCAAGTTAGTCAATATGAATTAGTTCAGTTCATCGTTCATTCTTCCAAATTATGAACTAGAAGTTCATGGATCCCAAAATTAACTTTTTCGTTCTTTTTTTGTGTTATTATTGTAAACTTATTATTAATCGTTCCTGACGTTATCCTGACCGTAGTCAGGAAATCAGGGGAAAATGTCGTCCCCCTCCCGGGGTTAACTTCCCTCTGCAGGTTCTTAGAACACAAGGAGTGGTTTCACTGAGCTTCGTTTTTAATGTTCATTTCCAAGAACGGGACAACACCTGCTCCGGTCACTGGTCACACTCTGTACATTTAACTCTTTTTCTCCGCTCCCAAAAACTCTCTGTACCTCTCTCTCTCTCTCTCTCTCTCTCTCTCTCTCTCTCTCTCTCTGCCCGCCCAAAACGCTTCTCATTGGCTATTCCACAACATTATGTTGACATGACATCTATGATAATGCTGTGTTTTGATCCCATTTTATTCCTTATAGGACTCAATAATTACAACGGGATAAGAACGAAATGTGAACTACATAAGAGCGCAGTTCAATAAATGCCAGAATAACCGCGTTCACGACTTCCCGTTCATTTGGCAAAAGTGAACGAGTCGTTCAAGTTTGTCAAAAATATATCGTTCATGAACAATCGTTCAATGAACTCGTTCAGGTACAACACTGTGTGTAATAATAATAATAATACATTTTATTTAACGGCGCCTTTCGCAAACACTCAAGGACACTTTAGAAATATAAAAACACAATACAAATAAATAAAAACAACAATAACAAAAATCACAGCAAAGTAAAATGGAGCAGTGGACTACAGGGAGTTGGCAGTTCGGAACAGATGAGTTTTGATATGAAATGGGTCAAAGAAACAGTGTTACGGATGTCTTGTGAGAGAGAGTTCCAGAGGTGGGGAGCAGAGCGGCTAAATGCTCTGCTCCCCATGGTGCTGAGGCGGGCAGAGGGCACAGAGAGGTGGAGAGAGGAGGAAGACCTGAGGGTGCGTGAGGGGGTGTTGATATGAAGGAGATCGGACAGATAGGGGGGGGCGAGCTTGTGGATGGCTTTAAATGTGAATAGAAGTAATTTGAAAGTGATCCGGAATTGGCCAGGCAGCCAATGGAGCTGCTGGAGGATGGGGGTGATGTGGTGGGAGGAAGGGGTTTTGGTAATGATGCGGGCTGCAGAGTTTTGGACTAGTTAGAGCTTATGGAGGGATTTGTGGGAGACACCAAAGAGGAGTGAGTTGCAGTCGTCAATGCGTAACGAGACTGTGAACCAGGATGGCAGTGGTGTGGGGGGAGAGAGAGGGGAGGAGATAGTTTATATTACGTAAGTGGAAGTATACAGACTGGGTCATGTTATTGATGTGGGAGCGAAAAGAAAGTGAGCTGTCGAGGATGACACCCAGACTCTTAACCTGAGGGGAGGGGGACACTGAGGAGCTGTCGATTGTGAGGGAGAAGCTGTTTGTTTTGGATAAGGTGGATTTGGTACCAACGAGAAGAATTTCAGTTTTATCACTGTTTAACATAAGAACGTTTGAGGTGAACCAGGATTTGATATCAGCGATGCAGTGGGCGAGGGAGGAGGGTGGCAGAATAGAGGTTGGTTTGCTGGAGAGATAGAGCTGGGTGTCATCTGCAAAGCAGTGAAAATTGATGCCAAATTTGCAGAAGATATTGCAGAGTGGTAGGAGTATATGATGAAAAGGAGGGGACCCAGAAGGGACCCTTGGGGCACACCAGAAGTGATGGGGGAGGGCTGAGAGGTGAAGGACTTGTGCTGGATGAACTGAGTGTGGCCAGTGAGGTATGAGTGGAACCAGTGAAGATGCCTATGAGGATGGAGATCAAACCGGAGTAAGCTGCCATGAGGAGGTCATCTGTGATTTTAATTAACGCTGTTTCAGTGCTGTGACAGGGATGGAAACCTGACTGGAACTGTTCATAAAGGCTGCTGTGGGTCAGGTGGGAGTGGAGTTGAGAGGCAACAGTTTTCTCTAGGATCTTGGAGATGAAGGGAAGGTGAGAAATAGGGCGGAGGTTATGGAAGTTGTTGGGATCTGAACCAGGTTTTTTCAGGATGGGGCTGACGGCAGCGGATTTGAGAAGAGCGGGAACAGTTCCAATGGACAGAGAGGAATGACTAATAGCTGATTTGAGGGGGAGTAAGGAGATGAGGCAGGACTTGACCAGTACTGTGGGGAGGGGATCCAGTAGACAGGTTGAAGGCTTTGACTTGGTGATGAGGTCGGAGGTCAGAGGCGGAGGAGAGTTCGAAGGTGGACAGTAAATGAGATGGTGGGAGAAGTTCAGAGGAAGGGAGAGGAGAGGTAGTGGAGCTGGTGGATTTTTACGACCTTATCATTGAAAAACTGGAGGAGAGCGTTACAGGTGTCTGAAGAGTAGAGGTGCCTTAGAGCTGCCAGCATTAGAACAAAGTCCAGAGTAATATTGAGATTTAGCATGAGATATGGAGTTCTTGTACAGAGATAGATGTGTGCGATACATGTCTTTGTGGATGGTGAGTCCAGATTTCCGATAGCCTTTCCAGCTGATGATTTTTGGATTTCAAGGTATGGAGATCAGGAGTGAACCAGGGAGCAGAGCGGGTGAAGAAAAAAGAACAAGTTTTTACAGGAGCAAGTGAGTTGAGGATGTTGGTGAGTCCATTATTGTACAGTGAGACAAGGTCATCAGGGGTGGAAGGGAAGTCCAAAGTCAGGCTGGAGATGCAGGAAGAGAGAGAGTCCATGTTAATATTCTTTTTTTTTTTTGTCTGCATTTGTTCTCATTGTTTAACACCACAGAGAGGGAGTCAACATTGTTTGAGATCAATGCATATTTTAGTCTTGCAGCCAAATATTTTAATATTTAATGCATGTGTGTGACCATCAGCGGTCCTCCCTGAAAGCTGAGCAGACATCCTTTATTAGAACTCTCTATTATAAGCCAGGGAGGGCAGTGCTACACCTCAGTGATGTGTGGGGGAAACAAAGACTGGACAGAACGAACCGGGACAGAAATTAACAGGCGGTGCTATTGCGGTTAAAGATTGTAAGGTGGTGTGTTATTCCCAACTACTAATTGTCCATCAATAAAAATAAATAAATACATCGAAAAAAGAGAAGAAAACCTAACCAGCATAAAAGAAAAAGAGATTCTATAAATAAATAATTAAAAAAAACGGTAGTGAGCACCATAATTGTGGATGACTTGATAGTATAAAATAGAATGCAATAGAATAGAATAGGCCAAAAGAGGACACTAGGGCAAAAGAGAATGAGTTTAGGGTAGAGATTGTGGAGAGATTCTCAGCACATTCTGGCGGGTCCCATCATTCACTGAAATGGGACTCAGCAGTCGCTGGCAAGACCCGATCAAACATGCAAGTGTGAAGGACCCCGAAGCCCAGAACAGCAATCACGGCAAGGCAGGGCCAAGCCAACAGGGCACCCCCCATCCTGGGCCGTAGGAGCCACAGGGCGCCGACCCCAGAGAGCCACCGGGGCCACCGTGAACGATACAAACCCGGAGAACAAGAGGGAGCAGCTACAAACTCACCCAGCGCACCAAGACCAACCCAGGCGGCACGAGGACTCACCCCAACCCCGCCCCCACCAAACCCCCACCCATCCCCACCCCCCTTCCAAGGGGGCCAACGGCCCCACACAGCCAGAAAGCCAGATACAGGGGCCAAGCAGCCCACTGAAGGGGCAGCACGCAGCCGATCACAAGGCAGGGCGCCACAGGGACACGGTCAGAGGACAAGGGAGCCGGGACCTGATGCGAGTCCAGAGGGTAAAAATGGACAGTGTGGTGGGACCCGGTGACACCAACAGGGAAGCATCCCACACACCCCCTGCACCGGCCCCAGGTGAGCGCAGTACATCCAGGGCCCCCACCCCCCCGCAATGCACCCCGACAACATACCAGGACAGAGCCACCACATGCCACCAGCCCGCAGCACAGCCACAGCGCCCGCCAGAATGGCCAATCCAGGCCCCACAGCCCCCCAAGAGCCATCGCACCAGCTTGGACCCGACAGGCAAGCAGGAGAACCCCCCCGACCACAGCCCCCAGGTCCCGGGGACCCCCCAGCCTCAGCAACGTGGATGGTAGTCCACCCCCGCTACCCCATAGCCACAAGGGGGCCGGCTCCCACCAACGAGTCCATATTAGTGAAATCCTCCCCCATTACTCCCTGTTATCCCTGACTGGAGACATTATCCCTGCACCGTAATAGTGTAACCCTGAGTGTCATGTGGTGCATTAAAAATGGAGAGGCTGGGCGAGGCATCCAGGGGGCAGGCCAGAGGACCACAGAGGATGGCTACTCTGCAGCCTACCCTGGCCCAAGTTCCCCGAGCCGTCCCAGACCTACCCCCAAGGTGTGAATGTGTGTGGTGCATTAAAAAGAAATTAGAGAGCAGGGGAGGCAAGCAAGAGGGTGATGGGGAAGAGACAAGGCCGTAGAGCCCTGTCATCTGCCCCACCACAGAGCCCATCACTGCCGCCCCCACCTGCTCTTGAGGTCCTAACTGTTGTGTTCCTATATGTGCCTAACAGTAGCTATATACAGTGAGGTGTGAAGTATGTGAAGTGCACAGTAAGAGGCAGTCTGGTGTGGGTCCGGCCCATGAGGACAGAGCAGCGGGGGAGACAGGTAGTGAGACCACTGGTACTGATGCAGAGGGCCCCCAGAGCCCCAAGGCCAAGGTGGGCCCACCCAAACCCGACCGGCCCAGCCAGCACCAAAACCCCAGAAGTCGCAGCGCTAGACCAGTGCCCCGGCAGACGCTGTAGTCCCACCACGGACCAGCCGCATGCAGAACCCTGCCCCGGAGGGAGGGCCAGTTAAACCAAGAAATGGTCGGTGATCTGAAGTTGAGCAACAGTACAGTTGGAAGGGGTGAGACCGGAGCAGTAGATTAAATCCAGAGTGTGACCTTTGGTGTGAGTGGGGAAGTCTGCGAACTGGTGGAAGCCAAAACTGTCGAGTGATGAAGCGAAGTCTTTGGTGATGGGAAGAGCAGTGTTGTCCATGTAGATATGCATATGTGTGTGCTCAGTCTTGAATTAAACTCATTATTTTGCTAAAACATTATTCTGATTCCAGCTTCATTCTTAATTGAACTGAAATAATTCCACAACAATCGGTAATTGGCAAAAAATCTGTATTGGCCCCAAAAAGTCCCAACTGGTCCATCACTGGTTTTTCTTTAGTTTCAGAAATGAATTGCACATGAAAAAATGTAACTATTTTTTTATATATTGAAATTTAACTATTTGAACAAGTGGTACCAGGCACAGCAAATCAGACCCTCTTGCAAACATTTGACCCCATCTGGTGACTCTGACCGTAACCTTTGACCTACATTCACCAAAATTGAATGGGATCCATTTTGGACCACCTTGCACGTTGCCTGCCGCCTCTACTTCCTCAGAAGGCTGAGGTCCTTCAGCATCTGCACAAAGATGCTGAGGATCTTCTATGAGTCAGTGGTGGCGGGCGCATTCTTGTATGGAGTGACCTGCTGGGGCAGCGGACTGAGGGAAAGGGACTCCAGCAGGCTGGACAAGCTGGTGAGGAAAGCCAGCAGTGTGGTGGGGGTGGAGCTGGACTCTCTGGCGGTGGTGTCAGTGAGGAGGATCCGAACAAAGGTACACGCCATTATGAGCAACACCTCCCACCCATTACATGCAGAGCTGATGGGAAGTACGAGCACGTTCAGTGGTAGACTTAGACTCCCAAGATGCAACACTGAACGACACAGGAAGTCCTTCATACCGACCGCAATCAAACTGTATAATGACTCACTGTGCTTCAAGGCCTCACTGAGAGCAGTGGAAGTCATCTGTAACTAATAAGACAGAAACGGATTAACTAAGGATTACCCCTGGCTATCACTTTTGTTTTTACTTTTGTTTTTACTTTTCACTTTTTAATATTATATTTTTTAATATTTTTATATTTTTTACAATGCGGTTTTTGCACTACCTTCTGCCGGACTTTCAATTGTAGAATTTGCACACCTAATGTAAATTGTGATTTATTTATAATTCTTGACTGTGTACTTGTGAATGTCAATGTGAGCGATCTGTGGTGCTGAATTTCCTTCGGGATTAATAAAGTACTTCTATTCTATTCTATTCTAAAATGTAATGGAAATTGGTCCAGTCGTAGGTGCCATCAGTGTCATCGTACATAAATGTGGGGACAGACCCTTTCAAACCGTATCAGAATTTCAGGTCCCAGTATCACTGGGTTTTCCGACTCTTCCTCAGTCAGGAAGCTTCATTTATAAAACACTGGGTTAATATTATTTAGAGGCAATAAAACTGAGTCGTGCATATAAAGTGGATGAGATAAAGTTGTGTCAAATCATACTTGATAGTTTTACATTGTCCCTGTCTGAAAATATATTGGATAACATTAAATGACAACAAAGCTGTCATGCTAGTTTATTTCCACTTAGCTATAATTTTTCTTTTATATGACTGTGATTTTTTTCAGAACATGACACAATAACTGTTAAATATTTATAAGGGTCATGTCATTGAACATTAGGATGAAGACTGTTCATGTGAAAAAATAATGAACAGTCCCCTCTGCTGGACATGAAGGGACATACAGTTTGGCATTAAATCTAGATGGTGATTTATTTTCAAAGCAAAAAGGAAATAAATGCAGTGTCTTAGAATATTTTCTTTGACATAAACCATCACCCTCACATACACTATATTGTCTAAAGTATTGACTCACCTGCCTTGACCCGCATATGAACGTTTCCATCCCATTCCTAATCCATAAGGTTTAGTCTCATGTGGGTTCGTCCTTTACAGATATAACAGCTGCAACTTTTCTGGAAAGATTTTCTACAAGGTTCAGGAATGTGTTTATGGAAATTTACTGTCGGACCGTTCTTCCCAGAAGCATTAGTGAGATCACACACTGACATTAGACACAAGGCCTGGCTCGAACCCTGGCTCAGTCTGTGCTCTAATTCATCCCAAAAGTGTTCAATGGGGTTAAAGGTCAGGCCTGTGTTCAGGTCAGTCCAGTTCATTCACATCAAACTGTTTTTATGAACCTTACTTTATGCACTGGTGCACAGTCATGTTGGAACAAGAAGGGACCATCCCCAAACTGTTCCCATAAACCTGGGAGAATGAAAATGTCCAAAGTGTCATCGTCTGAACCTGCCTTATCCTCACAGGGGTCTAATCCAGCTCCAGCAGATGAAGGTGGGGTCAAAGGTCACCCTGTATGAGTCTGCAGTTCATCTCAGGACTGAACATATATAGACAAACAATCACTGTCACATTCACACCAATGGGTGATTTAGATTAACCAGTTAACCAGTTAACCTATCAGTGCATGTGTTTGGATGGTGGGAGGAGCCAGAGTACCTGGAGAAAACCCACATGGACATGGGGAGAACATGCAAACTCCACACAGAAAGGTCTGGTGTGGGAATAGAACCAACAACCTTCTGTCTCTGAGACACCAGTGTTAACTACTGCACCACCCTGTTGACTACTGCACCACCCTGTTAACTACTGCACCACCCTGTTAACTACTGCACCACCCTGTTAACCACTGCACCACCCTGTTAACCACTGCACCACCCTGTTAACTACTACACCACCCTGTTAACCACTGCACCACCCTGTTAACCACTGCACCACCCTGTTAACCACTGCACCACCCTGTTAACTACTGCACCACCCTGTTAACTACTGCACCACCCTGTTAACTACTGCACCACCCTGTTAACCACTGCACCAGCCTGTTAACTACTACACCACCCTGTTAACTACTGCACCACCCTGTTAACCACTGCACCACCCTGTTAACCACTGCACCACCCTGTTAACCACTGCACCACCCTGTTAACTACTGCACCACCCTGTTAACTACTGCACCACCCTGTTAACTACTGCACCACCCTGTTAACCACTGCACCACCCTGTTAACTACTGCACCACCCTGTTAACCGCTGCACCACCCTGTTAACCACTGCACCACCCTGTTAACTACTGCACCATCCTGTTAACTACTGCACCATCCTGTTAACTACACACACACACACACCAGGGTTAATTATGGGGTGTCACTTCTGTATATTTCAAGGCAGGTGAGTAAATACCTTTAGTGTTGTGTGTTTTCTAAATGTGCTCTTCTTTGGATCCTCTGATATACAATTCAAAGGTAAATATTTCTAATCTTGTTGTTTTGCTTCCATAGTTTTATGCTGTCTATGCATTTCAAGCCCGCTGTGACCAGGAGCTGACCCTGCAGGAGTACCAGCATGTCCGAATCCTGCAGTTCTGTGACCTAGGAGGCAATAAGGAATGGTGGTTAGCCGAGGCTAACGGGCAGAAAGGCTACGTCCCTGCCAACTACCTGGGCAAGATGTCCTACGCATAAACGTTGGCAAACAAGTGAATGAAAGAAAAGCAAAACAATAAGAGCAGTGAACCTGTGTCTTAGCAGCATGTTCTGTGAAGAGTCTTGAATGTGTGTGTGACAGTCCTGGGGTCTGGATGCAGGAGATCCATCTGCTAATATTTCTATGAAACTGGTCTTAAAAACCTGACATGGGGCTAAAATTTCAAACCAGATGTAGACAAAGATTTTGAAGCAAGTTTGGAAGCACTTTGAGTTTATTTCCAAAACAAATATTGACTGAAATACTGTAAAAGAGAAACTATTTTTCAGAGAAACATTTTTATATATTTTTTTTCATATTAAAATTTGCATGCAACATGAAAATTACACATTACTATTTTTTCAAAATATGTTTCAATTCTCTCACTGGTACATTTGGGGACTTTAACTACTGGTAATGATGCAAGGCAGAGTGTTTTTACAAAAATGATGCCTGGACAGATTCTGCATGTGAGTGGACACACAACCTGGAATGAGACTGAGATAGATGAAAAATGTGCATGTCTGGATGACAAGAACCACTAGGGTCATCACATTTAACACAGTGTCTTTATTTCTAGTGGTACGTATATAAAGGCCATGTTGTCCACATGACATGCTCTGACACCTCAATAGTTCTTCAGATTGATTTTGGGCTTATTTTTGGCACAAATATTTGATTAAAAATTAATTAATGTTGGGATGGCTCAGTGCAAGAGTCAGTTTTTTTAATTTAGTTTTTTTTATTTGAGGTCATCATTAAGTATGTCCCGGGTGGAAATATGTCTAAGGGCGTATTCACATACTAAAGTCCGCACCAAGGTTTGGACCAGAACCTTTTTTTGCCTTTTCACACTGTACTTATAATCCAGACTTTATATTGAATCAAATGGACCAACGGACTTTAGAACGTCATGTCGTCAATGCGTGTACAGCGTGCGTCTCTCTATACTCGACCATGATTGGTTAGTAGATGAGCGTGCTACACTGTTGCAGGAAGTGCTCCCAGATAATGGACCCAGTTACTAGTTCACACCACTATTTCCACCAGCGGCTTGTCTCCAATTCAGTCTTTATAGAATCATCCGACCACATTTCAATGAAATACCTGCTTTCCTCGTCTCCCCATGTATTCCCGCGACTCATGCTTGGACGTTGACTAGATTCCGCGCAAGTGACTGTGACGTAATTGGTCCAATAGTCCGGACTTTCCTAAACAGACGTTTCACACTGTGCACCAGCGAACCTTGGTCCGGACCGAGACTACCTCCTCAGCTCGGACCAAAGACTCGGTCTTTAGTCCGGATCAAGGTTCGGGGGAAAGTCCGGATTTTCTGAGTGCAATGTGAATAGGCCCTAAATGTAGTTTTTATTATTGGGTCTAAAACGCTGGACAAGTTTCAAATACCAAAAATAACCCGTGTCATAGAAGCACCTGTATATCGTCCTATCTATGCTCAATAGTAATTATATTGATAATTAAGCCTTTCCATGTTATAAACCATGAAAATATGACCCAGTTTAAATAAAGGCAAATTAAAACAAAAAAAACTAAACCAAACAAACACTTTGTATTGTCCAAAGGAAGTACATGTCAAATGTTTAATGAATCCATCCAGGGGTTTTATCATATGTTTGAAGAAACTGCTAATGAAGGGAACGACGAAGACATCGATGAAGATGATGTTGGTCACAGGGCCTTCACTCATGAACTAAAAACATCTGGAAAAGATTCTAACTCTTACCAAGTATGTTTTTCAATCAAAATATGTCATCAGTTCAAACATCATCACCTAAAGAGGAACTCCTCAGTGAGATAAAAGAACTTGTATTTAAACAATGCACCTGGAAAAATCTGACTTCAATATATTTTATCAAGATCATTTTCACTCGTTCCATTGTTGTTTTTTGCTTGATTTAAACAAATAAAAATCTGTCAATGGAACAAATGAAAATGATCTTAATCAAATTTCTTGAAATTAGATTTTCTATTGTCTCAAATTTAGTGCTGTCAAAATATTGTTTTTTTTTATCAGATTAATCACAGGGTTGCTGTGAATTAATTTTGATTAATCAAAATGTAATATAATTTTTTAAATATGTATTAATCATGTTTAATTTTGCATGAGCAAAAACAACTGGTGCCCAGCACAATAAACCCCGCCCCCTCACACACATTTGCCCGTCTCTTATCGTGAAAACACCTTTATGGTGACTGTGACCTTTGACCTATATTCACCAAAATTCCAAAGTAAACACAGTAGTTTATTGTAAACACAGGAGTTTATTGTAAACACGGTAGTTTATCCGTAACACACTAGTTTATTGTAAACACGGTAGTTTATCCGTAACACAGTGACAGACATTTGAGCTGAATCCAATTTCACCTGTTAGGCCTACCCCTCACTTTTGTGCGTCCCTGTGTAGGGGTAAAGGGTAGGGGTAAAGGGGTAGGGCTTTGTACCCCCTCAAATGCAGATTTTCCAGAGGCCAAACAGTGGAGTTTTTTTTCCAGAATACAATGCAATTCCCTTTAAAAATGGAGGAACCTATGACAGAAGTACACAAATGTAGTATTTTTAATGAAGTTTTTCAGTTGTAATAACTGTTGTATAAAGTTTGTCCTCATGTGTAATGGTCATTTTCTACATATTTACATTAACGTGTAGAACGTGTGGTTCCATGCACATATAGAGGTACTGCATTGACGTCACATGATTCCGTAGTTGTGTCCCCACATTGAACCAGAAAACATCATGTGTCATTGGACACGCTGTGCTTTTGTCACCGTTCTAGTCCAACCCAGACCGTCCTGGTCCCACTGGGTGAATCGTGTTGTGGTCCGTTTCCTGACCATAGTCCCTCTGACAGACAGCGGACATGTCTGGACATTATACGCCATAAGACATGGAAACCCAATGAGGACACAGGAGTCTCCAGGGTTTATTTTTGATAATTCCACGTGTGTCCACACTTATGGGTTTATTTACGTCAGTGGTTTTTGTGTCAAATACACGAGATTGAAACTGAGCAGGAGGCTCGTTTGTTTGTTCTTGTTCCCTTTCATTCGATATGACATAACTACACCTGCTCGACTACAGTGTTGTTGTTGTTTACCGGTTTATGATGAGGAACACAACTGGACCATGATGACATTCTGACGTGGAATTCTTTGATCCAACCTTTCACCAAGTATCTACATTCACCTAGACTTTTATCATTCTTCATTTCCTAGGCTGTGTTCGCAGATGTTCTGTTGATCAGACGCCAAAAATTAGGAAGTGTCGTCACACATCATCACTTGATGTGTGTGTGTGTAAAAGCGTCTTTAACGTGGTTTTTGGTTGAGTGTACAGGTGGAAACAACCTTCCATCCTTATGAGTATCAGGCCACTTTAAACCACTTTTAAAGCATCGTCAGAAATACCATAATTTCAGCCATAGAACTGTACAATGATGGAGCACGTTTTCTAGCGTCGCTCTTTCCTAGCGTCGCTCTTTTCTAGCGTCGCTCTTTTCTAGTGTCGCTCTTTTCTAGTGTCGCTCTTTTCTAGTGTCGCTCTTTCCTAGTGCCGCCCTTTCCTAGTGTCGCCCTTTCCTAGTCTCGCCCTTTCCTAGTGTCGCCCTTTCCTAGTCTCGCTCATTTGTGTCGCTCTTTCCTAGTGTCGGTCTTTTCTAGATTCGCCCTTTCCTAGTGTCGCTCTTTCCTAGTCTCGCTCATTTGTGTCGCTCTTTCCTAGTGTCGATCTTTTCTAGATTCGCTCTTTCCTAGTGTCGGTCTTTTCTAGTGTCGCTCGTTCCTAGTGTCGCTCTTTTCTAGTGTCGCTCTTTCCTAGTGTCGCTCTTTCCTAGTGTCGCTCTTTCCTAGTGCCGCTCTTTCCTAGTGCCGCTCTTATCTAGTGCCGCTCTTTCCTAGTGCCGCTCTTTCCTAGTGCCGCTCTTTCCTAGTGCCGCTCTTTCCTAGTGCCGCTCTTTCCTAGTGCCGCTCTTTCCTAGTGCCGCTCTTTCCTAGTGCCGCTCTTTCCTAGTGTCGCTCTTTCCTAGTGCCGCTCTTTCCTAGTGCCGCTCTTTCCTAGTGCCGCTCTTATCTAGTGTCGCTCTTTCCTAGTGTCGCTCTTTCCTAGTGTCCCTCTTTCCTAGTGCCGCTCTTTCCTAGTGCCGCTCTTTCTTAGTGTCGCTCTTTCCTAGTGCCGCTCTTTCCTAGTGCCGCTCTTTCCTAGTGTCGCTCTTTCCTAGTGTCGCTCTTTCCTAGTGTCGCTCTTTCCTAGTGTCGCTCTTTCCTAGTGTCGCTCTTTCCTAGTGCCGCTCTTTTCTAGTGTCCCTCTTTCCTAGTGCCGCTCTTTCTTAGTGTCGCTCTTTCCTAGTGTCGCTCTTTCCTAGTGTCGCTCTTTCTTAGTGTCGCTCTTTCCTAGTGTCGCTCTTTCCTAGTGTCGCTCTTTCCTAGTGTCGCTCTTTCCTAGTGTCGCTCTTTCCTAGTGTCGCACTTTCCTAGTGTCGCTCTTTCCTAGTGTCGCTCTTTCCTAGTGCCGCTCTTTCCTAGTGCCGCTCTTTCCTAGTGCCGCTCTTTCCTAGTGCCGCTCTTTCCTAGTGTCGCTCTTTCCTAGTGTCGCTCTTTCCTAGTGTCGCACTTTCCTAGTGTCGCACTTTCCTAGTGCCGCTCTTTCTTAGTGTCGCTCTTTCCTAGTGTCCCTCTTTCCTAGTGCCGCTCTTTCCTAGTGCCGCTCTTTCTTAGTGTCGCTCTTTCCTAGTGTCGCTCTTTCCTAGTGTCGCTCTTTTCTAGTGTCCCTCTTTCCTAGTGCCGCTCTTTCCTAGTGTCGCTCTTTCCTAGTGCCGCTCTTTCCTAGTGCCGCTCTTTCCTAGTGCCGCTCTTTCCTAGTGTCGCTCTTTCCTAGTGTCCCTCTTTCCTAGTGTCGCTCTTTCCTAGTGCCGCTCTTATCTAGTGTAGCTCTTTTTCTGTTCATTACTCTGGTTTCCACCGGCTCTATATATAAAGTGTCATGAAATAACTTCTGTTAACATTTGGTGTTCTATAAATAAAATTCAATTTGATTTTCGACAGCCCTACTCAAAATAAGTTCTTATATCTCATTAAGAAGTTACTTTTGGGATAATTATTTTATTTTCAGTGTGATGCAATATTTTGACTAGAAATGAGAAAAATATACTTGGTATGATGTTGAATGTTACAGTTTAACCACCCAAACACATCCAACTTGCACTACTTATGTCACAACTCGTACCGAAAGTGTTGATGTTTCCTCTTTAATGGACATTTATCCAACAGAGCTCAGCGGTGACACTTCATCACTGTGACGGATAACGCTAGGAAAAGACGGGGCACTACGCACAGCACTTTTTGTATTTCAGTGTTGGTAAATTTAAATTGATTTATTCATGAAGTAAATTTTATACAAGATGTGATTTATAGATGAAGTTAAATCCTATATGTGAAATGATTTATATGTGACGTGGTGGAATGAAGAAATCTGTTTAATACAGGAATAAAAACAGCTTATGAAAATGTCAGTGTCTGATTGTCCAATGAATGGTACACATTTACAAACACTACGTCTAGAAATTTCCTACGAATGCCAGTTTATAAGAAGAAAATATTTAATGAAAAAAAGTGACACTTTCTGAATGGTTAGATGTTAGGACGAAATGAGGCACAGAATCCAGCAGCATTTACATACAATAAGATTCAAGTATTTAACAGGATGTTGTTTATATATATATATATATATATATATATATATATATATATATATATATATATATATATATATATATATATATATATATATATATATATATATATATATATATATATATATATATATCAACACCCCTCCACCTTCGGGGTGCTGTTCGACCCAGTCGGGGAATATTTTTCTGATCGTAACTCGTGGGGAATACATTATCCTTGCAAATTCTATCAATAATTGAACATAAGCTCAGTGTCATTGATTAAACTCCATGGGTTTAACTAGTGAATTCTAGAAGGTGACGCTGTTTCCATGGTAAGTACGGAGCCTCTGAACGTCCAAACGGGTCACATCTGAGGACCACCTGGATTTTAAAGCAATTATTTACATGTATTGAAAGGATTAGTGGTTTCTAAGTTCCTAAACACGTCATACTTCAGATGGTTTTGGTTCCGTTTGGGTCTGCATGGGTTAAGTATTCATTTCCAAACTGGACTCATTTCTTCAGTTTCTTCTGCGCTGCTTTCTTCTTCACCAGTTGTAATCGTTTCATGGCGTTAAGTTGTGACTCTTGGGATGTTGGTGCTTTGTCCCCTGGTGCTGCCTTGGACCCATTTCCACTGTTGCCATTCCCACCGCCGTTACTGCTGGACCCTCCGTTCCCACCGCCCCCGCCCGGGGAGCTGCCCCCTGACGGCGCCGACCCCTTTCCTTGGCTTTCGCTGCTGGACGAGCGGTTCAGTGGCTGCTTACCCAGAGTCAGGGGAGGGGGAGGTTTTAGAGACGCCTGACCCGACCCATTTCCATTCCCGGGCATCTTTGTGCCTCCCAGTCCAGACTTGGCACCAGCTAACCCGGACAGCCCCACAGGTTTCTGTCCAGAAGGAGCCAAGGCCTTGGTGGTCCCACTGGGACCAGAGGAACCCAGTTTGGAGCTGGTCGGTAGAGAGGAGCTCGTCTTGGCACCGAATGCAGCCCAGCCTGTGAGACCACTGCCCGAGGAGGAGGACGTACCGCTGGTGGGATTGGCAGATGTTGTCGACGCCTCCAAGAAGTTAAAGACAAAGGAAACAAAGTTACACTTAACATTCTGTTGTAACTTTGATGGAAAAATAATCAGCCTTGAAATGAAATATCACGCTATAACTTAATCAATACTGGATATATTATAATATTACACACACTCACACATGTATACATATAACCAAATTATCAATATTGCAAAAGGTCAAAGGTTGAGGTCTCATTTAGCAGAAAGGTAAAAATTGCATTGTCGTCTGTAATTTAAGAACAGGTTGTTATAGAAACTAGAGACTGGAACAAAATAGGGGCGGGGTTAAACTAGTTTAAATGTACTTTCTGTGTGCAGTACTTTCACATCGAGTGCAAATGATGTGACTTGATTTTGTAAAGTTGGTTTGAGAACTAATTTCCAGGGCAGAAGAACACAGTAGTGGGTGTGTGCGTCCACGGGGGGGGGGTCCCAAGATGTTCATCTTCACGCATGAGTCAAAGCCGACCCATTTACATAAGAGATGGAAACAGGAAGTGAAGACAAGAGGAAGGCTAAACGACTTACTTTAAATTCTAGTTCTAGTCATTTTCATTAAAATAAACATTGGTTCAAAAACAAACTAGACAAAAGTAGACATTTGAAAGTGATAACTGGGGGGTATATTCCTAAATGTCCCTTCAATCTTTAACCAGACAGCTATGATGTCATGATGTGATGCAGACAAATGACATCAGTTCTTCCTCTTCATGATGTTTGTTGGTATGGAAAACAAAGTCCATTCGGGGTATAGTAAACCTAAATGTAAATAAATATTAAAACACTTATATTTAATCATCTGTAACCAAAAAAACAGCGTCTGTCTTTAAACACTTTTTCCCTCAGCCTCGGTGCTTATGACCATGTTTATAGTGAAAAATAACTACATTTCCTCACTGTTAAATCTGCATAAACATAACTAAATCACAAAAAAAAACATTGTTTGCAGTCCAAATAAGTTCATGTTGAACTCTACCTGCTCTGAAAAGTTTTAAACTCAGTGCCTCTGGAGGAATGATAGTGAGCAGGAGCAGAAGTCACTGGTCTGATCCTTAAATGCATCCTTCCTGTGTCATTTCTCAGCAGTATTTTTGTGCATCGCTGCTGCTCTTCTCTGCTGTTGCTCCTCATAACATGTTTAGAATATGTAATCCTAGTTCAGTCAGTTGTACTTAGGAGAAAATATGAGGGAAAAAAGGAGAATTGTACCAAATGCTTATTGATCATACTGTAGATCATTTTATGAGACGTCTTTAAATGTATTAATTTTAAAAGGCTTCATCTAAACCACAGCACATATATGATCAAACCAACCTGTTTGTCCACTCAGTGCATCATGAATGACTAATTCAACTTTTATGTGTTCCATATTGCTTTCAATTTGCAGTTTTATTCAAATGTGACAAGTAGTTATTTTTACAAAACCAATGCAGGTCTCTAAAAATAAAAGGAACATTTTATCATGTTTCCAGGATGTCTGCTCTCTACCTGCAGAAAAACTACAGGCTTTTTCAAAACTATATCTACTTTTATATGGAATAGAAAAGTTAACTTTAATAAATATATGAATAAATGACTGCATATGGAGCCTGGGCGCAGGTCTGTCGTCTCTAATATATTTATCATCTGACAACTTCAGCATACTCTAAAATTCGACTAGGAGAGAAAACTTTTCTATACTTTAAGACTTTCCAGACTCTTCAAGGTTTGGAAAACAGTGTTTCTAAGTTCCATACTTCCATACACAAGCACCCTGATTTAATAGGAACAAAATCCCAATTAAGATGCTTCAAAACACTGTCCTATATTTTAAATCTTTTTAGGGATGAGCAGAGACCCTCAGTAACAGACCCAATCCCAATTCACTCCATGGTCCGAAACACGCACACAGACACACAGACAGACAGACATACACACACAGACAGACAGACATACACACATAGACACACACAGACACACACACAGACAGACAGACATACACACACAGACACACAGACACACACACACACACACACAGACAGACAGACATACACACACAGACAGACAGACAGACATACACACATAGACACACACAGACACACACACAGACAGACAGACATACACACACAGACACACAGACACACAGACACACAGACACACACACACACACACACACACACACACACAGACATACACACAGACACACACACACACACAGACAGACAGACACACACACAGACAGACAGACACACACACAGACAGACAGACACACACACAGACAGACAGACATACACAGACACACACACACATACAGACAGACAGACACACACACACACACAGACATACACACACACAGACAGACAGACACACAGACAGACAGACACACACACAGACAGACAGACATACACAGACACACACACACATACAGACAGACAGACACACACACACAGACAGACACACATACACACACACACACACACAGACAGACACACACACACACACACAGACACATTTTGGGTCAGATTAACAAAGTCTGTTTATATACCCACATGGATAACTGCTGACCCCGTAACAGGGTTGACTCATTTCATAGGGAATGTTTCAACCCTAACCCATGCAGCTCAGTTTCCAGGGGTAATTCCAGTTGCAACAGTCGGGGGCGGGGGTGTATTGGGCCACAGTGTCATAAAACACCTACAGAGGAACACGTACCTTCATTTCACTTCTCTTGAATGCTTGAAAAGTACTGGCTGTGTCAGGTTTGGATTTAACGTCTGCCTTTTTCACCAAAGTGTCTTTGACAACAGGTGCAGATGAAGCAGACGCAGGCGACGGCTTCTGTGGAGGTTTCTGGGCCTAGTGTGCACATCACAAAGGTTAGTTTCACACTGAACAAACAACACTACATACCACCACAGTAGTTAAAGGAACCAAATGTAGTTTTCTTACCATACGTTTCATTTGCCGTGTGCAGCGGGCGCAGTACCACACCAGCCGTGGGTCATTGACTTCTTTATCTGTCACCTGAGGCTTGTGACAGTCCTGGTGATACAGGTTGTGACATTCCTGGCACTCCACTAGTTGATTTCCCATTGTCACAGTCATTTGTCTTTGGTAGTTAAAAAGACAATCAGTAAGAGTGGATTATCCAAATACTGGTGTGGACAAGCTTCAGGTCAACACACAAACAACAGTTTATCATCAAGGCTTTGTTCAGAATACCTGCAAACCACACAGGCCAGGCCCATTTCCATGGCGAAGTCGTCAGCGTTGGTCTCATCATAATCATTTATGTTTGGCAGATCTTTGATTGTTTGAACGGTAATCGGGGACGATCGATTCTCGTGTTTGTCCAGCCGAGGTTTCTTTGGCGGGTCCACGTCACTTAAGTCGACCCTGACCTGTTCATTAGTAAGAAACCATTAGAGGAGTTTGGGCATTGACTGCTCACGTTAGTTCTAATTTATCACAACTCAAAATGAGTCCTATTTATATAATCCTACTTTCCTCAAAGTGCTTTACTGCCTGAGGATGCAGCTGTTCAAATCTAACACTTTGTTAATACACAGTCACATTGACATTTGATCGTAACATTACAACTTTCAATATTTGTTTTAATTATGCCATGAAAAGCAGACAAATCGGAATTTTTGGTGACATTTCCAAAAGGATTATGGGATCCTTATGCATCACCTTCTCCAATGGCCTCTTCTCTCCTTCTTTCTTGCTCTTTTCCAATGTGGATTTGCTGCTGCCACTGCTGCTGCTGGAGGAAGACGAGCTGGACGAAGACTTGGAGTCCTGTTTACTTAAGCTCAGTTTTGACACAGACACTTTCGACACTTCTATATCCTGAAGATACAAAACGATTATTACATATTATATACAAGTGAAACCAGAAGGGACATGGGTAATGACAGGCTGTGATGTAATAACACAAAATGACCTTTTGTGATGAGCGGTAGGATGTGTCGCTTCCTCGTGCTAAGGACTCGTCTAGCAGAGCTTTGAGCTTCTCAGCTGAATCTTTACTCTTAGAATGAAGGTAACTCAAACCCTTAAGGAAGATAGGATCCAACTCCAAACTGACAGGCCCAGCCATAGCTTCAAACTAAGAACTAGGAGTCAAAGCAAATGAAGTCAGATTAATAACATTCCATTACTCGATTTCACTGACAAAGTTGGCAAGAGCTAAAAGAATACAGTCATTAAAAAAATCACCTTGAAGTTTTGAAAGCGTTTTACTAAATAATGTCTTCTAGACAAATAACAAAGCAGATCTTGACGCTGTTCATCGGCCACAGAGGTTGTGACCTTGTGATGCTAGGGTTAGGGTTAGTCTGTGGGATCCTGCAAAGTGCATTTTTACATTCCTCACATTTTACACTCTGCATAGTAACAAACTGCAGTTTAGTAGACTTTTCATTTCATTTGGGTTCAATGACATCAAGACATTCTTAAAGAGATAATTAACTCTCAACACGTAAAGACCAAAACATCCACTGGTAAACAATCATTTACTCATCTAACCTGTTTAATCCCCGCTGCTCTACTAATATTATTAATTAATGTAAGTAATTGCTGTAAAATACAGTTTTTCATCTTTTCATGGTCATCAGATATGACCCACTTGGGCAGTCACAGGCTCCATAGTTACCATGGAAACACTGTCATCTTCTACAACATTGATCCACTAGTAAAACTCACGGAAATGGATCTATGACAGAGGACGGACACACTTGTCTTTGTGTAGAGCTAATAATATATTTTACTCAAAAGGTCACTTTTTCCTCAATTGACTTTGTTTCTTATAGAATAACATTCAACTTTAATTTGACCTTATATGGACATCAATTGTGATCTGCAAATGAAATATAAAAAAATCCTCTTTTTCACTTAAGAAGGATAAATTCTGAACCTAGAATTATAATAAATGCTCTTAAATAAATTAAGAAAAGTGCAAAAATAGAGTAAAAAATAATTTGGGAACTGCCACAAAAATAGCACTGGGTCTTTATGGGTTAAAGAAGACAACACAATGCAGTACGCATCACAAAATGTCAAAATACGGACACGACACAGGGGAAAATAATGATTCTTTTAAACACCTTTCATTCCCACACATTTGTTAATATTTGCTGCTATGCTGTTATTGGTAAAAACGATAAAGCACGATTCCTAGGTAGAATTTTTAAATTAATATTGTTTTCCCTGCAAAGATGACACTGTGTCTCTGACTGTATTCCATTTGTGTAATGACTCTGATATTACACTGTTCAATAGAACACCAGGAAGACGAAGAATGCAGTAAAAAAAAAATAAATAAGTAAGTTAAACCCGTAAGAGTAAGGAACTTTTTAATTTTATTTCACGGTGACCTTTTATTTTGTTAAAACTCGAATACATTCGCATGAACTCATTGAGCCCAAATCTACCCGTTGTCCTAATTCTGCTTGTTAGGTTTAATATGAAACTAAAAAGGACATTAGTTTCGTCTCACTTGGATTAATCAGTAACGACAAAGAACCGAACCTCGACAGCAGCACACCGGCTAAAGTTACCTCCCCGAAGCGAAAATAGGGAGTTACTTTGTTGTGTTTAATTATTATATCTCACCTTTGCCTTTAGAGTAAAAGTCTTCACCCTTATCCCAGTATTTTCGTGTCCGAATTGAACTGACGGTTGAACTCTTCCTACAAAAGAAGCGACATCAGGGTGGACGCTTTTCCTTACTGTTGGACTGTGCAACCATTAAATGTCTCCGGAGGGAACGACCGGCGGAACTGTCTGGTGGGAAGAAATTATTATTATTATTATTATATTTATGTATTTATTTTTGCATAAATGTACGACCATGTAGCCCATTTTAATAAAAAATTGTATTTCATAGAATATTTTTTAAACCGGAAGAGGTTTTATATAATATCCATTTTAAATAGCAAAGATCCGTAGTTTGTATTTGTGACAGCTGGTGGCGCTGTGGTGCTGCTGTAGCTTTAAAAAAAAGAAAGAGGAAAAAGGTTCACAGGAAGTGTTGTAGAAAAAGACAAACGTGATAAACCGGTGTTCATGACCACAGTGCGAACAGCAAGTAAGTATGTGAAATAATCCCGAATATCATGGCATCTAATCTTATAATAATATGTTAAAGCTGTGCTGTGATATGATAGTATTCACTTCTAATATCATGTTTTTCACCAGTTATAGAGTTAATTGTGTCTGTCTTTGTATGTCTTCGGCATGTAAATTAAACTGTTGTCATGTTCTTCTGTCTAAGACTGTCGTACTTGATGATTTTTGTACATTATTGTTTATATTTTGCTTGTTCCCAATATACAGCTCCAAAAAAAAAAAGATACCACTGCAATTTCCTTGGAAATCAGGAGCATTCCCTTCCTGTGTCTACTGAATCCCAACACAAGGACATCTCATATTAATTAATAATAATAATAATAATAATAATAATAATAATAATAATAATAATACCTCAAACTTATATAGTGCTTTTTTGGACACTCAAAGACATTTTACATAACATAAATACATACATACATTCCCGATCATCCATAACTTATTTGGGAAGGAGAAGTATTAAAAAAACACTACTGTGTCAATTGTTATCTTCTCACAACTGCTATTAAAACCGGGAAAGTAATTGGAATCCAAATGTAACTATTCAAAGCTATTGGAATTGTGCTCTGACAATGTTCTCAAACTCTAACGACTGGTTTTTCTGTCAAGATAATGATCCTGGCCTCAACCAGATCAATATATGTGTGGATGAAAGACCACCGGATGAAGACCCTGTCATGTCCAGCCCAATTATTACACCAAATATTGAGTTCTGAAATGTTTCCAAGTTACAACATTAGTATTGTGTTTAGAAATCAGTATGAACAGTTTTTTTTTCTGTTTTTTGTTTTGCATTACAGGAGGTCTGAAAACACCTGCATCCTTTGGTTATTTTGATCATTTCTAGTTTTCTACAAAGACATGCTTTAAATAATGATATTTTCATTTGTTGGTAGTTTAGAGAATAAAACAAAAATGTTCATATTACTAAAACACATGCCTATTAAGGGTAAAATTAGGGAAAGTGATAATTTTGCAGTGGTCTCTTATTTTTTCCAGAGCTGTTATATTAAATTGCATGTTTAGAAAAAAAAATCACTAAATCTACTCAATATTGTTCACTTTGAAGACATTTCCAAAGCATACATTTTTCTCTCCTTCCTCAGTGTCAGTCAACATGAAATCCACAGACATAGAGCAAAAGCATCACTGCCTCTATTTAGAGATGTGTTTCCAAAATGAAGATCCACATTTTCCACTATACACCTCCATTGTCCTGTTTCTTTTGTCTTACTGCGAGTGCAAGTCATTTAAAGTACACCTGGTCTGCACCAAACCCATCAGCTCCCAGACATTTAAGAGTCAGCTGCCAGATTCCCTGGAGGTGTGCCACATTGAGCTGAAGGCTTTGCCGCCGCTGGTGAGGGGCTGCCGTCTGCCTGCTGTTCTGGATCAGACTGCGACGCTGTGCAGGGCAGGACTGGCAGTGGTCCTGAGACACATCATCAACACTACTATCGAGGATGACCCCGGTAGAAATGATGTGTCTGCTCTCCTCGGCTTCAAAAAGACCTGCCTGAAGGCGTGTGCTGAGGTTAGTCGCTGATGTGAAAATGAAAGTGTCGAATGGTTTCCAGTGGCATTAAGCAGGTTACTGTGTCCTGGGGCAACTATCACATGGACTGCAGTAATCAGTGGTGGAAGAAGTAGGAGTGATATTTGCTTTAAAAAAATGTAATTATTCATTTTAAAACACTTCCCTGGTGTCTAAATTCTATGCTTGGGTCTGAATTCTTCGTTAATTAAACTCCACAGGTTCATCTTCCAGCCGATTTCTACCTCATTACACCATTAAATGTACATGAGCCATTCTCTCTAGGTCAGGCATGGGCAAACTCTTCCCAAAGGGTTGGTGTGGCTCCAGGTTTTTGTTCCAACAGTAGCAGAACACCAGACTGGATTCAGTTAATCAACTCATCTCAGTCTTCAGAGAGTTCAAAGGTCAAACTGTGATCTCTTGGTTGGTTGGAACAAAAACCTGCAGCTCTTTGGGGATGGTTTGGCCATGCTCTAGGTTGTTGACAGTACTGCCCTGTACTATTCAGCCACTTGTGTTCATTAATACAACTAACAGCTCAACATTTTAGGTAATTTGCTCAATGTTTGGACATGTCCATTTTTACTACAACTGCTGCTGTTGATAAACTAATATGGCTTACTAGAAGAAAAGTTGTCAGAAGTCTCCACCTTATATGTGCAAATGTCATAATGGAACTAGTTACAGATGTAATAAAGTATAAAGGAATTAAAACAGGTTGTAGAAATCCACTTGATTTTTAGCAAATGAATGTAACCCTTGTGCGGTCCTTCGGGTTAAAGTGACCCAGTGGTCACAAATGTGCCTTTTCATACATACTGTATGGTGCTTTTGCTTACTACTGAAAACTGTAAGATGTCTTTGGGGGATGGGATGATGAGTCTCTGGAACTGAACTGTGGAATGTGGGTCTTTAAGACCCCATCGTAGAACACAGCCTGTGCGCCTTGTACGGAGGCACCTCAAGGGTTCACCTTCAAACTTCTAAACTGTTTGGTTCCAAATACACAAACAAATGAACCAAAGACTAATAAAAGTGGGTTTAGCAAAATATGACCCATTTTAACAGAAAGCACAAACAACATAGTGTAGAAAGAACTGTGGTTTTGTTGTAAATGAGTTCCTGTGAAGGTTAAACCATTAACAGTATACCCTGATCCACCACTGACACTGACTTTGTTTCATTCTAATAGAAGTTGTCAGTGAGTGGTCGGCACGTTCATATTTAGTCATTGAAGTTAGTGTGTTCGAAACAGTAGAATAGGTAAGAGTAGGGATCTGTCCAACTTTGTCAAGTGAGAAAATGTGAAGGGTCAGAGCATCTCCAAAACGTATTCAATGTAAAGTGATCTAAAGAACAACAGCTGTGTTTGAGCCAGTCCAGCTTCTATCTGAGCAGAACATTATTACCATCTGTGTAAAACATTCTTTCACTAACGCTGTTTCAGTGCTATGATGGGCACGAAAGCCAGACTGAAACTGTTCAAATAAACTATTATCCTGCAGGAATTGGCACAGCTGTTTAACTATTACTCGTTCTAAAACCTTTGACAGGAAGGGCAAATTAGATATAGACCTATAATTATCTAGAATGTCAGGATCTAGGGTAGGCTTTTTCAGAATTGGTTTAATAACAGCATATTTAAATGACTGTGGCACATATCCAGTAATTAATGAAGTGTTAATTATATTTAGGACAGTGCTAATAATTAGGGGCAGAATCTGTTTAAAGAGTTTAGTTGTAATTGGATCTAAGAGGCAGGTGATGATTTGGAAGACATGATAATAGATATGACATCAGTTTGGTCTACAGTACTGAACAGGAATCTAGGATTATTCTTGTTTTCTTCTATTATGGATGAGTAATATCTAGTTTTGGCTGTACGCAAAGATGGATTATACTTTATTAAGCTATTTTTCCAGGCATTGAGAGAATCTTCTGAGTTGGATCGCCTCCATTGTCTCTAATTTAGGTGTTGTTTGTTTAATGGAGCGAGTGTCAGCGTTGTACCATGGGGAGGTTCATCTAATCTTAGTAGTTTTTAACTTAAGGAGGCGACTGTATCTAAAGTAGTTTGTAATGTGAGCATGGTACTATCGACTAACTCATCACTTATACTGGGACTAAATGTGTCCTTTACATAATCACATGACATAGACACAAATAGTGACTTAATTAACTCTTTGTACTTTGAGACAGCACGGTCACATAGTATCCTTTTCATTTGTGTTTTAATCACTGAGGTGGAAATATCCTCAAGCATAAACTGAAAGCTCATTAAAAAGTGATCTGAGAGTATGGGATTATGGGTAAAAACAACCAGGTCATTAATTTCAACAGCAAATGTTCAGATCAGATGGAGGGTGTGTCTGTGAATGTGGGTTGGTTTATGAACATTTTGGATAAAGCCTAATCCGTCTAGTAGGTCACTAAATGCATTACTAAGAGAGTCAGTGTTGTTATCGACATGTATGTTCAAATCACCAACTATTCTAATCCTATCCCAGTTCAACACTACACTGGATAGAAAGTCAGAGACTGATGAGATCCAAACTGTGAATAAGGACCAGGAGGGACATAAACTAGGACAAAAAGGACTGGTTTTTGGTTTCTGCAGTTGGGGAAAGTAATGGATAAAAGTAGACTTTCAAAGGAGTGGTAAGTGGGATTAATTTTAGGATTAATTTTAGGGCTAAAACCTAAACTGGAGTGAGATATTACTGCCACTCCTCCACCACCACCACTGGTTCTGGCTGTGTGATAGTTCACCTGGATTCATTTAATGGGACATATTCATCCTGCTGAAGCCAGGTTTGAGTCACAGCTAAAATATCAATCTATTGATCACTAATTAGATCATTTATTAATAAAGATTTGGGAGAAATTGACCTAATATTGAGCAGTCCACTTTGGATAAAATTGTTAGGTGTTATTTTAATGTGATTATTACTTAAAACTATTTTTATTAAATTATTTGATCTCACTCCTATAGGTTTTTTAAATATTAGGTTTATTATTAACTACACAGTGTTTATTATTAACTACACAGTGTTTATTATTAACTACACAGTGTTTATTATTAACTACACAGTGTTTATTATTAACTACACAGTGTTTATTATTAACTACACAGTGTTTATTATTAACTACACAGTGTTTATTATTAACTACACAGGGGATAGACACAGGTTGTTTCTAGTAGAATATTTTCTAATCCATTGTCTACATGTAGACAATAATAATAATAATGTTAGAGCTAATCTGTGAATAACATTTTATACTGTTGGAGAGTCTAATCGAGTACCTTTTTCCATTTTTTTCAGTTAGATGATACAGATTCTCAACCTTTGCTGTTAAATACTGCTCTGTGATTGATCAGACTGAGATCCTTAGCTTTTCTATGTGTAGCATCACTATCCTGTGAGAACTGTATTTGAGTAACAGCCCTATTTTCAGCTTTTTCCAATTCAAAAATGTACTTTATTTTTGGTCAAGAACTAGGTAAATGAAGACGTGATCGTTCAGTTCATCTCAAATATTCAAAGTCGACACATTGAGACTATTTTCAAATTAAAAACTAAGCTAAGCTTCCAGGTGAATGTTGTGATGTAAAACATAAAGTAAAAGTATAAAGTTGAAAATGAAAATACTTTAGTAAAGTACAGACATTTCAAATGTGTATTTCAGAAGAGTGTTTGAGTAGAAGTAGTCGTCCATTATCTGAACCTCCTCTACCCACACTAGGGCTGCAGGGGGCGCTGTAGTCTGTCCCAACTCCTTATGGGCAAAGGCACCACAACTGACAGTTAAGTTGAATTAATTATAAAACAAATCCTCTTTTAAGTGTAAATGGGACTGATGCTGAGTGATAAGTCAGTGACAACGTCCCAAATAATTGGTAAGAACAAAGGTATTTTATTTAATGTTGTATAGATAGAATGTGTCCTGTGCATTTAAACCCTTCTGCTAAGGATTTATTTATGAGAATCAATGTTACTTCCTCATTGTCTGCCATTATAAAAAGTTTATAAAAGTTTTTTGTACTTTATGTTCATTGTATTCCATTAATGGGTATCATCATACATTACATCGGCAAACCCCAACATTAGTGAAGAGTAGTTAACCTGAAGGTCCTTTTTTGTGTTTGTTTTTTTTCTCCATGTCCTCAGGTGAGCAGATGGACCAGATTGTGTGAAATTGAGATCCCGTCTGCTGTTGAAGAGCTGCTCAATAATCCTACAGTTCAGTATCTACAGCTTCCTCTTGCCATCCTCACCCTTGAGCAAAGGCTTGCAGAGCCTGTTAAAGTTCACAACGACGACAAAATACGGAGACAGAAACTGAAGCAGCAGAAGCAAAAGGAAAGCAAGGGGTCGTCCGAAGACCAACGGACAGCACACGCCCCCTCCCAACCCGCTCGGTCACTCCAGGCCTGTGATGGACTGGAGCTCAGGGCTGCTCTTGCCAAACTGTCAGTGGGTTCAGTTCCATCTCCAGCCACCAGAGAGACCTCCGAGATCAGGAAAGTGAAGAGCACGGACTTGCCTCGGTTGGAGCATGTGTTTGCAGAAGGACTGTACTTCACTCTGACTGATGTGGTCCTTCTGCCCTGCATCCATCAGTACCTGGTAAGGGCCTCGTAGATGATTTATGTTGACAGGTTATGAACTCTTCTGACCCATTTCTTAGCATTGCTGACTGCTCTTGTCTCATTTATTTAATTGTATCCTTAATGGCAGTCCCTTTAAATAACCCTTGTCAAATTAATGCTGCGACTTCACATTTCCATAATGCATTGTGTCTTTGTGACTTAAACGCTGAAGCGTAGCAATACACAATTATGTTTCACAACATAAATAATGACAAACATGATTTAGGTCTGATGTCACCTCATGTAGGTGGTGCCGCTGAGACTGAAGGATTCCCATTATGTGTATTTACTGCCCACTTTCCAGTGTCTTTATTATGATTTGACAAATTATGCATGACTTATGCTGGTGACACTTTGGTCAAGGTGAGCAGTCGCCACACTCGGCTCTTTTCAGATCCATCCAGGCAGAAAGTTGAGTAAAGAAGACTTGCTGCATCAGACTTGGCATGGGTTTTGCTCTCAGAGGTGGTCTAGAGCCACCTGGCAAAAGGTGATAACAGTGTGTGGGAGGGTTTCTATTCAAATTCAGCAGGTTGAAATGCATTTCAATTACTTTGGGAACATTTTTCTCTTTGCAACAGATCAAGAATTGCTGAGAACATTGACCTTAAAACTCTTAACTTGAAAAAAACTTTTTTGCAAATTTCAAATGCTAACAAAAATATGAATTATGTGTAATTCTTGAATTGAATTCATCTATCCATTTTCTGAAAGGTTTATGAGCCCATCCCAGCGACCTGTGAGTGAAGGAGGGGTACACACTGGACATTTCAGCAGCTCATCACAGAGCTGACATTGTGGTCACATTCACACCTATGGGCCATTAGCTCCACCTGTTTACCCATTAGTGCATGTCTTTGAACTGTGGGAGGAAGACAGTGTCTGCAGACAATCCTGGCAAACGTTGGGAGAACATGTCAATTCTTTCCAGAAAGGTGCCCCCTGGGGAATTGAACCGAGGACCTGCTTATTGTGAAGTGACAGTGCTATCCACTGCACCATTATTCAATGTTTTACATGTAAATTCATGAGCAGCAGGGACATGAAGTACAGCAGAAACAGATAACGTCCCAGCTGTTGACTTCAGTGGTATGTTGCTATAGGAGTGCTGTAGGGTTAGGCACTGAAGGGGGTCCCCACCTCCATTTCACCCTTGAGCTGCCTCCAACTATCCCTTGACTGTGGGAATGAACTGAAGTTCTCACAATGAGGCTTTTAGTAGTCAGCTGTGCTCCAGCGGTTTCCAGTTTCACACTCAGTGTAGCGTGTCTCCTCTTAACGACCATCTCTGTCGAGGACAGATGCAGCCACCACAGATCCTTTGCACTCAAACACTTGTCGTAGTCATCACTGCCCCTTCATGCTATCTGTCTGTGTGCTCTCTTATGTTTTGCACACTGTGACACTGTCTGTTTTTGTTTGTGTCCTGCCAGCTGATATATATATATATATATATATATATATATATATATATATATATATATATATATATATATATATATATATATATATATATATATATATATATATATATATATATATATATATATATATGTGTGTGTGTGTGTATATATAAAAAAATAAAATGTTCCCCTCGCCCCACCTGGGCGGTGTCTCCTTCAGACTCGGGTCCTCTACCAGAGGTCTGGGAGCCTGAGGGTTCTGTGCAGGATCTTAGCTGTTCCTAACAATGTTCTCTTTTGGACACAGATCTCTGATGTTGTTCCTGGTATCTGCTGGAGACATTGTCCCAGCTTGGGGGTCACTGCCCCTAGTGCCCCCATCACTACTGGTACCACTGTTGCCTTCACACTCCACATTTTCTCTAACTCCTCTTTCAGTCCTTGGTATTTCTCTTCTCTTCTCATGTTCTTTCTTTCTCATGTTGCTATCACTGGGGACTGCTACATCTATCACCACCACTGTCTTCTCATGTTTATCCACCACCACTATGTCAGGCTGATCGTCCATCACCATCTGGTCTGGATCTGGAAGTCCCACAGGATCTTGGCCTGTTTGTTCTCTGTCACCTTTGGGGGGTTCTCCCATCTTGACCCTTGACCTCCAGTCCATACTCTTTACAGATGTTCCTGTACAATATGTCCTCTACCTGGTTATGTCTCTCCATGTATGTCTTACCTGCCACCATCTTACACCCTGCTGTGATGTGCTGGACTGTCTCAGGGGCTTCTCTACACAGCCTACACCTGGGGTCCTGTCTGATGTGGTAGACCCCGGCCTCTATTGCTCTGGTGTTCAGGGCTTGTTCTTGTGCAGCCATGAGTAGTGCCTCTGTGCTGTCCTTTAGTCCAGCCTTTTCCAGCCACTGGTATGTCTTTTCCATATCAGCCACTTCCTCAATTTGCCGATGGTACACGCCATGCAAGGGTTTGTTCTTCCATGATAGCCCCTCTGGTTCCTCGACCTTACTGGGCTTTTGTTGCCTGAGGCATTCACTTAGCAGTTGGTCACTGGGGACATTTTCTTGATGTATTCCTGGAGGTTCGCCGTTTCCTCTTGGACAGTAGTTCTGATACTTACTAGCAGGGATGGCCCGATCCAACATTGATATCGGAAATCAGTCCGATATCAGCCAAAAAAGTGAATATCAGATTTTATCGGACTGAATCTAAAAACTCCGATATATATATCTGGTTTGATCACACTCTAACACAGTAGGTGGTGGTAATGCCCCTTAATTAAAGTTGGCGCCGGCCGCAGAAGAAGAGCCTCCAGTAAGGTGTAGTGATGTCGGCTGTGTGGTATTTTACCGTAAACTCGGACAAAGACGTTGTAGCTAAATGCAACATTTGTCAGGCGCAAGTGTCCCGTGGAGGGACAGAACCGGGAAGGTTCAATACAAGGAACTTCATCGCACATTTGAAAAAACACCACAAAAAAGAACATGAGGATTTTCGCGAGAGCAACCCACGCTGGCCCGGCCCACATGCTGACAGTAAAAAAATAACTGTAGTGAACTTTAATTGTTTGCACTTTAAAATGTAATTTATTCTATTCAATTGTATAATGATGTTGGTAACCAGTGGTTATTTTACACTTTATATATAACATTTAGTTTTTATTGGATTTGTTGAGGTAATACTCTTATGTTGAAGGTTAAAATTTATGTAACTAATTAGTTAATAATAAATGGGTCAGTTTTTCTTATAGCTACTGTTACTGACTATTGTTTTCTGTTCTATCACTACAACAACAGTAACAATAACATCACTTTATCAAACCTTTACTAACATTCCACACAACAAAATAAGGAATAAATATATGTATGATTTGTGCCTATATCGTATCGTATTGATATCGGTATCGGCCAATACTCAAGGCTACAATATCGGTATCGTATCGGAAGTGAAAAAGTTGTATCGGGACATCCCTACTTACTAGTCCTCGGCCCCCTTCCTTTCTCTTAGTGTACAGCCTCAGGACACTGGACTTGGGGTGGAACCCTCCATGCATGGTAAGGAGTTTCCTTGTCTTGATATCAGTGGCTTGTATCTCTTCCAGTGGCCAGGATATTATCCCAGCTGGGTATCTGATTACTGGCAGGGCATAGGTGTTAATGGCCTGGATCTTATTTTTGCCGTTCAGCTGACTTTTCAGGACCTGTCTTACCCTCTGTAGGTATTTGGCTGTGGCTGACTTCCCATCTGCCTCCTCATGATTACCATTTGTCTGTGGGATCCCTAGGTATTTGTAACTTTCCTGCACATCTGTGATATTCCCTTCAGGTACGTCAACCCCTTCAGTTGTGATCACCTTTCCTCTTCTAGATATCATCCGCCCACATTTATCTAGTCCCAATGACATCCCAATGTCTTTGCTGTATGTATGTATATATATATATATATATATATATATATATATATATATATATATATATATATATATATATATATATATATATATATATATATATATATATATATGTGTGTATATATATATATATATATATGTGTGTATATATATATATATATATATGTGTGTATATATATATATATATATATGTGTGTATATATATATATATATATATGTGTGTATATATATATATATATATATGTGTGTATATATATATATATATATATGTGTGTATATATATATATATACCGCCAACCCTTTGGTCATTGGACGACCTGTTCTACCAAGTGAACCACAGTCTCCTTAATCAGTATTTATTTCTTTTTGTTACCTCTTGTTGTTCATCATGTTTTTGTTTTTGCCTCTGACAGGGTTCAGTTCAAGCTCATTCTGTGGGTGCTCCGCATCACCTCTCTCACCTGCTGCGTTGGTACAGCCGTGTCCAAGAGGTACCTGGAGTGGCCCGAGCAGCCAAGGCTTGTGGGATGACGTTCTTGATCCCGTCCTTATGGAGTCCCCCTGGTCCCCCTATAGAAGCCGTCCCAGTCAGCCAACTGGAGCATAAGCACCAGGACATGAGGACACAGCTGCCTTTTGTTGGTGGGCCCAGGCCCACCATGACAAAACTACAAGTAAATGATTCTTTTTTACTTCCTTACTTGTCATGACCCTTTGCTCTCTGGTCTCCAAACATATTTACTTGAACAAACACTGGCGTAAATGAAAGAGCGTTCCCTTCACAGTTAAACATTATCTCCTTAATTTCATGGTTCCATTTTTTGGCTGATTTTGTCTTGAAGCGTGTAACTCTGAACCCACAATGAAGAAGTTGCAGTATTGAATTTTTTCAAATCTTTTTCCTGGTGACTAAAACATGACCTCAGTGACAGACTGCAACTCATGTTAAGAGGTTTTGGGAGGTGTAGTTCTGTTCCCACTGATCTTCTTTGTACAACAATGCACTTATTAGTCCAGACAAATCACAACTCCAAATTGGAAAAAACAAACAAACATTGGGAAAAAAGCAGTTTTGGACAAGACCTTAACTTATATTAGACAATGATATAATTTGAAGCAGTTCACATGAACATGTTATTATAATCAAACTTTGATCATTTTTATTATCATCAAACTGGCTGTTTTCAGAACTGTAGCTCACTCTTACCAATAACATATTTATTTATTTGTTTATTCATACACATTTATTGTATGTATGTATTATGTGTGTATTTGAAGGTGGTGAGCTATGTGGGGGGTGAATAACGTATATATCTATTTGTCTTTGGTGACAAGCTTTGTTCTTTCAGGAACACAGATGGGCTGTATACATGTGATATCCTCATGTGGATTATTATTAGATTATATATATTCTGGATTACATCATTATATAGTGTTATTCCTTCCATTACTGACAAACCTTTATAAATGACATACTTCCACCTTCAAACCTTTTATTGTACTCACTACGTCAGGTACCTGTGGCTCCTTCGTGTTGATTTCTAGTTTCCAGTACCTCCCAATTTAAGGTACACTCTGTGGTCAAAGCTCTTTTTTCTGCTAAACACAAATGTATTTTTCTTTGCTGAATAACACAGTGTATGTTGGGAAGGGAAGCTTTCTGTGCCTGCAGTGCATTGTAAAAATGCATGCTTCAGTGTTTTCAGCAGAGCCTTTTGCATTATTGCAGACAATGCATCTTTGACTTTTCCTTTTAGGTGCAGTAAAAACAATCTGAAGTTATATTACCACACTGAGTCATTTAGAGTCATTGCTGAACATTTTAGTGTTGAGGTGCAAGACATGTTACAAGACTAGAATAAATGTGTGCTCACTAATAAAATGCACTTGCTCCAAGAAGCGTTGGTAATTCTGCTGTCTTCGCTCCGCAGCAGAACAAATGTCACTCCTGGAACATTTTGGGATTTGCTGTTCCAGCAGGAGATAAGCATTCCCAGCTGTTCTCAGCCCTAACTAACCTACTGAGCCATCACACTTCTCCCTGGCCTTTATTACTCTACTCTCTCTGCATAGATATTTCTGTGATTTCCTGCTGGCGAACTGTGGATAATGATACCATCTGAAGTGAAGGAGAGAGGCTGAGAGCTGGGTGGTCACCAGTGTTTGGAATATGGCATGTTGCCAGATGACATGTAGTGAAGCACAGACGTGCACAAATGACAGTTTTGATGGCAGCTTGAAATCACACATTAACAGTGAGAGGACTGAGTGCAGTGTTCACACAAACAATGGACACCATTGTTTTTCTGCCCAGAGGGATTAGAAGGACGGCTGCATGTCGCCACCGTCATGTCTGCAGCTGTTGTGTTATCTTGGCCAATATATGTGTGTGTGTGTGTGTGTGTGTGTGTGTGTGTGTGTGTGTGTGTGTGTGTGTGTGTATTCCTATCTTCACGGGGACATTAATATGTTTACAAAGTCACACCATGGGGACCTCCAACACTATGGGGACCAAAATTCAGGTCCCCACGAGTGTTAAATATAAAAAAAAAAAAAGGTCCCCAGTAGTAAAATAGAAATGATGTGGCCCTATAAATACATTAATTAGTTTTGTCTAGAAGTCCCCAGAAAGCATGAGGGGAATAGGTGTAAAGTGAAATATGTATTTTTACAATGTTTGAAGATAGATTTGTTTTATGTGTTTCTTTATTCTTGATTTTTTCAGTTTTGTTTATTATTATTATTTATTCTATATATTTTTAAATTCATTTTATTCTTTTTAATTTACAAAAAATATGTCCTTAGATTCACTACCCAATGCTTAATTACAAAATTGGTCCTGAGTGCTTGTGGGCGTGTGTGTACGTACGTGTGTGTGCTTGCGTGGTGTCCATGTGTGTACGTTTGTGCGCGTACGTGTGTGTGTGTGTGTGTGCGCGTGTGTGTGTGTGTGTGTGTGTGTGTGCGTGTGTGTGTGTGTGTCATATATGACTTGGCGGGTCCTCAGTCCAGTATATAGAGACAAAGGTTTGACACACGATCCTTCATTTGTCATTTCACGACACTATAGACGATTTTATGCTTCATAAACTCATTCTTTTTGTCACTTGTGCAAACACACACTGATGCGTACCGAAGTGCCTGAAGAGGAAAAAAATGTAAACAAAAGACTGTCCACACCAACAAAATTCAAAGCTTGAAAATTAGCTTTTTTTTTTGTCAAGTGACTGACAGTTGACAGATGGACTGAGGAGGAGCTGACGGGTCCATGTGGTGTGTGTGGATCATTAGAGGTGAAGTACAGGATGTCCTGGAAGGACTGAGTCCAAACCCTGTGGCCCAGTATGTTCTGTCCGAACCTGTGCTGGTCATTGACCTTCAGGCTCATTGGTCCACAGGTCGTTGACCTTCAGGCTCATTGGTCCACAGGTCGTTGACCTTCAGGCTCATTGGTCCACAGGTCGTTGACCTTAAGGCTCATTGGTCCACAGGTCGTTGACCTTCAGGCTCATTGGCCCACAGGTCGTTGACCTTAAGGCTCATTGGTCCACAGGTCGTTGACCTTCAGGCTCATTGGTCCACAGGTCATTGACCTTCAGGCTCATTGGTCCACAGGTCGTTGACCTTAAGGCTCATTGGTCCACAGGTCGTTGACCTTAAGGCTCATTGGTCCACAGGTCGTTGACCTTCAGGCTCATTGGTCCACAGGTCGTTGACCTTAAGGCTCATTGGTCCACAGGTCATTGACCTTCTTTGTGAATTATTATAAATTCAGACAAAAATGTTATTTTTATACAATTTTTGTCATTTGACTTGTTGAGTCAATTTGACTGTACTCTTTTTTTATTTTTAGGAACTGTCCAGTTTTATTTGAGTGTTTAGTTTTACTGACCGGTTTTACCCCTCAGCTCACTTTTAAGTGTGTTTTGTTTTTTTGGCTGTTTGTCCATTCAACCACATTATCACATGATTTAAAGAATGCATTAATATTTCCACATTAAATTTACATAAAGACAGTCTACTGTAAATTGTAACTTTCAACAATGTTGAAGAAAAAGTTAAGACCAAAGAATTACATTGGATATCATGTACAAAACCAGTGTCTTTTGAAGCTCCTATATTGGACAAAGCCAATTTTTATTTATTTATTAGTTGTAATTGTGTCTGTCGCAGTTTTTGAAAAATTAATCTTGATTTAATAAATAATTTTTTGACAGCTGTAGTTCTAGTTTCTGTTAGTCATAATAACTCAATATATAATAACTAATATCATGTGGTAGCAGGTAGGAAGAGGCGCTATGTCCTGGTGTAATTTGAGCCACTGGTGGTACATGGTAAATATAACACTGTAGTATTTTTGTAGGATACTATACATAAATAATAAAGTATAAATGACAGCAGAACAGGTTGTTTGTGGTGCAGTCTTTCATATTAGTGCAGACTTTCTTCATATTCATACAACAACACACGCACATTTCAACGACGTCACACGCTCATGCTCACACATGTCATTTGTTATGACAAACCAAAGTGTTCACATAGGCACCTGTTCTGTTTGTTGGGACGCGTTATGGAACGTGTTGTAGCACGCGTGCTATCGTGCTGTATGGGAATGATCTCCTCTCACTGATTTTCTCCACCAATGAATTTGTAGTGTTTTCAGCCAATCACACGAGTCCAGAATAGTGGAGCACTGATCTAAGCCTTTATAAGCAAAGTGCGTTCACTCAAGATGTTTAATTTTTGCTAAATATTTAGACTTTTCCTTCATCAATCTACTTTATTTATCTTGTTCAACTTTGCTTTGTCTATTTTTATGTTTGTTTATTTTTTTTGTTTTTTAATTCTTTGTTGTGTTCATCTAACTGTAATAACTGTGTGGTTGCATGTTTTACCACTAGATGGTGCAGTAAGACGATGGATGATAGCAACGCAATATAATCTTCAATACAATTGACAGGTGCGAAACAAACATAGAAGATGGAATATGTGCATGGATAAACATCCAGTGTCAATTTAAAAAGTACAACAAAGAGGACGTATGTACAAGGCCTAGTAAAAATAACATCCCTAAAAAAGTCAAATAAACAGCAGTGAATGGTCTACAGACGGTAAAGTCAGTCCACTGTCAGGGAGGTGTTCCACATTATGGTTCGTCGATAGTCTTAATAAAAGCTAGAAGCCACCGTCACGCACTAATTCACCGCAGCTTCAGACCTGGTCTGGGTTCAAACACGCATTTTAATGAAAACAACATTTACAGATGATCCTTTAGCAACAATGTGAAGAAGTAAATGTGTCGAGTCTGTGTCATTTGACCAATATTCTGTTACTGTTTGTGTTTTAGTTGATCCATAGTGATCTGGAAGTTATGATGCACATGTAGAAATGATCAACTAAGACTTAATTAACATTTATTTTTCTGCTGAATGTCAGCGGTGGTTAATATTTGTTTATGTTCAAGTACAGTTCATACATGGAAACATTTTCTTTATGGATGTTTGACTTTTTTCACTCAAAAACATGAGTTTTTATTCTGTTATTATTTATATATATTTTTACTGGTTTAGGTCAGTTTACATCAAATGGTATAAACTTTATTACAAGCTCAAGGCCCACATGGGAATCACAAAACAAACATCAATTATACAAAACAATTGACATTCATATACATACAAATATTTAAAACAAATATTACACTGAATGTGACCCCTGAACTAAAATGACTTTGGCATTGTTTTAGATGGATCCATTTTCTAACACTGTTTTAGATGGATCCATTTTCTAACACTGTTTTAGATGGATCCATTTTCTAACATGTATTAGATGGATCCATTTTTTAACACTGTTTTAGATGGATCCATTTTCTAACACTGTTTTAGATGGATCCATTTTCTAACATGTATTAGATGGATCCATTTTCTAACACTGTTTTAGATGGATCCATTTTCTAACATGTATTAGATGGATCCATTTTTTAACACTGTTTTAGATGGATCCATTTTCTAACATGTTTTAAATGGATCCATTTTCTAACATGTTTTAGATGGATCCATTTTCTAACATGTTTTAGATGGATCCATTTTCTAACATGTTTTAGATGGATCCATTTTCTAACATGTTTTAGATGGATCCATTTTCTAACATGTTTTAAATGGATCCATTTTCTAACATGTTTTAGATGGATCCATTTTCTAACACTGTTTTAGATGGATCCATTTTCTAACAGTGTTTTAGATGGATCCATTTTCTAACACTGTTTTAGATGGATCCATTTTCAAACATGTATTAGATGGATCCATTTTCTAACATGTTTTAGATGGATCCATTTTCTTACACTGTTTTAGATGGATCCATTTTCAAACATGTATTAGATGGATCCATTTTCTAACATGTTTTAAATGGATCCATTTTCTAACATGTATTAGATGGATCCATTTTCTAACATGTTTTAGATGGATCCATTTTCTTACACTGTTTTAGATGGATCCATTTTCTAACACTGTTTTAGATGGATCCATTTTCAAACATGTATTAGATGGATCCATTTTCTAACATGTATTAGATGGATCTATTTTTTAACACTGTTTTAGATGGATCCATTTTCTAACATGTTTTAAATGGATCCATTTTCTAACATGTATTAGATGGATCCATTTTCTAACACTGTTTTAGATGGATCCATTTTCTAACATGTATTAGATGGATCCATTTTCTAACATGTTTTAGATGGATCCATTTTCTAACACTGTTTTAGATGGATCCATTTTCTAACACTGTTTTAGATGGATCCATTTTCTAACACTGTTTTAGATGGATCCATTTTCAAACATGTATTAGATGGATCCATTTTCTAACATGTATTAGATGGATCCATTTTCTAACATGTATTAGATGGATCCATTTTCTAACACTGTTTTAGATGGATCCATTTTCTAACATGTTTTAGATGGATCCATTTTCAAACACTGTTTTAGATGGATCCATTTTCAAACATGTATTAGATGGATCCATTTTCTAACATGTATTAGATGGATCCATTTTTTAACACTGTTTTAGATGGATCCATTTTCTAACATGTTTTAAATGGATCCATTTTCTAACATGTATTAGATGGATCCATTTTCTAACACTGTTTTAGATGGATCCATTTTCTAACATGTATTAGATGGATCCATTTTCTAACATGTTTTAGATGGATCCATTTTCTAACACTGTTTTAGATGGATCCATTTTCTAACACTGTTTTAGATGGATCCATTTTCTAACACTGTTTTAGATGGATCCATTTTCTAACACTGTTTTAGATGGATCCATTTTCTAACACTGTTTTAGATGGATCCATTTTCTAACATGTTTTAGATGGATCCATTTTCGAACACTGTTTTAGATGGATCCATTTTCGAACACTGTTTTAGATGGATCCATTTTCGAACTCACCTGATCCAAACCCTTTGACCAAGCTCTGTAGAACCTGATAATGACCTTCACCTTCTAGAAGAGGGAAACATTTCAAACATACAGGATAGTGGATCCAGGACCTGGACTGGACTCTCCAGGACCAGGACTGGACTGTCAAGGACCAGAACTGGACTGTCCAGGACCAGGACTGGACCCTGCTGCTCTGGTTGATCTTTTTCACTCTTTTCCTCTGTCTTTAAGTGTTGACCTTTGACCTGTAGTCTTCATGTTTCAGCTCTTTAGTATTTTTCGGTGATAGTAATTTTTTTTAATGGGGGGCTCAAAATATAATTCTGTTTAGGACCCCAGATTGGCCAGGGCCCTGCGTTACTATGAACAGGTCAGTGTCACACAACTGTGTTCATACAGCTGTAGTGAGTTAGCCAATCAGAACACAGGTCTGAAATAGTCGGGGTTGGCAAGTTTTTGCGACAAAATCGCTAACCCCACCCCGTCGTGCCTCCTGTCCCCGCCTCAATCTCACTCCAAGCTGTCTTAAAAACTTGCTACATCTCAATGGTAGCAATCACTGTAGCAGTGCTTAGCATGCTAACATTAGCAAAATTGCTAATGAAATTGTTTGTAAGTGTGAACAGTCATTTTAGTTGCTAACACCAGTTAGATACCATGACTAATAGTAACTCAACTGGATATAGTAACATAGAGTTATTAAGGTTGGTGCAGTGTGTTAACGTTTAGCACAAATGTTTTGTTGTCGTCATAAACTCTATGGCTGCTGTTTTAGCTTGCAGCTTGCTTTTCACACATCCTGTAAATTAAATTGTAGAGTCCTGGATGTCATCACATGCCATTATAATCAGTAGTACACTACATACCCTATATATTTTAGATTTATAGATTATTTAAAGTAAATGCTTCTGCTAACACACATAGGAATACTGTGGTGCTAGCTGCTTCTGCTAACAAAACATCTAAGAATACTGTGGTGCTAGCTGTTTCTGCTAACAAAACATCTAAGAATACTGTGGTGCTAGCTGTTTCTGCTAACAAAACATCTAAGAATACTGTGGTGCTAGCTGTTTCTGCTAACACATGTAGGAATACTGTGGTGCTAGCTGTTTCTGCTAACACATGTAGGGACACTGTGGTGCTAGCTGTTTCTGCTAACACATGTAGGAATACTGTGGTGCTAGCTGTTTCTGCTAACACATGTAGGAATACTGTGGTGCTAGCTGTTTCTGCTAACACATGTAGGAATACTGTGGTGCTAGCTGTTTCTGCTAACACATGTAGGAATACTGTGGTGCTAGCTGTTTCTTAGAGGCAGCTAGCAGATTTTGTAAAGTTTGCATGAGTGTCATCTACAGGATGGACGGTACATCGGTATGACAAAAATCTCTACTGTGGACAAAAAAAACCTCATAAGGTATGATACACTAGCGGAGCGAATGGGGGCAGGGGTGGCGGTCACCCCGGGCCCACATGGATCAGGGGCCCACATGGACTTAAGCCACAACTATCTGATTTATTTAAAAAGTATATTTTATTTATAAATGGTTATTTCCTGATTACATAGGAATCCTAAAATAACGGTGTTAGGATGCACATGCAGCCAGGACTGTCCATAGACCGGTATTTAAAGCTGTCAGACTATGATAAATCTATGTCTTTTTAAGATTTAAAAGTTCTGTAAATAAATTATCACTTAAAAGTGAGCATAACCTCCTGGATCGTTAGGGTTAGTGGACAGACCATGTCGCTAAGTTTCCAAGTATACAATAGTCTTACATATACGTACTTAATTAACAAACCTTCTATGTACAGTCATGAACCTACAAGTGTTTAGACACATACGACTGTGTTAAGACCACATCATAACCTACAGGTGGTGTTAATAACAGAAGAGGCTGGAGTCATTATTTTCTTAACTAGACAAAGCTAGCACCTGTTAGCAGGTTAATCACTTCCTCTGGTTTAATTTACCAGTTATCACACATATCTTTATTTTATTTTCAGTCTGTTCTTCATTGTCGGTTTGGGTCATGCTGCAGCAGTTTTATTCAAGGTCCAGATTGTGGTTAGAATAGGAAGGACAGACAAACGGACATTTCTGATCGTGCTCTCATCCCAGTCCACACCCTGGATCTTTGTAACCATAGATGTTGTTGATTTTAAATGTTTTGTTTTTTTTTTTTGAATGTATGAGATCCAGATGGGATTCTATACAGTTTAACCTTGTCCTTATAACGATTCTGACAACTGACAAAACGACAACTGGACATTTGTGCAACTTCCTCTTATGTTAGAATGACGTTGACTTTGAAGGGGTCTATAGTCTACTTTTATACAGAAACAATCTGAAAAACGCACAAGACAGACTGGGTGAGATTAATAAAGTCTTATCTTATCTTATCTTATCTTATCTTATCTTATCTTATCTTATCTTATCTTATCTTATCTTATCTTATCTTATCTTATCTTATCTTATCTTATCTTATCTTATCTTATCTTATCTTATCTTATCTTATAAAATGCCGATGCCTTAAGTAAGATCAACATGAGGACTAGTTAAACCCATGGTGTTGGAATGAACACCAGCATTACCTATAGTAGACCTAGGATATAAAGGGCCCACTACAGGTAATCACCCCCCCCTACCATGAACCAAACGCTCCGCCCCTGGTATGATACCTTGATTACTACCCATTCCTAGTGGCTGGTATACTAATATTCTTCTCTCATCATATTATTATTAAATGGCCCATTAATATGTGAGAATACAAAACACTGTTAATGTATTAGTGGTTATTGGAACATGAATAATATCTGTCATGAAGGCTATATGAAGAGCCACCAATCGTTTCACAATGTACAGGAATAATACATTCAAATTGTAGAGAGTACAACTTCTAGTCATCTGAAAAAACCGTTCGTGAATTAGTTTACAGTATTCTGCTGGCTGCATTTCCTTTTTCACTCCCAATGGCAAATCTAATTATCAGTGTTATAATTTGGATTTGATTTATGGTCTCATCTCAACCAAGACTTTTATGTTCTAATTTGTCTATATTGCTGTGTGATTATTATATAACCAAACAGAGTTTTGGAGATATTGTGTTTTTGGTTCACAAAATGGCTGCCGCCTCCATGTTCTTCATTGTTATTGAATTCATTGTGTGTTGGTTCTATTTATAAAAACGTTCAGATTGTTTTGTTTCCAGTTGTTTTTTCACGGTAGAAAAATGACTGGAGGTGGAACAACACAGTTTACTTCTACTTCCTCATACATGTCCATGACGCGCTGATGAGGCGTCTGTGATTGGCTCAGAATGTGTGAAGGAACACTCCCCCCTCCCCTCTGGCTCTGTGTGTGTTTACCATCCCAGAGTAACATCCAGCTAGGTTTGGTGACGTCACTTGTTTTGAAAACGTGCAGTAAAAAAACAGTCTTTATTTCCACAGAGACACATGAACCTACTGCTCTTGTACATGCTAATGCTAATGCTACTTCAGATTGGCTGCAATGGGGGAGGGGCTTAACCCCAGGTGGGTGGGGCTAAAGTCCTAGTGACGTGTAGTGGACAGACTTTTTCTGAGTGTCTGGTTTCTTTGAATGATGATAAATCCATCCAGTGGAGGGGACACACCACACAGACAGTACAGGGGACACATCACACAGACACCAGAGGGGACACACCACACAGACAGTAGAGGGGACACACCACACAGACGGTAGATGGGACACACCACACAGACAGTAGATGGGACACACCACGCAGACAGTAGAGGGGACACACCACGCAGACGGTAGAGGGGACACACCACGCAGACGGTAGAGGGGACACACTACACAGACGGTAGAGGGGACACACCACGCAGACAGTAGAGGGGACACACCACGCAGACGGTAGAGGGGACACACTACACAGACGGTAGAGGGGACACACTACACAGACGGTAGAGGGGACACACTACACAGACGGTAGAGGGGACACACTACACAGACGGTAGAGGGGACACACTACACAGACGGTAGAGGGGACACACCACGCAGACGGTAGAGGGGACACACTACACAGACGGTAGAGGGGACACACTACACAGACGGTAGAGGGGACACACTACACAGACAGTAGAGGGGACACACCTTGTTGCAAACGTAGCATGTGTTGGTAACTCGGGGTGACCCATCAGATTCCAAAAGAGCAGAATGTCATCTTTAAAGTCAAGCACTTTGATCTATTACTTTAGTTTAGTTCATTGATCACCTTCAAAAGAAACAATATAATAAACATAGAATAAGGCACATATGCAAACATTGGTGTTTGTGAAGTTGATGAAAGGCTAAAGTTAAAAGTTAAAAGCCTATCCTACACAGGTCACTATCTCCATTATCATCCACAAGAAAAAGAGACAAAACAAATGTTGATTCAAAGTTTCAGCAGGAAAAAAGCAAACCACAGAGGGACGTAATAGTTGTTTTAAAAGTTTTACTTAAAGTTCTCACATTTGGGCTAGTTTTAGTCTCTTCAGACAGACAGGTGCGACCTTTTATATTTTTGAATATTTCCAGAATGTTGTTTGGAATGAATTTTTACTTTATCTTTCGCTATCAGAAATGATTAAAGTGAGTGCCGTGTATCTATATATTTTTTCATACAATAGTTACCTGCTCTTACCTTTATAGGCTTTTATAATTATTTCTCAAAGCAAGTGCATACAATTGATTTGATTTGATCTGATTTGAATGCTTTATTTCGAACATGTGCAGAATGCAACAATAATCAATACAACAATAATAATTCTAATAATAATTCAAATGTTTACAAGAATTGAGGCCTTACCTGTTTAAATGTACTGTGTTTGTCTTGTTGTTTGCATGATTTTAGACATTCCTGAAAATGTAGTGTACTGGTGAAACATTCTTTCTCTCAGGAAAGAATAATAAATGCACTACAGTGGTTTTAGCTTTTAATGGCTCGCTGTGAGCCAGGTAACAAAGGGCTTTATCAAGAGCACTTCTTTGAATTGTTTCATTGCCACCAATCGACCAACACAATCTCAAGGCTGTGGAGAGGTTTCTATGGTAACGTGTGTGTGTTCGTCCTGTAGGAAAATGGCATTGAGGCAGTGTTCGCTCCCCATCCTTGCCCTGCCTGGACCCTCCCATGGGATCATTTACCAGAGGCCATCAACCCCACTGAAGGTACACCTGGGATATCTCCTCTGGCTGTCTTTACTTCCTCTATTTTTCTTTAAGACTTTTACCCTTGCACTCTTCTAGCACATTCTTTTTTTTCCTTTTGATTCTTTCAAACTTTCAGTATATTCAGTCCTTTCTTTCTGCATCTGAAGTTCTTTCTTTCAAGTCAAAACAAATAGAATTGATACTGTGTGTATGGAGGAAGAGCAGATAATGTGCATAAATATTAACATAAAACCTCCCCATACGTCGGTAGAATGGTGTTTTTCAGTGGCACCGGGAAAAAAAAAAACTTTAGCCAGTGACGCTTTCTAGTCAGACTCAGCTGGACGTGTTTCCTCAGGAGGACCCCTAATGAATTTTAAAGTGTTTATCTCCATGTGTTATCCTTATGTTGTGGTGGGAAAATGTGAAAGTGGTGTAACTCCTCACCATTGAAATCCACAGATCAGCTACTATGCAGTGTTGAATAGTGTGTGCTGGTGGATACTGATTGCAGTGACAGCAGTATCTAATCGGCAGTGGAAGGCTTGTTGATTACTGCCCCAGGTGGCAGTGGTGCAGCAGAGAAAAGAAATCCTGCTTTCTTTGTGTCTCATTCTGTTGACTGCATTAGTGCGATATCTGTGTTGGTAGGGATGTTAATGATGTGAACGTAGCAGCAAAAACCTACTGATTTTACTGTTTAAAAAAAGAGCTCTCACTAAAACACATATATTTACATACAGAAATACCTTTGCTCAAGAGGAAAGGTAATAAAATCAAATGAGAGCAGTGTTCTGATTATTCTGAAAAACCACTTCAATTCATACATAAAACATTTAGTTTTAAAGTCTGTCCGTGCCTCTATTATCTAGTTTCTTATTGTTGTGCTGTTGCAGATGTTTCTGGGCATTGATCTTTTCACCAGGAATTTTGTACAGCATACGGTGAACCGGACCGGCCCACACTAGTGTCCAATAACCTTCATTAAAAGCAGTGAGAGGTCATTATTCACTAGAGGTGTGAATCTGTCACTCACAAAATGATTCGATTCACAGACTATGATCTAATTCAGGGCGATTTGTAAATATTAGTTTTATGATGATAAATGATGGTAAAGTGTCATTAGTTTCCAGTGAACGAATAAATATTATAAAACTATCCATAAATATAATGACATTTTTTCAATTGTTGACATCTATTGTTGAAGTCACATTAACTTTATTAATTCATACACACACACATATACACACGTACACACACAGTGGTGCAGTGGTTAACAGGGTGGTGCAGTAGTTAACAGGGTGGTGCAGTGGTTAACAAGGTGGTGCAGTAGTTAACAGGGTGGTGCAGTAGTTAACAGGATGGTGCAGTAGTTAACAGGGTGGTGCAGTGGTTAACAGGGTGGTGCGGTAGTTAACAGGGTGGTGCGGTAGTTAACAGGATGGTGCAGTAGTTATCAGGGTGGTGCAGTGGTTAACAGGGTGGTGCGGTAGTTAACAGGGTGGTGCGGTAGTTAACAGGATGGTGCAGTAGTTAACAGGGTGGTGCAGTGGTTAACAGGGTGGTGCGGTAGTTAACAGGGTGGTGCGGTAGTTAACAGGATGGTGCAGTAGTTATCAGGATGGTGCAGTGGTTAACAGGGTGGTGCAGTGGTTAACAGGGTGGTGCAGTGGTTAACAGGGTGGTGCAGTAGTTAACAGGGTGGTGCAGTAGTTAACAGGATGGTGCAGTAGTTATCAGGATGGTGCAGTGGTTAACAGGGTGGTGCAGTAGTCAACACTGGTGGTGCAGTGGTTAACAGGGTGGTGCAGTGGTTAACAGGATGGTGCAGTGGTTAACAGGGTGGTGCAGTAGTCAACACTGGTGGTGCAGTAGTTAACAGGGTGGTGCAGTGGTTAACAGGGTGGTGCAGTGGTTAACAGGGTGGTGCAGTAGTTAACAGGATGGTGCAGTAGTTAACAGGATGGTGCAGTGGTTAACAGGGTGGTGCAGTAGTCAACACTGGTGGTGCAGTAGTTAACAGGGTGGTGCAGTGGTTAACAGGGTGGTGCAGTGGTTAACAGGATGGTGCAGTAGTTAACAGGGTGGTGCAGTAGTTAACAGGGTGGTGCAGTAGTTAACAGGGTGGTGCAGTAGTTAACAGGATGGTGCAGTAGTTAACAGGATGGTGCAGTAGTTAACAGGGTGGTGCAGTAGTTAACAGGGTGGTGCAGTGGTTATCAGGGTGGTGCAGTAGTTAACAGGGTGGTGCAGTAGTTATCAGGATGGTGCAGTAGTTAACAGGGTGGTGCAGTGGTTATCAGGGTGGTGCAGTAGTTAACAGGATGGTGCAGTAGTTATCAGGATGGTGCAGTAGTTAACAGGGTGGTGCAGTAGTTAACAGGGTGGTGCAGTGGTTATCAGGGTGGTGCAGTAGTTAACAGGGTGGTGCAGTAGTTAACACTGGTGGTGCAGTGGTTAACAGGGTGGTGCAATAGTTAACAGGGTGGTGCAGTGGTTAACAGGGTGGTGCAGTGGTTAACAGGGTGGTGCAGTAGTTAACAGGGTGGTGCAGTGGTTAACAGGGTGGTGCAGTAGTTAACAGGGTGGTGCAGTAGTTAACAGGGTGGTGCAGTGGTTAACAGGGTGGTGCAGTGGTTAACAGGGTGGTGCAGTGGTTAACAGGGTGGTGCAGTAGTTAACAGGGTGGTGCAGTGGTTAACAGGGTGGTGCAGTAGTTAACACGCCTTCACCCTTTGTAGCTGGATTAGGCCTCAGTGACCCCAGTGAGGATAAAGCGGGTTCAGATGATGAGTATTAACACTGCAAAGACATTTTATATACTGTCGTATAAAAGGTTTAATATTCCTTTAGCCTTTTTTTTCCTTGAGTTTCATTCATATATATTTCTATATATTAAGATGCAATAACATATTTTAGGAAATCTGTGCATTAACAATTGAACATCATGTCCTAAACAGGCAGAAGTTAATATTTGCAGTGGTCTTTATGTGGGCAGATATTCCAGTTATTGCCCTCTCATAGATCAACTGTATGGATATTTACTCCTTAAGCTTGTGCAATATTGTGTTAAGTTTGCATCACATTAGTACAGCAGATTGTTTTACACCCAGGTTGTATTTTGGTGTTTTCTTAGCTTCAATAATACTTGTTTCATGTGATTTTTTTTTTATTATTATTATTTTGATGCTATATACACAGTTCCTAAATCTTGTATTTATGTACATGTTGTATACTACAGAGAATGAAAAACACTATATATGACCACTGTCTTAAATCAGCAATCTCATGATGACCTAAGATTTTAATTCAAATTATGAAATTACAGCCAGAGACACTGTAGAGAATGTTTACGTCTTTACTTCACTGTAAACATAAATGTTCAGAATAATTAAATATATAGTTGTTAATACTCACAGTTTCAGTAATAGTTTTACTAACTTAAACATATTCTGTTGTTGTTACATGTTTTTCTTTTTAAGTTCTTCCAATTAATATTTTGTTTAGTATTTTTTTTATTAAAGTGAACTATTGTGGATATAAGTGAACAGAACTGAAAAACATTAAATGATGAGAATGTTCTGTTATTTCTATTGTTTTAAATAAGGATGATTGAAAAAAAAATAAACTGAACTGAAGTAGTAAATTATGAAATATCATTTCACAACAAAAACACTAATATCTATCACAGCAAAAAAATCTAATCACTAAACACAGTCATTTTATTCAGGGGGTTAAAGGTTAAAGGTTAAAGGTGCTTCAGTTGGTAGAGCGGGTCGTCCAGTGACTGAAGGGTCAGAGGTCCACATCCTGGCTCTGGCTGTCCACATGTCCAAGTGTCCACATGTCCAAGTGTCCACATGTCCAAATGTTCACGTGTCCACATGTCCAAGTGTCCACATGTCCAAATGTTCACGTGTCCACATGTCCAAGTGTCCACATGTCCACATGTCCAAGTGTCCACATGTCCAAATGTCCAAATGTCCACGCGTCCACATGTCCAAATGTCCACGTGTCCACATGTCCAAATGTTCACGCGTCCACATGTCCAAGTGTCCTTGGACAAAGACACTGAACCCAGTCTTCGTCTCCCAGTAGGACAGACAGAACCTTAGAATACTAAGTTAATAAGTAATGTTACAATGTAATTATACTTTAATAAACATCTACATTTTAAGTTCTGGAAACTTGTATTTTTTAAGTTTCATCAACGTAAAATAATTGAGGCAATCGATTTTCTTACATTTTTTGACTTCTGCTAACTTATTCGGGTTTTTGTGTTGAGTGAATTCACAGCATCTTTGTTTGGAAATATTCAAAAAGAAGTCAGTCATACATTTTTGTTCACAAATGTAATTGCATCATATCAAGAGTCAACAATCTCATTCCTAATGTTCACAACGTCTGCAGCTTCTTTTTATTCTGTATATTATGGACTTGTGACTAGAATAAAGTTTATCATTATTATTAGTACAACATAGTCACTAGTCACTTTTCCATTGCACACACACACACACACACACACATATATATATATATGTGTGTGTGTGTGTGTGTTTGTGTGTGTGTGTGTTTTAAAAAGGCCTGTTTCTACAGTATCCATGTGGTTTTTGAACCAAAGCATGTGACACCAGGGAACTGTCTTCACTTGTGGACATGATACTGTATGTCCCCTTTAAGTGTGTGTTGAAGACGTGCAGTGTCCTGTAAAGAATTCCTCAGCTGAAGACTACTAACATTACTTCTACAAACTTCACAATAAATAGAATTATAGGAATATAATGTACTAATCAGCTCGAACATTCTTCACAAACTCCTCAACCTCCTGTTTCCTTTAGAAGCACCTAGTTAAGCTATCTCTGCTTCTTTCTTATATTTACTCTAAATACAGTGTAAAGTTCTAAAGCATGTGTCATTATGATTAGAATAGAATAAAATAACTGCACTCAGCAACATCCCATGAGTCATGAAAATAGTGTTGGATTAAGATAGTCCTGCATCGTCCTGTAGTTTCTTCCAACACTGACATTATTCCTGGAAATGTAATTCTATAATGCAGGTTTTTTTTTTTGCACATGTTTGTTCTATTTTAAGTGCAGCACTGTAAACAAGAGCCCCGCCCCAAAAAAATCTTAAGTGCCTCACTGCTTCCCATTTGCACTTTCTTACTCATAATTTTCATCTCCATTTGTCTGCTATTACTGCGTTTCCACAGTGAATTTAATCACCTGTTTTATTTTTTTTAATCTCAAAAACCCTACTGACGTCTACACTGAAGTGTTCTAGATGATGTGGGCGGCATATCTTTCTGTCCCACTTTTGTCAGCACTCTGCATGATAAACAGCACAGTTGATGTGTCCTTTTGCAGTATTAGGCCAGTGGGCAGATAGCCTCTGCTGCTCACTTCTAATGAAAGCAAAGCAGAGACGAACAGCAGACAATTTGTCCTGGACGCCAGTGCGTAGGCTTTTACTGTAAACACAAATGTCTGCATGTACGCCTACACATACACTACTACAGGGAATATGACAGTCTTTTCCTGTTAAGTATGCACAAATATTTCCATAGCTGCAAAAGTACTAGAACACAGAAGGCTGTGCTTTCATATGTTCAGACTCATTTCCTTCTTATTATTTCAGATACTTTCTCTGGACATAACATTAGCTTTTTTTATTTAAAAGTGCTGAGGCTTTGTTTAACATCCGTGTTCTGTAAAAGGTAGACGTATTTTAGCCCTTTTCTACCCCACCCTAAAAGGATGAAACAGATGATAATTTGCACACCATTGAGCCAATATAGAAACCAAACACCCCCACATGCATTTACAGATTGTTCTGGGGTTGAACCAAAACAATAAAGAATAATATTTTTTCTGTCAGACTTCTAGAACATACTGTATGCTCCTTCTACATCTTAACAAATGACATGATAAACATCCACCTGTGTCTAAACTACAATGTATCACAGCGGTCATTTTTGTTAAACCCACTTTTATTAGTCTGTAGTTCATTACCTGCACCGAGAAGGTATTCAATTCAGGTCTGTCTGTCTGTCTGTTTGTTTCTTTGTCTGTCAACAGGATTATGCAAAAAGTTCTGAACGGATTTTGATTAAACTTTGAGGAATGATCGACAATGGGGGGAGGAAGAGCCCATTAGATTTTGAGCAACGAAGGTCAAAGGTCAAGGTCATAGAATGAGTCCTTTAATAAAGTTAATATTAATAAATAACCATAGAATGTGTCCTTTAATAAAGTTAATATTAATAAATAACCATAGAATGAGTCCTTTAATAAAGTTAATATTAATAAATAACCATAGAATGAATTCTTTAATAAAGTTAATATTAATAAATAACCATAGAATGAGTCCTTTAATAAAGTTAATATTAATAAATAACCATAGAATGAGTCCTTTAATAAAGTTAATATTAATAAATAACCATAGAATGAGTCCTTTAATAAAGTTAATATTAATAAATAACCATAGAATGAGTCCTTTAATAAAGTTAATATTAATAAATAACCATAGAATGAGTCCTTTAATAAAGTTAATATTAATAAATAACCATAGAATGAGTCCTTTAATAATGTTGTCTCAGCCTATTTGCATTCACTGATGGTCAGGGATGCATCATGTATAGCATGAACAAAGAGACCTGTGTGTATCAAAGATGTTTAGGGTTTTGTTCCACTTATGTGCAGGTCTGTTCTTCTAACTGTGGTGACGGCTGTCTGCAGATAAACTCCTACATGAATACTGGAGCCATTGTATAGAGCAGCCAACGTCTTGTCTCCAGCGCTTCACTTAATAGACGGTGGAAGGGAGGGTAGTGAATAAAGTGAGGTAGAATGATGGAGTGTGTGACAATGGGAGATTGAGATAGGGGTGTGAAGGCATGAAGGGTTATCAGGAGAACACCAGGCAAAGGAAGTGAGGTGAACGAGACAATGAGGCATAAAAAATGGAGGGAGGGGGAGGATCCACATAGTTGTCATGTTTCAGACATGCTGCTGTTAGGTCGTCTGGGCTTGTTTTGGTACAAGATGATGAGGTGGGCTGCCTTGTTTTTGTCTTAGGTTACAAGGGTATGACAGTTGAACCGCTCAAGTGAAAACTGGCTCCATTTGTCTTTTGTCTACAGCAGAAACATGATTTAAATGTCAGAAAAAAAATCTATACATGCTTGGTGCAAACTGTTCTTTTAATTGGCTTATGTGATGGAAAAGTCTACAACTTCCACTATCTCATTTGCTTTCATTGTTATTGTAATCTGATTTTTCGTTTGGAATGTAGAATGTGGGGCCTTGAAGTGAATGAGAAATTGTATTTTACCTCAAGACCTTAAACCCTCAGGACTTTCCTGGTTTACTTGTCTCATGTTTCTATGATACCTTGTCCATTTTCAATGTTCTGTTAAGCTCATGATACAATCTACTGCAGTACTCTGGCCCTGAGTCTATAAAACATCCATTCGTCTTTGTTTGTCTGTGACGTTAACAAGAGAAGAGGATGAATCTGGCAGACAGACAGACAGACAGACAGACAGACAGACACTTTATTGGTCCCGAAGGAAATTCAAACATCCAGTAGTATACATACAATACAATAACATACATACATTAAGCCCACACACAGAAAGCTATGTTAAAAGGTGTAAAGTTAACAGGTACGTAAAGTTGTAAATCTTAAACAAACGAGGAAAAAGAAAATTGGTGCTAGCTAAGGTTAGCGTATTATCTAACGAATATCAGTTCTCACTGCATCAGTCAACGCTGGTCTTTATCGAGTCCCCTGACAGAGTAAGGTCTTATGGGGTGTTTGAAGTCTTCACACTGTCCTAGGACTCTTGGCTCCCCCGAGGGTATCTGTTATCACACAAACCGCTTCATCAGCTTGGAGGAGTTCAACCACGTGAGTCATACAGCACTGCAGGCACATGTGGACAGAGAAATAAATGAATGCAAATATGCTCACCTGACTCTGGTGCCCACTCTACCACACCTCCGTTCACACAACGCCAACGGCACAGACCGCTGCCGAACTTCAATTTGTGATGTCAAATATATCGTAGAATTGTCGTAGGACTCTTGGCTCCCCCGATGGTGACACAGAGGACACAAACCAAAGTTTAACAATTTATTATATAAATAAGATAGACAATTGAGTATGGGGTGAACTTTCTGCCCAAACCTCACAAACACAAAAAAGGTGTTTTATTCACAAACAAGCTCATTGTGTTTTGCAAAAGCAAAATGTCATTCACAAGTACTGCAGGTTGGAGAAACAACACCCCGCCATGATGGATGCTCTGCTACTACTACTACTCTGGTGTCCGCCATGATGGTTGCTCTGCTACTACTACTACTCTGGTGTCCACCATGATAGATGCTCTGCTAGTCCCACTACTGTGTTGTTCACCATGATAGATGCTCTGCTAGTACCACTACTGTGGTGTTCACCATGATAGATGCTCTGCTACTACCACTACTCTGGTGTCCGCCATGATGGTTGCTCTGCTACTACTACTACTCTGGTGTCCGCCATGATGGTTGCTCTGCTACTACTACTACTCTGGTGTCCGCCATGATGGTTGCTCTGCTACTACTACTACTCTGGTGTGCACCACGATGGATGATGTCTTGTTCATGAATGAATGTTCTGTGCCAACCTGCTATTTGTTCTGGTCATGTGGTTGTGACGTAGATGCTTGGCCATTCTGGAACCCATTTTCCAAAATGGGTCTGTTTTGGGGTACCCACAGTGCCGGTACCATGTGGATGTGAGGCCAAAATGATAAAAATCTTTGTTTGATTCATTTGAAAACATTGCTGTGTGGACTAGGCCCAAGTATAAAGGCAGTGACACTCGGCTGTCTGACACAGATGTACCTATTTACATATGTAAAGTGGGCATGAATGGGCATTCAGTGGCAGTTAACTGGTTCTAACAGGCGTGTTTTTGGGGGGCGTACTTGTGACCAGGCCATGAGTTAGCCAGGTCCTCTCAGGTGTTTTGTCTCCATACACTTTTGGCCCTGTAAGAACCTTGTGATGACGTCATCATATTGTGTCAGTTGCTATGGTAACGTCACAAAGCAGCAGCGGAGGAGGAAATCACAACAAGACTAGATATGGACACGGACGAAGTTGGGATGTTTGTTGCGTTTGTGCCGTTGCTTTACACAGTGATGGTATCAGAGATTGACAGAAGAAGAATTTCACTGGAAGAAGAATTTCACTGGATGAACGAAACACAGAGCTGGAAAAGCAGAAATTATTCTGCTTTGTCGTGTGGTAAACTTCCTCCAACAACTACTCTGGAGTTGTTTGTCCCGTTCTGATCATGTCATTTGTGACAACGATCTGCGTGACTTCCAACCAGCGACTCTACTGTGCTGCTCTCCAGTACCTTCTCCCAAGCAAGAACTCTGTTGTTTCCTGTCAAAGTTCCGGAACGCGGCCCTGTCGGAACGGCCCAGTCAGTGGAAACATGCGCATGCTGTGAAGTTCCTGTAAAATGACCCAGAAGTTCTGATAGTAGAAACACAGCTAACATTGGCGTCTGTGGCTCAGAGTGTCTTTGTAAAGGAATTCAGAATGAATGGAACTACCAACAATGAATGTGTTGAGGGGTTCAGGAATGAGCTTCAGCAGCTTCACATTCATCATGGACAAATATAAATATAACATTAGCTGCATTGTAACACGGTTGAGACTGGTTCAAGGCAAGAACTATGTTCTGTTATTTTTGAGAATATAGGGTACCAAATGCAAATTGGTAAAGCTAATTCTAGGTGTTTTTTTTTTTTAGGATGTGTAGATGCAGAAACTGAATTTTCCTATAAGGATGATAATAAAGTGACTTAAAGTAGTCCCTTAGGAAAAAGAGGTTTTAATCTCAATGGGATCTTTTCTCCTGGTTAAATAAAGGTTAAAAATTCCCACATTTTTTCTAACAAGCAAATAGTAGCTTGTTAAACACCATTTCCTGCAAAATTGAGTTTGTAACATCAACAAAGGCCCGACTGCCATAGGTTTTTTTCCAATATTAATTTCACTTCACAAATGCACAAATACAATATGTTGTATTTTGCGAAGTTGCAGCATTAAAGGATTTCTGGGGATTTTGAGGAAGTGAAAAAATAACTACAAACAAAACCTGAAAACATTAATGACAAAGGTAATGTCAGAACATTGTTGTAATTATCACCTGTTCCACAGCCTGTATCCACTGAACACAACACAAGGATTCAAGGTCTGGATTTACACTTTTTATAGCTTTGTTTTTTATCACTAAGTCCCAGGAGAAATACTTAGTGCCTTCGGGTTCAAACACACCCCTGTGTTTAGTAGCTTTTCAAAAACTGTGTCAGCCATTTGGTGTTGTACAGGTAGCATGCACAGTGGACTTTGATAGCTTTTAAAGATAACACTTGCTCCTGTGGTTAAAAATAATGGCATTAAAAGGGTTAGAGTGAGTAAAACTGAATGAATGAATTGTCCTCTTAATGTAATTCACAGTCCTATGCAGTTAAAGTCATTTTGTATAGCAGTGGTTCTTTAGTGATATGGTCTTAAGTGGTTTCATGGGGTCCTCAAGTAGCATTAAAACACTCCTTCATAGAGATCCTCCTGCAACATTATCATTTTCTTTTGTCATTTAAATCTCAAGAGAAATATTAACCACACCATATGTGTTGGCCCACAATTGTTGTGCCTTGCTTGTTTTCTTCACTGTGCACAGGTCTAATGAGTAGTTAAACATCTGTCATGTCTGCGCTCCTTCAAATACTTCCTGTTAGTGTTTTGGGAATGGGGAGATCTCAACAAGATGCATCCAAATGTTATTGAATGTCACTTGTAAATATTTTATAATGTAGGTGGGTATGTACTTTTTATTTCTGTGTTTTAACAGCTTTTTGCAACTGAAAGATGTGAAATGTGTTGCTGCACCATGCAGTTGTGTGTTTATTTTTGGCTGACTGTAATGTGTGTGATTTCCCCCATGGCTTATTGTCTCACTGTTATTGAACTTAGATGATAATTAGCAGGTGTGGATTCTAGTCCAGGTTCATGAAACATTCCTTCATTTTTTCCCACTTTATTTTCACTGACTAAATATTGACTTTGTGCCCCCAGGACAATTCCATTTCTAATTAACTCCAAATAAAAGAATATTGGAAATTTATGGAGAAATGTTCATGAAAGTAGATGAAGTTACATTTGAGCCTGATGTGAGGGGTTCATCTACATTCCAGTATTCTCTTTTAATGTTTGGATTGTATAAATGCTCACGTTAGTTTGTACATTTTGGCTAGTGCTGGGTTGAACTGCCTTTTGTCTTTGGAACCACTATAATTATTCATGGCAGAAATTCAACAAGATGTTGGAAACATTCCTCAGAGGATTTGATCCATATTGACATGATAAGATCATGCATGCTGGCTGCACATGCATGATGCTAATCTCCTGTTCCACCACATCCCAAAGGTGCTCTATAGGATGGAGCTCTGGGTTAGAGCTGCACAATATATCCTTTAAAGGACTCATTCTATGGTTATTTCATTAATATTGTTGTTCTTCATTGTTCTTGAATTCATAGTGTGTTGGTTATATTAAAAAATATATATATATTTTTTTATTTCCAGCTGTTTTTAGAGGGTATGTTGAGCCGCATTTTGTAATAAACGTCCAAAATGTAATAACTTTTTAATTTCATTTTTTAATAAACTGCCTCAACGCATTTTGTAATAAATGTTGCTGCATTATGTAATAAGTTTTTACACTCAAAGAAGATTATTACAAAATGCACTTATAACTTTTTCATTCTGTAGGAAATATAATAACATGGCTCATTACATAATAGCAATTCTAAAGCATAGTTTATTTGTTTGTTAATTTAATTACATTTTAGTTTAAAGTATGTGTTAATGCTAGGCCTATTATTAATATCACTATGTTAGCCTAGTAGCAGTACTTAAGGTAAGACTTACACTACTGTTCAAATGTTTGGGGTCACATTGAAATGTCCTTATTTTTGAAGGAAAACACTGTACTTTTTAATGAAGATAACTTTAAACTAGTCTTAACTTTAAACAAATCCACTCTATACATTGCTAATGTGGTAAATGACTATTCTAGCTGCAAATGTCTGGTTTTTGGTGCAATATCTACATAGGTGTATAGAGGCCTATTTCCAATGTTCTAATGGTGAAATGTGTTTGCTCATTGGCTCAGAAGGTTCATTGATGATTAGAAAACCCTTGTACAATCATGTTCACACATCTGAAAACAGTTTAGCTCGTTACAGAAGCTACAAAACTGATCTTCCTTTGAGCAGATTGAGTTTCTGAAGCATTACATTTGTGGGGTCAATTAAAGGCTCAAAATGTCCAGAAAAAGAAAACTTTCATCTGAAACTCCACAGTCTATTCTTGTTCTTCCAAATGAAGGATATTCCATGACAGAAATTGAAGAGTTCCTACAACGGTGTGTACTAGTCCCTTCAGAGGACAGCACAAACAGGCTGTAACCAGAGTAGAAAAAGAAGTGGGGGGCCGTGTTGCACAACTGTGCAAGAAGATAAGTTCATTAGAGTCTCTAGTTTGACAAACAGACGCCTCACATGTCCCCAACTGGTGTCTTCATTAAATAGTACCCACAATACACCAGTGTCAACATCTACAGTGAAGAGGCGGCTGTGGGATTCTGGGCTTCAGGGCAGAGTGGCAAAGAAAAAGCCATATCTGAGACTGGCCAATAAAAGAAAAAAAGATTAAGATGGACAAAAGAACACAGACATTGGACAGAGGAAGACTGGAAAAAAGTGTTGTGGACAGACGAATATAAGTTTGAGGTGTTTGGATCACAAAGAAGAATGTTTGTGAGACGCAGAACAAATGAAAAGATGCTGGAAGAATGTCTGACACCATGTGTTAAGCATGGTGGAGGTCATGTGATGGTCTGGGCTTGCTTTGGTGCTGGTAAGGTGAGGGTCAAAGGAATTGTGAATAAGGAAGGCTATCACTCCATTTTGTAACACCATGCCATACCCAGTGGACAATGACCCTAAACACACCTCCACTATTTAGAGCAGAAACAGGAAGTTGGTATTCTATGGGTGATGGAGTGGCCAGTGCAGTCACCACAACTGAACCCCATTGAGCTGTTGTGGGAGGAGCTTAACTGTATGGTACGTAAGAAGTGCCCATCCAACTGGTGGGAGCTGCTTCTGGAAGCGTGGGGGGCAATTTCTCCAGATGACCTCAACAAATGAACAGCTAGAATGACAAAGGTCTGCAATGCTGTAATTACTGCAAATGGAGGATTCTTTAACGAAAGCAAAGTTTGATGTAAAATCTTATTTCAAATACAAATCATTATTTCTAACCTTGTCAATGTATTGACTCTATTTTCTATTCATTTGAATAAGTGTGACTTTTCATGGAAAACACTAAATTGTTTGGGTGACCCCAAACTTTTGAACGGTAGTTTATATTCAATGGTTCATTATTATTTTAAATTGTCCACAAGCCTGCATGTGTTGGTTGGATTTATTGTTGTTGATGTTTATAACTATACTTGATGTGGTTTTGGTTCCAATAAAAAGAATCTACTGGAATTTACAGAATATTCTGTTAATTCAACCTCGTATTTGTTAACCCTCTGGAGTCTCAGGACTTTCACACTTTCATTTAAACTAATATGACATTGACTCAAAGGGTTCAACAAACAACAACATTTATATTTAATAAATATATCTGTCATTTCAATTGTCCTAATGTCTAATATGTCTAATTACCAGACAAGACTTAAACCCAAACAGCTGCTTTAGTTTTAATGTCACACCAACAAAGCACCTGCTGTTGAAAAATGGAATAACTTATTATATAATGAGGAAACGTTTATTGTAAAATGTGTGGGGGCAGTTTGTTACAAATGAAATGAAGAAGTTATTATATTTTGGACATTTATTACAAAATGCGGCTCAAGAGCGTAGAAAAATGACTGGAGGTGGAACAACACAGTTTACTTCTACTTCCTCATACATGTCCATGACGCGCTGATGAGGAACACTCCCCCCTCCCCTCTGGCTCTGTGTGTGTTTACCTTTACCAGAGTAACATCCAGCTAGGTTTGGTGACGTCACTTGTTTTGAAAACGTGCAGTAAAAAAACAGTCTTTATTTCCACAGAGACACATGAACCAGTTTGATCCAACAGTTTTTTACAGTTTGTGCAGCAGCTACTGTGGCGCCGTCTGCTCTAGTAGATGCTAATGCTAATGCTACTTGAATGGGGGAGCGGCTTTACCCCAGGTGGGTGGGGCCAATGTCCTGGTGACGTGTAGTTGACAGACTTTTACTGAGTGTCTGGTTTCTATGAATGATGGTAAATCCATCCAGTGGAGGGGACACACCACACAGACAGTAGAGGGGACACACCACACAGACAGTAGAGGGGACAAACCACACAGACAGTAGAGGGGACACACCACACAGACAGTAGAGGGGACAAACCACACAGACAGTAGAGGGGACACACCACACAGACAGTAGAGGGGACACACCACACAGACAGTAGAGGGGACACACCACACAGACAGTAGAGGGGACACACCACACAGACAGTAGAGGGGACACACCACACAGACAGTAGAGGGGACACACCACACAGACAGTAGAGGGGACACACCACACAGACAGTAGAGGGGACACACCACACAGACAGTAGAGGGGACACATCACACAGACACTAGAGGGGACACACCACACAGACAGTAGAGGGGACACACCACACAGACAGTAGAGGGGACACACCACACAGACAGTAGAGGGGACACTCCACACAGACAGTAGAGGGGACACTCCACACAGACAGTAGAGGGGACACATCACACAGACACTAGAGGGGACACACCACACAGACAGTAGAGGGGACACACCACACAGACAGTAGAGGGGACACACCACACAGACAGTAGAGGGGACACACCACACAGACAGCAAATGCAGCATGTGTTGGTAACTCTGGGTGTCCCATCAGATTCCGAAAGTGGAAAAGTGGTTTTCAGTGGACTGACAGCTTTAAGATGTTGTCATATTAATGTCCATGTGCACAATAGTCATATGGTACGTTGTCAATGTAGAAGGCAAATGTTCTCATGTAATTTTAACCTGGGTACCTGCCACACACTGCATACAGCAGTCCATCACTCACACTTATTCTTCATCAGTTTGGTGACGCAGGCCACACCCTGCATGTGGAGTGAATCGCTGTTGATAGCATTGAAAAATTAACATCACTGACAACTAAGATTTGGTGCCAAAAACAAAAGCAATATCAGTTATCTGGAAATATTTTGGCTACAAGAAAGATTATACTGAAACACATGTTCTGAGTCAACACTGTCTTGTATATGTTGCTCAGTTGGTAGAACAGATTGTCCAATAACCGAAGGGTTGGTGGTTCAAATCCCACTCTGTCCTAGTCGGTCCATCTTTGCCCCTTGGGCAAAGACTGTTTACCCTCCTGCCTCCTATGAATGTTTGGTGGTGTTGGGAGGGGCCAGAGGTGATGGTGGGAGGAGCCTCCAGTGTTACTCACACTGGTGTATGAATGTTTGGTGGTGGTGGGAGGGGCCAGAGGTGATGGTGGGAGGAGCCTCCAGTGTTACTCACACTGGTGTATGAATGTTTGGTGGTGGTGGGAGGGGCCAGAGGTGATGGTGGGAGGAGCCTCCAGTGTTACTCACACTGGTGTATGAATGTTTGGTGGTGGTCAGAGAAATGGCTGCCAGTCTTCTGTCAGTCTGCCCCAGGACAACTGTGGATACATATGTAGTTTACCACCACCAGAGGAAGAATGTGAGAGTGAATGAATAATGGGTCACTGATGTGAAGTGCTTTGGGTGGCTTGAAAAGTGCTCTATAAATCCAATCCATTATTTATTTTTTTTCTTGTGTCAGTAGCGGCCTGTTGGCTGATGTGCTCTTTTTTTCCTGCCATATTTTGATGACCAGCGAAGTTCACGCCACCTTCGTGTTCTCTGAGATACTGCTGTCCACACTGAAAAAAGTATTTTTTGGCATATTAATATTTATTCGGTTAACTGTCACATTTATTATTTTCTACTTGGAAGTATCAGCAAGAACGGGAATTATTGAAGTAAAAGTAAATATAAAAGCTGTGTGGGTCGAGTAATTGTGTTAAGTTCAGTTAACTGAACACTTTGCTTTGTTTCTGTATCTGAATGAATGTTTGATTTACTGTAGCAGTAGTTTAATATATTTTTAGTGAAATAAATGTTTCCTTTAAAAAATAAGATTTTCTGACATTTGTTATCATTTGACAGAGTAAAAAAAAACAGTATCAGCTCCAGATATTAGTGTAGAAATATGGGTGGTCTGTATCTGTCATTGGCAGATGTGTCGAGCAGTGTTATGTGTGTTACTGTTACTGTAGCCATTACATCAGCTCGAACCAGTCTGTCTAATCTGCTTTGATATATGACATCAACAAGACATTTTCCTTGGCACTCCCTGGATATTTCCTCTTTTTCAGAGTCTTCTCTGTAAACCCTGGTTGTGCATGAACATCCTCGTAGATCAGTAGTTATAAACCCTGAAATACTCAGACGAACCCACCTGCTGCCAACAGGTTCGTTACGTTCAGTCCCATTTCCTCTTCATTCTGAGGTGTGCTTTGACCTTCAGCAGATCACTGTCTCTGGGCGCTTTCACACCACAGCTGTTTGGCCTGCTTTATTAGTTTATTTATTTTATTTTTTATGTTTGGTTGGCTTTAAATAGTCTAGATTTAGTTTCCTCTGAAACTCTGGGGAGGTGTGAATACACGATCATGGCTTTGTTGTGGTTTAAAGAAATGAACTGATTGAAAGGTTCAGTTGGTTTGACTGCACTGTGAGAAAGAACCTGGTCCAGCTGAATGTTGCAAACCCAATCCAACACAGATTCCCAATGGTGAAAAATTCTGAAAATGATTTACAAGCTTAAATGCATTGAGTTGTTGCCATGTGATAGGACAATTAGATCTGCATTACTGAGCAATCAAACAGTGTTATCAAGTGTGAGCATATATTTTTTTAAGGATGTTCAATTCAAATAAAATATGAAAGCCAGTGCCGCTGAGGCCTTTCTGTGCAGACTTTGCATGTTCTTTTCCTTGGCTACTTTGCTTCCTCCTTCAGTGCAGTGACGAGGTTAATTTAGGTTAATTGGTCACTCTCGACTGCCCATGAGTGTGATTGTGGGAGTCGATGCTTGTTCATCTTTGTGTGTTGCTCCTGCTGATGGACTGGCAACCAGCCCAGAGTGTACCCCACCTTCCCCCAATGTCAACTGGGATGGGCACCAGCTCCCATGAGTCCATTCAGAGAATGAAGTGGATCCAAATTGAATGATTTTAGAATTACTGATCTGGTCATATATGTTGTCATAAGGTGGTTACTGTCTTTTAGCTCACATGTTGTTTAAGCAAAAAGATAATTTAACCCAGACTTAGCTTTTCTAAGTGTGTGAGAGAACCCAGAGATTATTCTAGCTCCATCGTTTTATATTTGCTATGTGTGACTGTGTCTGGTTTAACCATGAGGACCAGATGCAAGAATTATCCCTGTAACCCAATGATCTTCTACAAAATCTTCACGAAAACACTCTTACAATGTAAAGGTTTGTCAGTTATTCATACCTGATTATTTTTTCAGCATTTTCCTTCCTAGTTTTTCAGTTAGTATCATCACAGGGTAAGGACACATGTTTTTTTTGGGTACAGACTGAGTTCAGACTTCATTTTAATTTAATTTAATTGATTCCTCTGTAGGCATTTAATCCACTGTTACAGAAAATAGGCATTGATTACCATCAGTTCTTCCTCTTGGTGCCACAGAGGCACAACACTGTCACCAAAATATGTCTTTATCTTGTTGTCTTGAGTCCTCTGTTGCAAGGAAATAAGAAGTGTGGTTGATCACCACAAATATATTTCCTTTTTCTACCCATGGAGCTGTTCCACATGGCTTTAGTCATTAGTTGAGTCTGTTCTCTACTGTTTTCCTTGTCCAGCTGTCAGGCAGTGTGGAGCTCCGCTGAGAGATCCACAGCAGGTAGGGATGTCCAATATTAGCTTTTTTGCCGATATGCCGATATTGTCCAACTCTCAATTTTCGATTCCGATATCAGCCGATACCAATATGTGGGTTTTCACTCAAAACTAATTTAGGTAACATCACATCTCTCCTGTTGTGGAATTAACACATGCTTAATGTTATTGTGATGCCCCACTGGATGCATTCTTGACTGGAACAAGGATTTCCAAATGTTCACATTGTCTGTGCAAAATAAGAAAAATACTTCAACTTAATTTAGGGAAAAAGTGCCATGTTTGTTTATTTTTTTTTTATTGTCCTCAAACAGCCGATTGGATTACACTCCCCTTGAGATAATCTTGACAATGCCCAAAACAAATAAGGCAAATTTGACTTATTGAACAACTTATGTGCAGCATATCAGCATCTTAACTCAACTAAAAATAACAGGCATAGTGTGTGACAGGGTACTCTTTTTTTTCTATGTTAAATGAGCCTGTGTTTGTAGGATGCCTCATGAACTGTTTCTTTAACTAAAATGTAATCACCTTAATTGAATGAATGCACAAGTATGAGTAAATTACAATGTGGAAACTGTACTATACAATTTTGAAAACTGTACAGGCTGATGTACAACAATTTTACTTTTTAAGGTGTAAGCAGCCTGTGTCCCTAGCCCATTACTTGGGCTATTGCAAACATTGAAATTATAAACTGTGCTCAATCAGCACTGCTCTACATGAGCTCGATATGCAACATTAAGATAGTGTGCAATAAGAACAATCAGGGCACGTTTCAGTCCAGACCTTCTAGAGTAGTAAACAAAAGTCCTCCTTCAGTATTATTCCAATGAACAGGGCTAAAAGACTGACTGGCCTACGTAAATAAAATATAAAGACACAATGGGAGTAACAGGTGTAAATAAAACGACAAGAAAGGCACAAAAAAATAGCTTCAGTCCAGACTAGTAAACATAACCCTCCTTTAAAGTGCAACAAATGAGGCTAAAAGACTGATGCTGACTCGCCTACATGACTGGTCTAATTTTTTCACTTGTCCATGTATGTGAGAGGTAGATTTTTCTGAATGAAAATAAGCATCTTAGCATTGTTGCAGTGTACGCGATTTCTCTTTTCATCTATGACATGGGAGACAGTGCTAAACAGCCGCTCGCTGTCTACGCTGGTACAAGGCGCAGTGAGGTACTTCTATGCAACTCGGGCAAGTGCAGGGAAGCGGATCTGGGTGGAGCTCCAGTACTTGACAGGACATGCCGTCTTGGGGATGGTGGCTTCTCCCAGGTATGCATGAACCTAATTAAAAAGTAAAACCAAAAAACTGAAATGTTTACTTACTTTCCTTCAAAGCACTACAGGTGAATGTTTATTTCATTCACTTTATGAACATTTTTATGTGAAGCACTCAACAAATCTGCAAACAGAGTTTAGCATTTACTCGCCTGTAATGCTGTTTCGCCTGTCGTATGCTTGGTGACATCATTCTCTGTGAGGATTTCTTGGTACCTGTCCAACAGGCTCCCAGTTCGGGCCCTCTTAGGTGGGGGGTCCTGGTCCTCCTGGCCTGGATCATCTGCACTGGTGCCAGCAGTGTCTTCTTGCTGACCATTGTCCACAACTTTCAGCAGCATATTCCGTGCTTCCTCCTTCTTATCTGGGTCAAAATAACGGTCTTTGTAGCGAGCATCAACCATGATTGCAATTGCATAAAGAGGTTCAGTTTGCACAGGCAGAAGCTGACAGCTTCTGCCTGATTCATCCATCCTGGCAAGCAGCCGTGTCAGGGACACCACACCAGGGATGACATCTGCAGCAGTGGCCTCTGCAGAGCTGATGTCCCTGGTTAGCTGCTCAAATGGTTCCAGGAGGGTGATCATCTAATCCGTAATCCCTCACTGAGTTGTTGTCAATGTTGTGGGGAGTTCATAGTCAGCAGCATATGCACTTAAAGCCCTCTTTTGCTCCACCAGGCTCTGCATCATATAATAGGTGGAATTCCACCTGGTGCAGACGTCTTGTTGCAGCTTCTTCATGGGCATGTTGCGTTCTTTTTGTATGTCTTCAAATTGACTGCAAGCAAGTGGTGAGTGCTTGAAGTGTCCCACCACTCACCTCACCACAGCCAGAGCATCTGCAATACTGCGCTGAGACAGAACACCTCCATTCACTGTGAGCTGCAAGGTATGTGCCGTGTAGGGAAAACCTAGGACACGTAGCTTTAGTGATGTTGCGCGCGTTGTGTCTGACAACTACGTGCACATTTTCTTTGGGGATTTTCCACGTCTCGAACATCCCTTCAAAAGCAGATGCGATTGCTTCTGCCGTGTGAAAGCCGTGGCACTCTTGGGAATGCATCTAGCCATTGAGCAGTCAAGCTCAACATGCTTAATGCTTGAAGACCATATGTCTGTTGTGAAGCTAATGGATACAGCATCAGCTATTATCTTCTTGACATGGCTGTAAACAACACTATGCAACTCAGGTAAACAACATCTGATACATACTTGTGATTGGGCATGGTAAAGTGTGGCTCAAGGAACTCTACAAGTGTAGTAAATCCGGAGTCTTGGACGATTGAAAATGGCTGGTTATCCAGTGCAATACACTCGATTATTTTCTGATTGATGGCTTTTGCCCTGGGGTGATCTTTTGCGTTTTTCTGTTTTTTCTCATTGGACTCTTTGAATGTCAACTGAGTCTTTTGTTTCAGTCCCACCAGTCCCTGTTGCTTCTTCTCATTGGTTTGCTGCACAAATGTCTCGTGATTCATCCTGAGGTGGGAGATTAAATTGGAATTTTTGAAGGTAGAAATCTTGGTTCCGCCCTGCATAACTGATGCTTTGCAGTCAATGCAAATCGCAACTTTAAGGTCTGAAGGAGACACTTGAAAATAATTCCAAACGACGGACATCATTTTGAAACCACGAGCAAGTTTGCCACTGCAGCCATTCACAAGTGTTTGTACGCTTTAAGGCGCAGCTGGATGAGGTCATCATCTTCGCGCCGGTAAACGCCTTGTGAGCCCATAGGCACTGTGTAACGGAAACATTATTTTATCTGTTTTGAGGCAAAAGAAAATCCGATACCGATATCAACAGATATTACATTTTTATGCTATTATCGGCCTATAATATCTGTGGGCCAATAATATCGGACATCTCTAACAGCAGGTTTAATCACATATCTGTTTAATGCAGGGTTTTTCAACCTTAGGGTCTGGGCTCCATATGGGGTCAAGTGGAAGTCAAATGGGGTTACCTAAAATTTCTAGTAATTGATAAACATATTTTAAAAAAATGACCAGTAAAGAACATGTGGTTAGTTGACAGAGATGATGATACTCCATAAAACACTTACTGTGAGTGTGAAATAGGTATGTCCCGATCCGATATTAGGACCGGATCAGCCGCCGATATCAGCAAAAATGGGTATCGGCAGGCACAGAAAAAAATCTGATCCAGACTCCCGATCCACTGTCAAAAATAACTCTGTTCCGGGTTTTCCAATCCATTCCAGTTTTTTGCTGTTATTTAGCGATAGGCTGGTCCGCATTTTCTAGCACACTTTCAGCACCAGCATTGGTAGCTACTAATGTTATCACAGTCGTGGTAATTTCAAGTAAATGTCAGCTGTGTGGGATGATTGAACCTTAAAGGATAACAAGGACAATCATTATGATTATTATTATTATTATTATTATTATTATTAATAATAATAATAATATTTTTCAGTTATCTGATAGGTGAGGAAATAAAGGTCACTGTTGATCATTTGTGATCTACTCTGTGTGTTGTCATTGAACAGTCATATGTGGAGACTGAATAAAACTATATAAAATAACAGTACAATATAAAATAATCTTGATTAGATTACATACAGTAAAAGGCATTTTTGTTTTTAAATCTTGCGCAATATTATTTGCACTGACTTCTCAAGCCTTGGTTTACACTTGTTCAACAGAAGAGTACTGATGCTGAGTTAAGACTATTTTCCTCTAAGGTTGTTTGTGTGCTTTTCTTTTTTAATACAGTTTACAATTTTATTTGCACTTTTTACTGACCACTGATGCCATTTCTGTTATTTCTAATGCTGTATAATTTGTGTCTATTCTTGAATAAACCATTGTGTATTATTCAAACTCACCTCATTCAGTTGCTAGCTGTTATCAACAGGACTAAAACCCTTTTCAACATGAGTCTGACAACTAGGTAAGGAAAGTAAATAACTTTAAACTTTAATACATGCACGGATAGATCGGATCGGAAGTGAAAAAAAATATCGGTATTGGATTGGAAGTGCAAAAACCTGGACCAGGACATCTCTACTGTGAAACTGACGCACTGTGGTATTGTTTATCTGTTTAGTGTGGTCAGTGTCAGATGCTACAGCTCTTTCATAGTTTGAGTTATTGTTCGTTCAGTATTAATTGTCAGCCTTGTAAATACAAACTGGACTGACTGTCCTGACCAAGGAAAATGTAATTCTCACCTTGTACAGTCTATAACTATATAGAAAAAATGTTGTCTAAACTATTACATGATCAAAAACAAATACATTTTAGCCAAAAAGGCTCTGTTTTAAATGCCTGGAGTTGCTAGAAATGTGTGACATTAAAATGGGGTCATGTTGGGACCCACTGGTTTAATGGTAGACTTCCACATTATGTCGTCAGCCGAGTCTAAAGAAAACTGTCTGGTTTGCTCTGTTTTTAATCCTTCATGTGTTTTGGTTTGTGGCTTTAGTTTTAGTGTAATGTCAAATTAAGTGACAAGACAGTCAAGGCAGATTAGTTTTTCCCAAAAATATGTGTCAGTCTGTCAGGAACTTGTCAAACAGTACCATCCTTAGACCGCTCTCAGATGAGTGTCATGGGTAAATCTGTAGTCTTATAAGATGTTTTGGTTTGGTGCATGCTTTGATAGAAACTTAAAGACCAGATGGATCAAATATGTCTTTGCTTTCCCCACACTAAGATATAACTTGCTGATCTAGTTACCTTTCATATTCAAATCTCCGGCTGCATGTAATAAATGAAATGTTTCACTTCAGAGTGTCTAGTAAAGGGTTTAATCTATGGGTTTATAATGTTCATTTAACTTCACCTCTCGACCAGACTTTTTTATTAAATGTGATTCCCGGAACAACTTCCATACATGAATTAAATCTAAATAGAAAGCTATGGTACAATTTCCCCTAACATCCAAGGTGAGGAAAAGGAAAAGGAGGAAAACTCTGTGGAGGTGAGTAGCTGCCTGACGGCCATGTTTACATTCACTGCTTGGTCTGAATCTGTGTGTACATGATTGGTTATTTATGGGTATTTTTACATATATGGTATTTTATTTATCATCATCATCATATGTTCATTTCAAACCTGCAACCACAGTTGATACTTAAAGGTAGGTTGGCAGATCTTTTTTTGGAAAATTTTTTACCATATTGCTTGACAACCTCTTCATGATCCCATATCACTGAATTAGAATGTTTGTAAAAAAAAAAAATGAACATTTTAGTCCAGTCTAGAGGGTTAGGGGTCAAGGGTTAGGGTTTAGTCCAGTGAAAAAAGTAAACCTTGAATCAACTTAAAAATTGTTCTTCAATAGGTCACACATAAAAACGTCTACTTGAGTGAATCAAATTAAATTAAAATAACACTAACCCTATGAAATTGAATTTGCTTCACTCTACTAGATTTTTTTGTGTAAAAAGTCAAAGTCATGGAATAAAAAGTCAATATTTTACTTTTTTCAGTGCAGCTCCATTTTGAGGTCTACTTGTTCTGGCTCCAGTCTGTATATACCTCATTCAGTCACCTCCAACCCTAACCCTCTTACAGAATAGTCTCAGTTCAAAAACATCTGGTTAATGTTAGATTTCCTAGTGGTAGATATCAGTAATAAAAACAGTTTTCCAGTGAACGTTACATTCAATAATTTCCAGTGATGGATGCTGTTTTATTAGTCCTGTCCATTCCACAGGTGACTATATGACTATAGACTTTTTGTTTGTTTGTTTTAATAGGTTGCATTTGGGATATGTAAGAAAACATGCTCCATGAAAACACCTTTAAATGAAAGTTCCACTGGAGTTCCTGATGTATCAGATTGGGTTCGGATTTTGTGGTCAACACAGGAGGAGGCGTGTGTTGTTTTGGACATGGAACATTGAGTGCAGATACAATTATTGGTAAATTGTCTCATTCTTAGGTGATATATTTTTGTGAGCATGTGTTAATCCAAACACAGATTTGATTTAAAAATGGTTGTTATTGCGCATTAGTGGGATATGTGTTTGTACTTTACCACGTGGTTAACACCTCCTTCCCTCAGGCGCACAGCTCCACACAGCAGGCTCTGATTCCCAAATCACTCCTCTCATTCTCAATTAATTGAACTCATTAGAGCCTTTAAATTGAAGATTTAAAGATATGCAGTAAACACGGGACCAAGCAGAACAGGCATGCAGCTTTGTTACTCCCAATTAGAGGGATAATTGGCACTTTATTTCTACAATTCAAGTTCAAACACATCTCGACTCCCTGGAGGGCGACTGCAGAGTTTGACTATTTGCAGTGATGTTTGAGTTGTGCCCATTTAAATGCAGAGCCATTGGCTGCCTTCATGATGAGCTCCTTGCAAATGTCATACCATGAATATTCATTTGTCTCTTTAGTTTTGTTCAGTAATCTCTGCTGAAGCGTTGCAGGTTGGGTATGAAGCAGGGGCACATACCCATCCCTCTGCAGCCTTTTCGTGGGTTTTGGATTACGCACTGACTCTTACACTGTTTCGCTTGGTTCAAAATTAATTAACGATTAGTGTTTTTAGCCTTGGGCAGGATGTAAGACTGAAGTGTCTTTTTGTAGCCTTTTTTTTGTGGAGCAAGACTTTAGCAGGTTTTCTTAAGTTGTGTTTTTTGTTTGAAATAAAAACCCTGACATTTGAAAGCTGCAGCAAAATAAAGAAAATCTTATTTCTTTCACACACACACACACACACACACACATATATATGTGTGTGTGTGTGTGTCTGTATATTGGTGGAAAATAAATGAAAGTTGGATTTGATCTTTGATGTTTTGTAACAGTCTTAAATCAATTCAGTGTTTCAAATTAGCATGTTAGATTACAACAGTAACCTGACCCTGTATTTATAAAGAGGTTTAGTGCATCTGTCAGTTCCATTTGTGCAACTTGTTACTCAGTTTGTTATGAAGCACATGTTCACAGACTGTTGCCACAGCAGGTTAATTACTAGACACACTTCACAGAACACGTCTAAGTAAAGGCCAGCCGGTGTTACCGTTTTCCTTGTTTGTTCACACTTGTGGTTTAGCCCTCTTTCTTTGTTTTCTTCTCGTCTTTGTCCTTCATCTTTCCTTGAAACAAATGTACTTGTCCTTATGTTATAAAAGTCCCTTGACTGGTTCATTTTCCACAATACAGTATCAACATAATTATGATATAACTGCTGTGATGTCATTTATTTTCGTTCCAAAAACCACAGTCGTCTCAAAACAGTGTGCATCTACCATCCCTGGACAAATGGTTCTGCTTTTGTCAAAACAGGCTGAAATAAAGGGACAGAGCTTATTATTTCAATCCTGTATCATGTGAACACTGTAACAGATGAAATGTCATGTTTGGTTTCAGTGTGTGGGATGAGATGTGATCCTACTGTGGAAGCCCCCTCCTCCAACACACTGGAGGTGTTGGTGTCTACTTTTTACTGTGTGTCAGTAGACTGAGGTCTGTGCATTGTTGGAGTTTTGCCCTCATGGTGTTGAGTTACACTACTATAGAGGTACGTTATAGCTTGTGTGGGTGTTTTGTCTATTATGGTGTGAACTCCAAACATTTAATAATAAACATAAATGGCTGTTTCTGTGGTGTCTATGCAGCCCCACGTTCTGATACAGCTGTGCATATTTGGTTGTGAAAATGTGGGCCGTTCCCCTTTTACCTCTTTTCCACAAAAATGGCTGATGCTACCGAACTCTGGCTTGATGCTAATGTTGATTTGACTTTGTTCACTTTATGGACCTGCCAAAATCTGGAGTTGTAACTGTTGCCAAAGCTTTCAAGGGGTCATACTTTCCTAGACTCACTTCTTATTACCCTGCCCCTTGAATTCATTTAAATGTTTTTTCATTTTATTAATAAATACATTTTTTGTGGTGTTATTTTCTCTTTTACATATGTTGTCTAACCATATCTGTCTGTCCATATAGTCTCCATACATAGGAAAAATAAACGTTTCATTTTTATTCATATAATAGGCTCTATATGACTGACATTTGAATTTGTTGCTCTTTATTATTCAAATGCATTCTTTGGGTTTTCTGAAATCTAAAGAGATAAATGTTCGAACCATATATGTATAGAATGTATTGTCTCCTATGTATGGACACTTATGGGACACCCTGTACATTTGATGATAAAGTCTGCCTGTCTGTCTTTGTTGGAAACTTTGCACAAAAACTACGCAACCAAATTCCATGACATTTTCAGAAAAGGTGCGAGGTGGTCCAGAATAGATCCCATTAAATATTTGACCTACATTAGTAGGTCAGAGGTCAAGGTCAACTGTGTTTTCACAGTGATGGTGAATTAATTTCCTTCTCATTCCTGTGTACTCAGTTTTGCATGTAGCTTCGTTTTGCTCTCGCTGTTGATGCGCATTGACATCAGAACCTCGTCTCGTCATCTGAACCCGCTTTATCCTCACTAGGGTCGCAGGGGTCACTGGGATCTAATCCAGCTACAATGGACGAAGGCAGGGTCAGAAATCATCCTGTATGAGACACCAGTTCATCTCAAGACTGAAAAACATATAGACAAACAATCATTGTCACATTCACACCTGTGGGTTATTTAGATTAACCAGTTAACCAGTTAACTAGTTAACCTATCAGTGCATGTGTTTGGATGGTGGGAGGAGCCAGAGTACCTGGAGAAAACCCACGCAGACACAGGGAGAACATGCAAACGCCACACAGAAAGGTCTGGTGTGGGATTCGAACCAGGGTCCTTCTCACTGTGAGGCACGAGTGCTAACCACTTCACCACCGTGCAAACCACTTCACCACCGTGCAAACCACTTCACCACCGTGCAAACCACTTCACCACCGTGCTAACCACTGCACCACCGTGCTAACCACTGCACCACCGTGCTAACCACTGCACCACCGTGCTAACCACTGCACGCCCAACATCAGAACCTTGAAGGACAAATTTGAAGACTTGAGGTCAAAAGTTAAAAATGTTCTTCTGAGACAATGAGACCATGTCGCCTCTCGGTAGCTGCTGATTAAATGTCCAATTTCTTTTTTGCCAAGTTATCTGTATGATGAGGAACTTGAACCAGATGGAACCATATCACCATTCCTGTGGCAGTCTCTTAGAATCAATGTTAAAGTGTAACATGAAAGTTTTTTTCATCCTTAAATGGAGACTTAGTATTGTTCAGAATTTAATTTTCTATCACCTGTGTGAAAATACCCATGGTCCATAAAGCATATGTTCATAACATTAGATTAAAAGGTGCAGATGTTCCAGTAAATGCACTTGTTCCTTCCCCTCAGGGGACACGTCACACAGGTCAACATTTAATGGATCAGCTGAACTCTATGTTGTTTCTATCAGTAGTTGTTAGTCACATATAGTGAATTATTGTTTGTGTTGTTGTGTGAAGTGCAGTCTGTCAGGACATGGTTGTTCATCATTGTCTTAGTAGAAACAGTCAGAACTTTGGGTCAGTTGTCCGTCTGTGTTTAGTTCAGATGAAGACAGTGGACTTCACATCTGTCAACATTCACTGCTTCATTAGTGGATGTTATTTTACAGGAGTGTTATCCTCCTGGGGACGTGATGGAGTCCACCATGGTTTGATGTAGACTACGTACTAGAATTAGGTAAAACCATGTTTTCTTTTCCTTGTCATGGCTGCAGTGACAGCCTGTCACCATAGTAACCGAGCAGTTAAATATGTTCAAAGTATGTGTAAAGTACGGATGGTTGTTACAGCAGAGTATGAACAATATAAACTGTTAAACTATTGAGCGGATGAAGACGTTAAACATGTTTAGTTGTGGAAATCTCACAGATACAAACTGTGAACCCATGTCTGGAAGTAGCATTAGCAACTGGCTAAGTGCTACCATGACTGTATGGGCGTCACGGCAACACAATGATGCATTTTTTTAGTAAAACATGTTCCTAAAAAAAGAAAAGCTACAGAAGGTGTTTACTGAAAAAACAAATCCAAAAGTATTAACCATGACACTACATTTATTATGCTAAGAAGGTAAACATGTCCGATGTAAACTCATAGGATTAGCCGCTACGCTACTACTGCATTCACCAGATATTTTGGCCAATTCACCACTGATCATTAAGTTCTATCTCCCTCCTTTACCCATCATTCATGTCCCCCCTATCCCTCTCTCTGTTGCCCCTATCCCTCTCTCTGTTGCCCCTATCCCCCTCTCTGTTGCCCCTATCCCTCTCTCTGTTGCCCCTATCCCTCTCTCTGTTGCCCCTATCCCTCTCTCTGTTGCCCCTATCCCTCTCTCTGTTGCCCCTATCCCACTCTCTATTGCCACTCCCACTCTCTATTGCCCCTATCCCTCTCTATTGCCCCCCCTATCTCTCTTGCCCCTCTCTCGCCCCTCTCTCTCTCTCCACTGTGCTCCATCATAAATACTATCTGTTCTTGTCAGTTTACATACCGTCGTTAGCTTGACCTTGAGGGGACCCCCTCCTGCTACGTAAATTTCAGCCACTCCCTGTTTTTGGACAGTGATGCTGTTTCTTCACATTTTTGGTTAAAAATGTGTTTATTGCAGTTTCTTTATCGACATCCATTTATACACACGATGGTTCATAGTCATGTCTCACCTGCATGTTGACATTTAAATCCAGGTGTTTTTTTCTTCTTCCTTTTTGGATTAAATCTCGCTTTGTCATTTTTCAAATTTCCTTTTGACCACAGAGAAATGGTTCAAGTTTCGGCCCGAACTGCTGCAGTGGAAAAATGGTATTTGTTCCTCTAAATTATATCCATTTATTCAGATTATTCTACATCCCTCTAGAATGTTCCGACAGCTCCCTTTCACTTTGAATTGACGTTCCCAGCCTTCAGCGGGCGGATTTTTTCGATAACGCCTGCTGCGCCATTAACGCCCGCTGCCAATGGCAACGGGTTTTGTCACTTCAATTCAATTCAATTCAATTCAATTTTATTTATAAAACCCTAAATCACAACAAAGTCGTCTCAGAGGGCTTTACAAAAACATAATCAACTACAGAAATACATGAAAAGTCCCAGGCATCCCCTGTCCTTAGACCCTCCTTCTCGGCAAGAAAAAACTTCAAAACCCAGTGGGAAAAAGAAGAAATCTCGAGGAGAACCACATTGAAGGAGAGATCCACTCCCATGGACGGACAGGCTATAGATGAACGTCCATGTATAAATGCAGGAAGGGGGGCTGGTCCAGACAGGCAGGGGCGGTGGTCCGGGGTCACAGGTCAGCACAGGCGAGATACTCCAGATCCTGTCGTCCATGGCTCCCGTGCAGGCACTGTCAGGAGAGCCACCACTCCCCCCAAGGGGGGAGGGGGGAAAGGGGACACCAGGTGACTAGTCATGAACAGACTTGGTATGAAAGATATGTTATAAAAATTACAGAAACAGGTGTGAGAGAGAGAGAAAGAGAAGAAAGAACTCAGTGTCTGTACTTCCCCCAGCATTCTAACTCCTAGGGCAGCCTAGACTGAACTGTGACTCATACATCATGTATACATGATATATGAGTCACATCATTTTTAACTAACCTGACCATAGTCTTTCTCAAACAGGAATGTTTTAAGCCTAATTTTAAATGTAGAGACTGTTTCTGCGTTTTTAATATTAAAGGGAAGATGATTCCATAAGACAGTAACCATGGTAACTAAAGGCTCTAGCTCCTACTGTACTTTTAGAAACCCTAGGAACTTTCAGTAAACCTGCATTCTGAGAACGAAGGGTTCTATTGGGTTGGTACGGAACCAGATCATCTTTAAGATAAGAGGGGCCCATACCATTAATGGTTTTATATGTAAGGAGGAGGATTTGAAATTTAATTCTAGACTCAACTGGTAGCCAATGGAGGGTTTGGAGCACAGGGGTGATAGGGTTAAGGGTCAGGGGTCAGGGTTTGGAGCACAGGGGTGATAGGGTTAGGGGTCAGGGTTTGGAGCACAGGGGTGATAGGGTTAGGGGTCAGAGATCAGGGTTTGGAGCACAGGGGTGATAGGGTTAAGGGTCAGGGGTCAGGGTTTGGAGCACAGGGGTGATAGGGTTAAGGGTTAAGGGTCAGGGGTCAGGGTTTGGAGAACAGGGGTGATAGGGTTAGGGGTCAGGGGTCAGGGTTTGGAGCACAGGGGTGATAGGGTTAGGGGTTAGGGGTCAGGGTTTGGAGCACAGGGGTGATAGGGTTAGGGGTCAGAGATCAGGGTTTGGAGCACAGGGGTGATAGGGTTAGGGGTTAGGGGTCAGGGTTTGGAGCACAGGGGTGATAGGGTTATGGGTCAGGGGTCAGGGTTTGGAGCACAGGGGTGATAGGGTTAAAGGTTAAGGGTCAGGGGTCAGGGTTTGGAGAACAGGGGTGATAGGGTTAGGGGTCAGGGGTCAGGGTTTGGAGCACAGGGGTGATAGGGTTAAGGGTTAAGGGTCAGGGGTCAGGGTTTGGAGCACAGGGGTGATGTGTTCTCTTCTATTAGATCCTGTTAATAATCTTGCTGCTGCATTTTGAACCAGTTGAAGCTTTTTAGGGAATATTTAGGACACGCTACAAGTAAGGAGTTACAATAATCTAATCGTGATGTAACAAATGCATGAATTAATTTTTCTGCAGTCGTTTTAGACAGAATATTCCTAATTTTGGCTAATGTTGCGCAGGTGAAAGAAGGCTGTTCTGCAAGTTTGTTTGATATGAATTTTGAATGAAAGATCTGGATCAAATAAAACTCCTAAATTTTTAACTGTGGCACTGGGTGTTACACTTAAGTTGTCCAGAGTAACTATGTGGTCAGGTAGGGAGTCTCTCGCATCTTTAGGACCAATTATAACGAATTCAGTTTTTTTCAGGGTTCAGTAAAAGATAATTGTCACTCATCCAAATTTTTATGTCTTGGACACATGTACTTAGTTTATCTATTTGTCTGGTCTGATCAGGTTTAATCGATAAATATAGCTGTGTGTCATCCGCGTAACAATGAAAATTAATGCCATGATTTCTAATGATGTTACCTAAAGGGAGCATATATAGTGTAAACAAAATAGGCCCAAGGACTGACCCTTGAGGAACGCCATAATTAACTCTGGAGGACTGCGATGATTGTTTGTTGATGTGAACAAATTGGTAGCGATTAGATAAATATGATTTAAAGCAGCAGAGGGCTGCTCCTCTAATACCTATATCACATTCTAATCTGTGCACTAAGATACTGTGGTCAATGGTGTCAAAGGCTGCACTAAGGTCTAATAACACCAGGACCCATATTAATCCGATGTCAGCGGCTAATAATAAGTCATTAGTAACTTTAACTAACGCTGTTTCAGTGCTATGATGGGCACGAAAGCCAGACTGAAACTGTTCAAATAAACTATTATCCTGCAGGAATTGGCACAGCTGTTTAACTATTACTCGTTCTAAAACCTTTGACAGGAAGGGCAAATTGGATATAGACCTAGAATTATCTAGAATGTCAGGATCTAAGGTAGGTTTTTTCAGAATTGGTTTAATAACAGCATATTTAAATGACTGTGGCACATATCCAGTAATTAATGAAGTGTTAATTATATTTAGGACAGTGTTAATAATTAGGGGCAGAATCTGTTTAAAGAGTTTAGTTGTAATTGGATCTAAGAGGCAGGTGATGATTTGGAAGACATGATAATAGATATGACATCAGTTTGGTCTACAGTGGTGAAATTATTTAGTGTTACAGAGGGATTTATTAAAAGGCCTAGGTTTGAAACCACTGCTTTTTCTGATCTAATATTTGGGAGAAATGTGTCTATTTTGTCTCTAATAGTTGATATTTTATTGTTAAAGAACTGCAGGAAATCATCAGAATGGAGCGTGGATGGAATAACTGGTTCCACGGAGGTGTGTCTGTTTGTCAGTCTGGCTACAGTACTGAACAGGAATCTAGGATTATTCTTGTTTTCTTCTATTATGGATGAGTAATATCTAGTTTTGGCTGTACGCAAAGATGGATTATACTTTATTAAGATATTTTTCCAGGCATTGAGAGAACTTCAGATTCACGTTACCATACCATACGTTACGCAGGTAGTTCGGCCACTTTGAAAGTAAATATTCACTATGTTGTAATGGTTATTTTATCCAGTCTGTTTGAGTGGTAGCACTAATAAGTTGTAATAACCCATAAAATAAGCAAGGGATAATGTAATCCCTATGAGTTACTATCAAAAAATATTCCCCTTCGGGGCAGAACAACAGCCCTCCGGCGTCAGGGTGCTGTTCGAACTTGTCGGGGAATGTTTTTCTCATAGTAACTCCTGGGCAGTGTTGGGAAAGTTCACCTTAATTAGGAACTAGTTCAAGTTAGTCAATATGAATTAGTTCAGTTCATCGTTCATTCTTCTAAATTATCAACTAGAAGTTCATGGATCCCAAAATGAACTTTTTCGTTCTTTTTTTCGTTCTTTTTTGTGTTATTATTGTAAACGTATTATTAACTGTTTCTGACGTTATCCTGTAGTCAAAAAATCAGGGGAAAATGCCGCCCCTCCAGGGCGGAAGTACCTTACCCCGGGGTTAACTTCCCTCTCACAAGGAGTGGTTTCAGTGAGCTTCGTTTTCAATGTTTATTTCCAAGGACGAGACAACACCTGCTCCGGTTGCCGGTCACACTGTTTTTTTACGCTCCCAAAAACTCTCTGCCCCCCCCCCCCCCCCCCCCCCCCCCCCCCCTCTCTCTCTCTCTCTCTCTGCCCCACCCAAAACGCTTCTCATTGACATTTGTTCAGAATAATACAAAAATGACATCTATGATAATGCTGTTTTGATCCCATTTTATTCCTTATAGGACTCAATAATTACAACGTGATAAGAACGAAATGTGAACTAAATAAGAGCGCAGTTAAATAAATAAATGCCAGAATAACCGTGTTCACAACTTCCTGTTCATTTGGCAAAAGTGAACGAGTCGTTCCCGTTCGTCAAAAATATGATATAGTTCGTGAATGATCGTTTAATGAACGCGTTCAGGTACAACACTGCTCATGGGGAATGCATTATCCCTTGCTTATTTTACCTAGTTATTCTAATTTATTGTGGTTTATATTGTTTCACAAAATGCAGTTTCAGGGAGTTTTCTTTAAGAAAACGACTTGCTTGTAGTTTTTTTCTGGTAGTGTCCAGGTGGCTCAGTAAAGCAGAACAACAATTAATTGAAATCCTGCTCTAATTATCCAAAGGGCATGTGTAGTGTTGTGGCCAATATAAAATCCCTCAGTCCTTGTTCTACTTCCAAAAATAGAGATATCTGTTCCATCCCGAGACATTTACCAGTAGAATTAAGGAACAGATACATAGACAAAGACCAAGTACACTTCCATTGGCTTTTGTGTTGCATAAAGGGATAATAATCTGAAATATGTGTAGAGGTCGGGTAAGAATCCTTTTCTGTTTGTCAGTAGGAAAGTGCTGGAATGGCTAATCCACCCATAAACATGTCTATAAGTAATCCATCAGAAGCAGAGTCCAGCTGGCCAGCAGAAGTTGACATGGGCCTCCTAAAATGCCAGCATTGTGCCACTTACCTCCTTTAATCTGACAGAAAGACTCTGACAAAGAATCATTTAGAGGCACAGGTTTTCAAACCGATATTTAATATTTAATATTTGTATTGATGTTATACTGTCATTAAATGTGTATATATTATTTTATAGTTTCAAAGAGAACGGGACTCCAGCAACATTTTGTATCTAGAACAGCTTTAAATGTATAGAGTCATACATACACAGTCATACTTCTACTGACCACTGACCCACTTAAGCAATAAACCAAGTAACGAAAAACCCCTGAATACAAAAAAACCCCTCTATTTACGAAAGTAAACTGAAACATAAATACAGTACTGTACATACAGTACTATAGTACACATAAATACAGTACTGTATGTACAGTACTATAGTACACATAAATACAGTACTGTACATACAGTACTATAGTACACATAAATACAGTACTGTACATACAGTACTATAGTACACATAAATACAGTACTGTATGTACAGTACTATAGTACACATAAATACAGTACTGTACATACAGTACTATAGTACACATAAATACAGTACTGTATGTACAGTACTATAGTACACATAAATACAGTACTGTACATACAGTACTATAGTACACATAAATACAGTACTGTATGTACAGTACTATAGTACACATAAATACAGTACTGTACATACAGTACTATAGTACACATAAATACAGTACTGTATGTACAGTACTATAGTACACATAAATACAGTACTGTATGTACAGTACTATAGTACACATAAATACAGTACTGTACACATAAATACAGTACTGTACATACAGTACTATAGTACACATAAATACAGTACTGTACGTACAGTACTATAGTACACATAAATACAGTACTGTACGTACAGTACTATAGTACACATAAATACAGTACTGTACGTACAGTACTATAGTACACATAAATACAGTACTGTACGTACAGTACTATAGTACACATAAATACAGTACTGTATGTACAGTACTATAGTAAACAAATACGGTACTGTATGTACAGTACTATAGTACACATAAATACAGTACTGTATGTACAGTACTATAGTACACATAAATACAGTACTGTACGTACCGTACTATAGTAAACATAAATACAGTACTGTATGTACAGTACTATAGTAAACAAATACGGTACTGTACATACAGTACTATAGTACACATAAATACAGTACTGTATGTACAGTACTATAGTACACATAAATACAGTACTGTACGTACCGTACTATAGTAAACATAAATACGGTACTGTATGTACAGTACTATAGTAAACAAATACGGTACTGTATGTACAGTACTATAGTAAACAAATACGGTACTGTATGTACAGTACTATAGTACACATAAATACAGTACTGTACGTACCGTACTATAGTAAACATAAATACAGTACTGTATGTACAGCACTATAGTACACATAAATACAGTACTGTTTTATCATTTCAGGGGTAGTATTGGGGGCCTTGGAACCAATCAGACCTTTTACATGTAAAATGCGACTATTTAAGAAAACTTCTAGAATGAATTAATTTCATCAGTAGAGTCAAAGTGCATCTACTGACCTAAAACTACTGCAAAAGTAATAATATTTTAATACTAATATTTATTAGGTTAACGGTCACAGATTTTCTGACATTTGTTATAATTTAAAAGAGAAAATAAATGTCAGTATGGGCTAAGACAGATGTACAAACACATTAGTCCATCTAATGTTGTACACGTTACCTTCAAACTCTAATGCATGACATTACTAACTCCTTATATTACAATATTGCTGCCCGCCCATTATTACAGATAGGGACACATACATTTGTTCCCCTGAAGTACAAGTGGACCGATACCTCAGTAAGTAACGGTACGGTCAATGATGTTTGAATCCCAGCAGGATCACTTTAAATGTTCAAACAGGAGGTGCAGCACCAAGGACACCAGTACATAAAGCTACAGTCCAGAAACCTTGTTATTGCTAGTCCCAGGGGTCATGCTAATGCTAACTAGCTTCTTGAAGCCAGGATTAGGATTAGTAATGAGCATACATCCATGTGGATCCTAACCCTGTCTTCTGTCCTCTTGACCCATTGGCTGAACACCAACAGGAAACACCGCAAGTCATTTCTTTTTTAAAAAATTACAAAAAAGTACCTGGGCTGTCAAAGTTGGCAAGTTAACACAATTAAGCCATAAAGAGCCAGTTTGACATTTGTGTCATTTCCCAAATTATTTTTTCTCCTTATTTAACCTTTTATTATATAATTAATGATTTATAATTATTGCAATATTACCCTCTGTATTTTGTTTTGTTTTTTCCCAGTGAAAATCAAGTTTTTTCTTTGATTTAATTTACTGATCATATACATCTTCATAAAAAGTCAGATTAAAGTTGAGGGTTATTATATCCAAAACTGAAAAAAAAAAAAAAAACTTTAAGAAAATATATCAATAACTGAACATGAACAGAGTCTCTTCATCTACTGTCATTGATCCAACTCTATGGGTTTGAATTAATGTTAATATTATAGAAGATGACAGTGTTTAGAAACTTCTGAACCAAATGGGTCATATCTGATAAAGACCAATAACACTGGTCGACAAGTAAAATGTGTCCAGAATAAAATGAATGAAATGTCCTCGTGTGTTTGTGATAACGAAAACTCTAGTCTGAAATGATGGTTGGATCCAGTTTCCCGGATCAGTCAGGGCTCAAAATGTGAAATTCTTAGAATGATCCAAAGGAATATTAGTGTCACATCTATCAGATCTACCAGATCAATCTGATCTACCAGATCTATCAGGTGTACCAGATCTACCGGATCTATATGATCTACAAGATCTACCAGATATATCGGATCTACCAGATCTATCGTGTCTACCAGATCAACCAGATCTACTTCAAACACTGTCTGCACATTATGATCCATTGACTTTCCAGGTTGTTTCTAGTGGAATATTTACTAATCCATTGTAAACATGAACATAAACCATACATATATGTGGAACATGGTTGTAAAACTGTGCATGGACGTTATCGACATGTCCACACCAATATTTGGATGTTTCCAAAATGTCCATGTTAAATTTAAATTGGAAACTACACGATATTTGGGAAACAAAGGTGACATACAGGGGGTATTCTATCAGATCAAATGTGTGTGACCTTAGTGATGGTTATTTTAACATTAATGTTCTCAAGTTAAAGTCCATTTGAACAGATCTACAATCCTTAGTTTTTTCTTTGTGGGGTTTTGTTTAGTTTTTTTCCCCCTCATGTGTGAGGTTGTGAACAGCCCCAGGTCTTTTGCACTGAGGGTTAGTGCAGGTCATTAGAGTCAGTTGTAGAACGTCTGCCATGGATCCATTACAACAGTGAAGACAAACTGATGATCATTACATGTTTATTTATCGATGGTAATCAATCACATGTTATTTATGTCATGACAAATAATATAGAGACGGTCAAAACACTTTCATCCTTTTACAGATCCTTTTTTAAATTAAAATTTTTTAGTGACAACTTGGTTTTATATTTAAATATTTGAACATTTATTTATTACATTTTCATTGTGGTTTTAATCTGTTGGTCTTTTGTTTTATTTATTGTTCTGAAGGCTCTTGGTGTTTTTGCAAAATACTTAAATGGAGGTGCTGTGATAAAAATACAGTTTACATTAGAACTAGAAAAGCACTGAGGGCGCAGACTCTGCCAAGGCAGCCCCCCCCCCAAAAAATTATTGAAATGAGCGCAAATTTGATTTGCACTTCTGTAAGTGCAGGTCCACCCCTGTGTCCTGTGTGTGAATGGGTGAATGTGAGGCTAATGTAAAGTGTGTGAATGGGTGAATGTGAGGCTAATGTAAAGTGTGTGAATGGGTGAATGTGAGGCTAATGTAAAGTGTGTGAATGGGTGAATGTGAGGCTAATGTAAAGTGTGTGAATGGGTGAATGTGAGGCTAATGTAAAGTGTGTGAATGGGTGAATGTGAGGCTAATGTAAAGTGTGTGAATGGGTGATTGTGAGGCTAATGTAAAGTGTGTGAATGGGTGATTGTGAGGCTAATGTAAAGTGTGTGAATGGGTGAATGTAAGGCTAATGTAAAGTGTGTGAATGGGTGATTGTGAGGCTAATGTAAAGTGTGTGAATGGGTGAATGTGAGGCTAATGTAAAGTGTGTGAATGGGTGAATGTAAGGCTAATGTAAAGTGTATGAATGGGTGAATGTGAGGCTAATGTAAAGTGTGTGAATGGGTGAATGTGAGGTGGAACATAACTTTTTGAGTTATGTAGTTATGTTGCACAAACACACATTCCTTGGTGGAGTAATCATGAATAAATTAAGAAGTTCTGAATAAGTTCAAACACATTTTTTAAATGTTGCCTTTCTATCTAATGATACTTGAAGATGTAATAATTACAATTGTAAAATACATTTACAAAGAAATGAGAAAAAACTGCAGTTTTAAACATAGCACGCATGTAATCTTCAATAGTGAGGAGTCCTAAAATAAAGTGTAAAAATACTCCATGTTCTAGATAGTACTCATCAGTGTTCATGTCTAATTATTCAGTCAGTTCTTTAGGTAAAGATGGCATGTTGGAATTTTAATAAATGTTGCAGGTAATCATGACCCGCTGGCACAGATTCATTGTGATGTGTGTTTTGTGTCATGTGTTGTTTTCATGGTTGAACTCTGGGTCTATTCTAACTCATAACAGCATCTTTACTTTGATCTCTGCTCTGTTTCATTGGTGGAATGAGGTCTACTTTCTTCTGAGCTATTCTGAGAAGTCGTCATTTGCCTAAATTAGCTGGGTTTGTGCTCGGCATTAGCCTTTGTGCATTTAGAATTGAATTTCATTTTCTGAACTTCGATAGTTTGAATGCATTTATATTTCATCCTTCTAAAACGTCAATAGATTGAACGCTGGTTAAAGAAAATGATGGAACGTGTTTTAGTTTGAGAAGTGCTAGTATTCGACATAATACATAATAATGACATAATACTCAGCAATGTCTGATTTTATTCCTCATGTCAAATACTGTAGTTTCAATGAAATTATTGGACGTGCAACTGTAATGTCACTAATGTAGTTGAAATAGAATAGTGTCGTGTAGACAAATGGTGAATGTGTTGTGATCTGTAGCAAAGAAGGAGTTCCAGAATGATGTCCAGCCTCACAGATACACCTGCTCATGTTTTGACAGATGCCCTCACGCTGTTGAAAGATGGTAGTGAAAAGTTTTTCCTGGTGTTTGTCTTCATTACGTTTCATTTTTCTTGTCATCAAGCTCTTATAGAAATGCATTGACAAATATCAGTGACTGCTGATGGGAAACAAACTTTCTATTTTTTTTTCCCCTGAAAGTTTGTTAACAATCGAAGCTTTCAGCGTTTTCAATGTGTTTATTTTTCTTCTTTTTTCTCCTTCAGATCAGCTCAACAACACTATATTTAGTTACTGCATAGTGTCGTCAAGGGTTTTCTTGCGTCAAACCTTTAACTGCATTGTGGTGTTGCAGCAGTCAGGACAACTCTAAAAGAATATTTACAATACCAGAGATGTGCTGCGCATTCTTTCCTGTTATTAATTACTGTCAACGCTGCAAAGATGAGCCATGGTTCATTTCCTCATCTTTTGGTCCATGGAGTTTCATAATGAAAAGCATATGGTCAAATGCAAGCTTTTCTGCACTAGTGCATCCACTTCAGTCTGCCAAAAAGCCATTAAATATGTTAAATTGTAGAGGGGACAGTGTCAGCAGTAGCCATGCCAAGGTCCATTCATGTTACTGTGAGTCTTGTCATAAAAAAACATACCACATATTTGTGCAACTGTCTTTTTTTTAGGTTTGGATGTTAAAATGCCACTAATAGCAAGTTCTGTGGTGTAGAAATACCTCATTGTGTTGTAATTAACTGGTTCATGTTCTGACATTGTGGTGATGCTTTTGTGTGTAACAGCTATTTTGGCTAACACCACTGAGCTAATAACTATGTCTGTGTGGAGTTAGTCTTTTATTCAGGTGTGTGCCAAATGTTTCACATTCTCTCAACAACATTATTCCATTTGCTCTAAAGGTGCAGCCATAAAAATCCTTACCAACGATTGGAAACATGACAACCACTATCAAGCTTGAATTGCCTGCAAATGTGGATGCAAAATGATTTAGCATAAAGTCAAGAGCAAACATTTTTCTTTGAAGGGGAATGATATGTTGTTTGATTATATATTTGCTTTTGGTTCAAAGTGTCCGTCAGGAAAAACCCAATTGTTTTATCGACACAGGTACGTTGGTGTCGTTTTAAAATGACATTTTAATGCTGATGATTTTAATATCTATTTTAATTTTTAACGTGTTTTATTTTAACTTTCTCTCCTCTTAAATGTATTTTTATGCCTCTCCTTTGATGCTTTTATGTTTTATGTAAAGCACTGTACATTAAATGTGCTTCACAATTAAACTTGCCTTAACATTTCACTTTGCAAAATGTTAATTAATATAGATACAGTTTATAAGGTAGTATTTCTACTCTACCATTAACTTCAACTGCAACAAGACAAAGAACTGAACCATGCATCTAAGCTCTGTAAAGGTTATTTAGAGAGAAAACAGTTGGAACCCACACCCTTCTCATCTACTCCACCAACTAAGACTATGTTCAGACTGCTGCTCTTCATGCACAATTCACATATTTTGGTGAAATTAGATTTTTTTGTGTGCCCATTATAACACATTAAATATGACTTATATCCACCCTGAGGCGACCCGCATTCACAAACAAGGTCGTAATACATGACCGCACAGGCATGCACTGTGTCAGATTTTTGATGTTTGTCCCATTCAAAGGGTTAAAGGTCACAGCAATGTCACCGGGCTGTTCAGACTTAAGTCGCATTATAAAATATTTTCTGGGGCTGGACAATTTTTTAGAAAAAAATCAATTGTGATTTTACTGGCAGATACTGCGATTTCAGTTTCATTCACAATTTTCTTCAAATCAAGTTTCAGTGCACAGCAACATTTGCAAACATCACAGAAAAACTTTCCTGGATCCAGACAGTGATCTGGTTTACTGTCAAAATGTAATCAATTATTCCTTGTGTCAGGATCAACATTTTCTGAAAATTTGGTCCAAGTCCATCTATAGCTTTTGAAGTGATGTTAACAGTCAAACAGACGAACATCACCTCTTTAGTGTAGGTAATCCATCTGACATGAACTGGATCGCAATGTCACAAAGAAATAATCATCACACCAAAAGCACCTTTGGCGAGTATTCGAAGAAACATGTCAAAGAATTTCACTGGATATTTGGAAACACTGTCCAGATGGTAGTTAGTGTGTGGAAAACTCTTACAGCTGCTAAATAGGATTTTGTTCAAAGAAAATGAGTTTTTTATCTGTACCTGACATTCAATTCAATTTTATTTATAAAGCCCTAGATCACAACAAAGTCGTCTCACAGGGCTTTACAAAAACAGTCCCAAAGTCCCAGGCATCCCCTGTCCTTAGACCCTCCTTCTGTCATTAGACCCTCCCCCTGTCATTAGACCCTCCTTCTGTCATTAAACCCTCCCCCTGTCATTAGACCCTCCTTCTGTCCTTAGACCCTCCCTCTGTCCTTAGACCCTCCCCCTGTCCTTAGACCCTCCTTCTGTCATTAGACCCTCCCCCTGTCCTTAGACCCTCCTTCTGTCATTAGACCCTCCCCCTGTCCTTAGACCCTCCTTCTGTCATTAGACCCTCCCCCTGTCCTTAGACCCTCCCCCTGTCCTTAGACCCTCCCCCTGTCCTTAGACCCTCCTTCTGTCATTAGACCCTCCCCCTGTCCTTAGACCCTCCTTCTGTCATTAGACCCTCCTTCTGTCATTAGACCCTCCCCCTGTCATTAGACCCTCCTTCTGTCATTAGACCCTCCTTCTGTCATTAGACCCTCCTTCTGTCCTTAGACCCTCCCCCTGTCCTTAGACCCTCCTTCTGTCCTTAGACCCTCCTTCTGTCCTTAGACCCTCCTTCTGTCCTTAGACCCTCCTTCTGTCATTAGACCCTCCTTCTGTCATTAGACCCTCCCCCTGTCCTTAGACCCTCCCCCTGTCCTTAGACCCTCCTTCTGTCATTAAACCCTCCCCCTGTCCTTAGACCCTCCTTCTGTCCTTAGACCCTCCTTCTGTCATTAGACCCTCCCCCTGTCCTTAGACCCTCCCCCTGTCCTTAGACCCTCCTTCTGTCCTTAGACCCTCCTTCTGTCATTAGACCCTCCTTCTGTCATTAGACCCTCCTTCTGTCCTTACACCCTCCTTCTGTCCTTAGACCCTCCCCCTGTCCTTAGACCCTCCTTCTGTCCTTAGACCCTCCTTCTGTCATTAGACCCTCCCCCTGTCCTTAGACCCTCCCCCTGTCCTTAGACCCTCCTTCTGTCCTTAGACCCTCCTTCTGTCATTAGACCCTCCCCCTGTCCTTAGACCCTCCCCCTGTCCTTAGACCCTCCTTCTGTCCTTAGACCCTCCTTCTGTCCTTAGACCCTCCTTCTGTCCTTAGACCCTCCTTCTGTCATTAGACCCTCCTTCTGTCATTAGACCCTCCCCCTGTCCTTAGACCCTCCCCCTGTCCTTAGACCCTCCTTCTGTCATTAAACCCTCCCCCTGTCCTTAGACCCTCCTTCTGTCCTTAGACCCTCCTTCTGTCATTAGACCCTCCCCCTGTCCTTAGACCCTCCCCCTGTCCTTAGACCCTCCCCCTGTCCTTAGACCCTCCTTCTGTCCTTAGACCCTCCTTCTGTCATTAGACCCTCCTTCTGTCATTAGACCCTCCTTCTGTCATTAGACCCTCCTTCTGTCCTTACACCCTCCTTCTGTCCTTAGACCCTCCCCCTGTCCTTAGACCCTCCTTCTGTCCTTAGACCCTCCTTCTGTCATTAGACCCTCCCCCTGTCCTTAGACCCTCCCCCTGTCCTTAGACCCTCCTTCTGTCCTTAGACCCTCCTTCTGTCATTAGACCCTCCCCCTGTCCTTAGACCCTCCCCCTGTCCTTAGACCCTCCTTCTGTCCTTAGACCCTCCTTCTGTCATTAGACCCTCCCCCTGTCCTTAGACCCTCCTTCTCGGCAAGAAAAAACTTCCAAACCCAGTGGGAAAAAGAAGAAATCTTGAGGAGAACCACATTGAAGGACAGATCCACTCCCATGGACGGACAGGCTATAGATGAACGTCCATTTATAAATGGAGGAGGGGGTGGCTTGTCCAGATAGGCAGGGGCGGGGGTCCGGGGTCACAGGTCGGCACAGTCGACACACTGCAGATCCTGTCGTCCATGGCTTCCACGCAGACACTGTCAGGAGAGCCACCACTCCCCCCAGGAATGTTTTCAGCCTCATTTTAAATATAGAGACTTTTTCAGCGTCTTTAATATTAAAAGGAAGATGATTCCATAAGACAGTAACCATGGTAACTAAAGGCTCTAGCTCCATCAGACAGTAACCATGGTAACTAAAGGCTCTAGCTCCTATTGTACTTTTACAAACCCTAGGAACTTTCAATAAACCTGCATTCTGAGAACGAAGGGTTCTATTGGGCTGGTACGGAACCAGATCATCTTTAAGATAAGAGGGGCCCATACCATTAACCCCTGACCTCTGACCCCTAACCCTAACCCATACCATTAATGGTTTCATATGTGAGGAGGAGGATTTTACATTTAATTCTAAACTTAACTGGTAGCCAGTGAAGGGTTTGGAGCACAGGGGTGATAGGGTTAAGGGTCAGGGGTCAGTGTTTGGAGCACAGGGGTGATAGGGTTAGGGGTCAGAGGACAGGGTTTGGAGCACAGGGGTGATAGGGTTAGGGGTCAGGGTTTGGAGCACAGGGGTGATAGGGTTAGGGGTCAGGGGTCAGGGTTTGGAGCACAGGGGTGATGTGTTCTCTTCTATTTGATCCTGTTAATAATCTTGCTGCTGCATTTTGAACCAGTTGAAGCTTTTTAGGGAATATTTAGGACACGCTACAAGTAAGGAGTTACAATAATCTAATTGTGATGTAACAAATGCATGAATTAATTTGTCTGCAGTCGTTTTAGACAGAATATTCCTAATTTTGGCTAATGTTGCGCAGGTGAAAGAAGGCTGTTTTGCAAGTTTGGTTAATGTGCCCTGACCTCTGACCCTTTGAATGAAAGATCTGGATCAAATAAAACTCCTAAATTTTTAACTGTCACTGGGTGTTACACTTAATTTGTCTACAGTAACTATGTGGTCAGTTAGGGAGTCTGTGGCATTTTTAGGACCAATTATAACGAATTCAGTTTTTTTCAGGGTTCAATAAAAGATAATTGGCACTCATCCAAATTTTTATGTTTTTACACAAGTACTTAATTTATCTATTTGTCTGGTCTGATCAGGTTTAATCGATAAATATAGCTGTGTGTCATCCGCATAACAATGAAAATTAATGCCATGATTTGTAATGATGTTACCTAAAGGGAGCATATATAGTGTAAACAAAATAGGCCCAAGGACTGACCCTTGAGGAACGCCATAATTAACTCTGGAGGACTGCGATGATTGTTGATTGACGTTAACAAATTGGTAGCGATTAGATAAATATGATTTAAACCAGCAGAGGGCTGCTCCTCTAATACCTATATCACATTCTAATCTGTGCACTAAGATACTGTGGTCAATGGTGTCAAAGGCTGCACTAAGGTCTAATAACACCAAGACCCATATTAATCCGATGTCAGCGGCTAATAATAAGTCATTAGTAACTTTAACTAACGCTGTTTCAGTGCTATGATGGGCACGAAAGCCAGACTGAAACTGTTCAAATAAACTATTATACTGCAGGAATTGGCACAGCTGTTTAACTATTACTCGTTCTAAAACCTTTGACAGGAAGGGCAAATTGGATATAGACCTATAATTGGCTAAAATGTCAGGATCTAAGGTAGGCTTTTTCAGAATTGGTTTAATAACAGCATATTTAAATGACTGCGGCACATATCCAGTAATTAATGAAGTGTTAATTATATTTAGGACAGTGCTAATAATTAGGGGCAGAATCTCTTTAAAGAGTTTAGTTGTAATTGGATCTAAGAGGCAGGTGATGATTTGGAAGACATGATAATAGATATGACATCAGTTTGGTCTACAGTGGTGAAATGATTTAGTGTTACAGAGGGATTTATAAAAAGGCCTAGGTTTGAAAGCGCTACTTTTTCTGATCTAATATTTGGGAGAAATGTGTCTATTTTTTCTCTAATAGTTGATATTTTATTGTTAAAGAACTGCAGGAAATCATCAGAATGGAGCGTGGATGGAATAACTGGTTCCACGGAGGTGTGTCTGTTTGTCAGTCTGGCTACAGTACTGAACAGGAATCTAGGATTATTCTTGTTTTCTTCTATTATGGATGAGTAATATCTAGTTTTGGCTGTACGCAAAGATGGATTATACTTTATTAAGCTATTTTTCCAGGCATTGAGAGAATCTTCTGAGTTGGATCGCCTCCATTGCCTCTAATTTAGGTGTTGTTTGTTTAATGGAGCGAGTGTCAGCGTTGTACCATGGGGAGGTTCATCTAACCTTAGTAGTTTTTAACTTAAGGAGGCGACTGTATCTAACGTAGTTTGTAGTGTGAGCATGGTACTATCGACTAACTCATCACTTATACTGGGACTAAATGTGTCCTTTACATAATCACATGACATAGACACAAATAGTGACTGAATTAACTCTTTATACTTTGAGACAGCACGGTCACATAGTATCCTTTTCATTTGTGTTTTAATCACTGAGGTAGAAATATCCTCAAACAAAACCTGGAAGGTCATTAAAAAGTGATCTGAGAGTATGGGATTATGGGTAAAAACAACCAGGTCATTAATTTTAACAGCAAATGTTCAGATCAGATGGAGGGTGTGTCTGTGAATGTGGGTTGGTTTATGAACATTTTGGATAAAGCCTAATCCGTCTAGTAGGTCACTAAATGCATTACTAAGAGAGTCAGTGTTGTTATCAACATGTATGTTCAAATCACCAACTATTATATAAAGAGGAAACAATACACTCACCGGATGCGACGCCGTGTTGTCTCTGCTGCTGCAACTCTCACGATGCGTTCAGGGACAGCTCCGAAAAGCTGTATTATTTGTTTAGGGTTAGGGTTATGCGTTGTACGTTGTACGTATCTCAAAACTGGTCAAAGCTGCTCCGTAGTATGTGTCAAGCCTTGAGCCTTTCTTATGTTCATGCCTGTCAGATGTTTGCTAATCCATTTTACATCTGTGACATAATCCAGGCACTTTATTTAGTGGATGGTTGGGAGCACCTCAGCACAAAAGCTTTTATTACTCAGTGTCGTCCTGCTGGACTTCTGTCATGAGAAAGATGAAAAAAAAAAACAGGTTCGATGTAGGCATGAGCTGGTATTTGTGTTTTGCATCATCTGACTTTGACTTAGTGTGTGTTTCAGGGTGCTTTCACACCAGCAGTACTTGGTGTGTGTACCGAACATTCCGTTCAGTTAGTTTTCATTGGTGTGAAAACATCAATCACTCTCAAATCTGTGCTAACTCAAGCAGAGTGAGACCTCCAAAAAGAGGTGCTCTGGGTCTGCTTGACTCCACACCTGCTGTGAAGTCAGTCTCAGACCATAGACACTAGAGCCAAACAAACTCATTTGAAATGCATTATAGGTAGGAATGACTACACTCATGAAAATAGCATATCTCCTCTGCCTGAAATGATACCCTATAACCCTTCAGTGACTCCAGTGCATCAGTCGATTGTTCTGCAGATGCAGCCACAACTCATTCACCGATTGGATATTTTCCCAAAAATGGAAAATACAGAGAATGTTGTATATATAGGTCAAAGCGAGTACCAATGTGCTCCATTAGAGTCAAAATATGTGCTTATTTCTACCAAAAGATAAACAGTCAGTACGTTTACATGCACTTAGAGAAATTCCAATTATTGCCTTATGCCAATTAAAAGTTTTCAAAGTCATGTAAACACCTTAGTCAGAGTATAATTGAATCAACCTGAGGTTTGAATAGTCACAATAACCAAGTCAGATAATGTGGTTGTAATCTAATTCTCCACGCATGTAAACACCACCTCACCTTAGCTCGATTAAGACTGGCCTAGACGCGCCCCCTTCAGGAAGTGACCAGAGTCACCATGACAACATGCTTACGTGCAATAAGTCAGAGTTTAACAGTACATATAAAATATACTGAGCTGCTGCACTGTAAACCCTGATTTTAATTGTAATTAAAGTTTTTAGTGTTAAATACTTATTCTATTATGTTTTATAAACACAATGTCATTATTAAACCAAATGAGTTGTTTGAATTAGAAACCTTAAAACATACAATATAATGGTCTTTTTAAATTCAGATTACATATAAAGTTACGTTTCTGTGAGGGAGGGGCGGGGCTTATTCCAAATTCACGCTGACTTATTCATAGCTTTGCAGTGATGTCACTTCCTCTAGTAAAAGGATAATACAACAGTGTATCAACCACTGTGTGAACTGCACTGCACCATCCTGCATGCTTCAAACTTGGTGTAAAATGTCCAGATGTTGTTCATCCTTCAGCTTCAATAACCATGTTTGGATGGAAATCAAACTGTCTTTGTCCATGTACCGACAGGAAAGGTGAAAAACCTGCAGCATGGCTTCAGGCGCTGAGAAGAATATCTGATGATGACAAGACCTGGAGTCTGAAATCAAAGTGGAAGTAAAACTAAAATAGTGGAATGTTCTGGAGGCTGGGTGAGTGAGGGGCAGAGGAGTATTTAAATACATGTATGTAACCCACCTCAAACTACACACATGCTTCCAGGCTGTGATAAGTTCACATGTTTTCTGGTGTATATATGCCAGGACTTAAGAGCAGATAGTCATACATGTCTGGACACTCCATATTAGGACACCTCGTGGGGTCATTTCACAAAGAATCTGTCGGTAATGTATACGTACAGCTCTCCAGTTGATCCCTGATCTTTTCCGTTCATACCGTTTTTTTGTGGAGGACAGAAGTTTATCAAATAGTTGAAGGACATCATAACAAACCTATCTGGCTAGTATTGTTTCGCTGTTGTTTTACCCTTTTAAAATGGTGGCACGCGTTACTCGGTGATGTGGTGATGTCACGCGAAGCTATGCGTAGAGGCATGTCTAGTGGAGCTGGTGTTTGCTGCATTGCATTGTGGGTTTTGGGTAACCATGAGTGAAGACTGTCGGCACAACCATGGGTACTTAGTTGTTACCTGTCAAAATAAAAGTGTAGCTTATCTTCTGACTTCACACTGAGCCACTTTCTTATCCAGTGTTCACTAATGTAACTTTATAAATGTTTGTTTTATGTCAGAAGGTGTTCATTAATAATTATGGTATCATAGAAACTGGACAAATTTAAATATATCTTTAATTTCTTTTTTCCTATACACTAAACCCAGATTTTATTTAATGTAAAATATTTAGCTGTCATTACAGAACTAAAGGGTTTCATTTTAAATAACTAATGTTTCGTAAAAATCTCTGTTAAAGCAAATCAATGTTTTAAGTTAATACAACTAAATATTTCTAGTTTCAATGAATTGTAAAAACTCACACATTGCTAATGCAATCGGTTTCTACGCCATTCATCAGTAAAGTCAACTAGTTGAGGTTTAGGGTGTTCATCGTTGTCGTCCATATCTTTTCTGGGTGTGGTTGTCCTTCTACGTCTGCTTCAAATCTGTCACTTTTGTTTAGTTATTGTTCTTCTATGGCGCCAACTGGAAACATGCTAAAGCAAATGGACATGTACCACCACCTAGTGTCTGGGACAATTATTCAAATTTAAACTGGGACTTCTGGGAAAGTCCAGTAAAGTCCTAAATTGGTGTTAGTTTTGGTTCATTTACCAGTATGAAAGTGGATCACACTGGAGTCTATATGCTATATAATACATAAAAACATGACCCTGTTTTATTGCCTGGTGGGGACCAAATAATGGAAGTGGCAGTAATATTTAATACAATGGTTTAAGAACGTGGTACTACTGCAGTGCTTTTGTGCTACCGAGTGTTAGTCCATGTGCTTTAATCCCACACTACACTTCACTTAGCAGCTCATCGTACTTATTTTTTTGTCTTGGTGTATTGTTTTGAGAAATTGTCAAGATGAGAAAGCATCACTGTTGTTTCTAATGTTTTTCAAAATGACAAAGATGTCCTGACACAGCGATACATGAGGACTATTCAAGTGCATGTTCAGTGGAGCTGCAACAGTCTGGCTAGAAAAGATAATGATCCAGTACACCTTCCTGTTAGTGTTCTGTTAACCTAACACCTCAGAGTATCTCATGCCCAGGTGCTTCTCACATGGATAAAAATAGCTCTGCTCTTTAAGTGCTTTGTAATAACTGTCAACATCACTTGGAATGCCATTATTTCTGAGCTGTTTTCATAATCTTCACAAATATTCATGAAGCTGAATGCAAAACTTTCAGACTCAATATGTATGTATTTCTGTTGCTACCAAGTCTATATTGTTGATTTACAGTGTTGTGTATAGTTACTTTTGAAAGTAATGCATTGTTACGTTGCTATAAATTAAAGGGACAGTTCAGTATTTTTCAGATGAATGTGTATGTCGTCAGTGTCTTTACTCTAATGCACCCACAGTGACCCCGCCCCTCTTTTCTGACCCCACCCCTTTTAGTTGTAAAGATGGCCACCATTAAGGTGTGGCCTCATCCCTGTCATATTCTAACATTTTATGTTACTCCACTTCTGGGCCAGATGAGTGTGTCTAGATAATCATCTGAACACACTGTTCACCCATTAAGAATATTTTTCTCTTGGCAGCAGCACCAGCAGATAAGACTGGACACTCTTGGAACTAACAGTGCCACTGTAGATGGGCCCAGGATAGACATTCAGGACATATAGAAATGCAGGGGTCATTTAAGCTCCATGCTCCGTCTATAACACTTACTGTGAAGGCACAATGTACCAAAGATTAGCCCCCTCCTCATTTTCAAGTGTAATTTCCAGACAAGTATATATTCAGTGCATGGGCCAGAAACTTGAGGCAATTTTTCTTCTTTTTTCCTGTAAATTATATACAGTGATGGAATGGTTTTGGATATGCCATGCATTTGTGGTATACTGCATTAAGAATCTTAAGATCATTAAGAAGTACACTGCTCTGCAATTTCTTTAAGGAAGTGTCTGTTTCAGATATTAAAGTGCTAAATCTTACATAGTTTAATAAGATACATCAGCAAACAAATGACGTTAGTGTTGGTTAGTTCATGTTTTTAATGTATATGATGGTGTGTTATTCCACATAATGGATTAGTAAATATTCCACTAGAAAGAACCTGAATGGATCATAGTGTGCAGACAGTGTTTGGAAGTAGATCTGAGACCAATATTCTTTTAACACATTTAATGTCTGAAGCAGATACTTTATAAAAAAAAAAAGGGATCAGAGCAGTGGAATGAAGTGCTGAAGGATGGAGCTATATATAAATACAGTTATATATAGTTAATATAGTTATAGCTAAATATAATATTTCAACTTAATGATGTTCACATTAACCTAAACGTATCAGTATCAAGTTCTGACGTTCTGCCAACGTTATCATATGTATTTATATGGAATGAATCTATTCATACTGAATGTCTAGTCCAAAAAAGTAATAAAGTGATAAAATTAGAAATACTGTTGCTGCTTTGCCATGGAGCAAAGGTGGAAATGCAAAGATTTTAGTTTGACGTTGCAATTACTGCATTTTTTCTGCATGGATTAGTTTGATTATGATGCTTATCAGGTGTAACGTTAGTATGTGATGGTATTGTCTTGAATGTCACTGTTTGTTGAACAGTGTTTCAGACTAAACTCTGACACTTGTCACCTTGTTTGCTTTCATTTCAAACTGATCTTCATTCCATCTATTGAAAACACAAACTATAGAAAACAGAAGGTATTTTTGGTTTTATTGAGGGTGGTTTCTATCTAAACACAGCGTTAAGCTAACAAAGCTATAATGTAAAGTATTAGTTGATGCAAAATATGGAGATAAACTGACTGAAAATATCCACCTATGAATTTTAGTTTGAACAAGAATGATTATATAATGTAGATGTGCATAAACACTGTGTCTCATACTTTATTAGACTGTGGATACATATAACATTCATTTATTGGTGACTTTAGTAGTTATATATGTTTTCTAGTATGTAAATGTCCCCTGCGGCTGAAAGTGTGTAATATCAATACTTCATATAATCATATACTACATATGTACATACATATACTACATATAATGTCTATTATATTATATTATTATATTGTGTTGTCTCTGTCTGAAACTTCTTATTTGCTGCCATTTTGACCAGGACTCCCTGGAAGAAGAGACACTTGGTCTCAATGGGACAATCCTGGTTAAATAAAGGATAAATAAATAAAGTTTAAAAAAATCAATATTAGGAATGTCCTGATCCAATCTAAAGCTTGTTGTTAGCTGTATTTTCATTAGTTTTTTGCAAAACAACAGCGATATTCCTAAAATTTCGACAAAGTATATTTGCGCTTTGAACGTGTTTGCATTGACGGTTGTTCTCGGCAGTGAGATGAACCTTTCCATGTCTTAATATCACGCTGCATTTCTCTGCTGTTTGTCTCTAAAATGACACTGATGTTTTTCTACTGAATTATTTCCAGAAAAGTTTCCGTCTCCTCCTCTGTCCATGTATATCACACTATTTTCACTCTCAGAGAAGTGATCATGTCACCATGTACGTCACGTCTTTTGATGTATAATTGTGGAAAAACTGTTTCCATTGCGCTGTTGCGATGTATTACAATATCGAAATGTCTGAAAAATCACCTCATGAAAGCGTAAAAACGTTTTATCAATATTTGAGTGTTTTTTCAAAATCCAGGTGTTTCCATTACGAGTTTTTTTATAGCAATATTTACATTTTGCGAATTTCCAAGAGTAATGGAAACGCAGCTAATGTCAGACATTTTTTACAACATCAGATCAGACTCACGAGATTGGGCCAATCAGGTGTGTGTGTGTGTGTGTGTGTGGGGGGGGGTGTTAAAAATTAAAGTCTTTGAAAGTAGGGAAAAGCTGCACAACAGCGGAAGGATTCGAGGAATTAGTAAAACATCTATAAATGTAAGATCTACTCATTATGCAGAATGCACGGTACTGATGTACTTTTGTGGAATTATTTGACCTGCCCCAACCTGACCCACAAGAACCCTGCTGATCTGTGCATCACTGGACAGATCTCTATATAATACCTGAATGGACCTGTTCAGAGACGGTCAGAACCAGACTAACAAACATTCTACTTTGGCCCAAAGTATGAATTTGGAAAATGCGAAAATGATACTAATGTTAAGAGTCAAAATGTCTCCTATGTTTGTTTTAGTTCTGGTTCCATGTTCAGCCCAATTGTTTTCTTAAGTAAAGTAGTAGCATAATAACCTATATATAATGATCTTTGTAATTGATTGGTATCAGTAAAACTAATTCCCCCAAAAGTTGGATCAGAAGCCAAAAACATCCAGATTGGGACATCACTCCTCTTAAAAATGGTTTAGTTTGCCAAATTTTCATACTTTGATTGAATACCAGATTTCCCTGGTGCTTAAAGGGTGTACATTTACAGTATCAACAATAACGTGTATCCAATCCAATCCATTTTATTTATTCAGCACAAATGTAAAAAAAACACAGGGGTTCCAAACTGCTGTACAATAAAACAAACATAATTTTAAAAAAATATGAAAAATACTGATATAAAAACACAATAAAACATAATAAAAGGTAAAAGTACTAAGATAAAAAGAATAAAACATAAAAAAATAAATGACTAAATAGATAAGACACCCTATGTGTTATAAAAAGCCAAAGAGAAGAGGTGGGTTTTAAAATCAGTGAACAGTGAAGTATTAAATATTGTTGTTTTATTAATATCAGCTCAGAATTTTGCAGATGTGCAGTAATAGTTGGTGTGTCTTTGCATCAGTGTATATGTTCTCGCTGCCGTCTTCTGCATTTCCCAGCTCGAGGCGTCTTGTGCTTTGGCACTGTTTACATTCTAATCTGTCTGATGAACGTCCTCGATAAGACCTCCAGCCGTCCCTGCATCAGAGATCAGGGCTCAGAGGACACATGGGCTAATGGACACTAAGGCTCCACATGACGCAGCCGCCCCAGTGAATGCTGGGAAATGTCAATGCAGTCAAACGGCTAGAAAAATGGAAAAGCCTTTTCTGTAATAGCTCATGTGATCCTGTCATTTCTGGCTTCATGCCACTCGTTATGGGAGTGGAATAGTGTCCGTGGGTCTGCTCTGTGTTCTGTTGTGTGTCCTGTGGAAGCACATGAAGCACAAAAGGCTTTTAAATAAAACTCCTAAGCCTTCTCACAGTACCATGTCAGCAAAATGGACTACTACGACGAGAAAAGGAAATAATATTTTCTCCACTCTATTGTAAATAAGATGCAGGCACACAGTGTGGAGCTCATGCTTTAACATTTATCTTTCTGTACCCTGGGTTGTTTCATCTCCAAACAAAGGGTGCATCTACCATCTGGATGAAAGACATGATGGTGAAATAATTCATTTTTACAGTTTGCTTATTTGTAGATAGGACCATTATTATAAAAAACAATAACATATCAATAGGTCTACAATAATTATGTACAGTTTAGTTAAATTATACTTTTTACTATGAAACCATCGCCATATTCCACCGTGTAGGTAACATTAGCATATTGATGAGTTTTTGTTGTTACAGAAAAATAAGCTGGTTCGACGTTGGCCAACGAAGCCATTAGTTTCTGTGAGTGTTTTTAAGTGTTTAATACAAATTATTTGAGAATTTCTTTCCATTATGCTAATTCTTAATTATAGTGTTTTCTGTAACATGGTTTGACAAATATTTGACTGTGTTTTCTTACTTTTCACACCATCAGGGGTATTTAATGCATTTTTAATAGTATTTTTTTTACACTTTATATAATCCTGAGGGACAGACAATGCTGGACTAATTGTTAAAACATTGGAGCTCATCGTCATGCTTTGCCTAAAGTGTAACGTGGATAATGACAGGGGAGCGGAGTGGAGTTAATGTCCACCTGTCAGCACTTCTTCGTGTTGTATCATTTGAGCCCAGTGGACGACAACAGGGAGCTGTGGACGTGTGGTTCTGTTTATAATGCAGCTTGAAAAAAGTGGATCTGAATTGGCCTCTTTCCATTTGTTAAATTACACTGTCTGATGTTTGGGGTTTTTAGAAGGTTTTTAGGTTTCATGGTAAAACTGTTGTTTAATGTTCTGTCTCCTTAAAGGGACACTTCAGATTAATGTTTGTCATCAGCCCCTTTACTCTGGTGCACCCACAGTGACTCCGCCCCTTTACTCTGGTGCACCCACAGTGACTCCGCCCCTTTACTCTGGTGCACCCACAGTGACTCCGTCCCTTTACTCTGGTGCACCCACAGTGACTCCGTCCCTTTACTCTGGTGCACCCACAGTGACTCTGTCCCTTTACTCTGGTGCACCCACAGTGACTCTGTCCCTTTACTCTAGTGCACCCACAGTGACTCCGCCCCTTTACTCTGGTGCACCCACAGTGACTCTGTCCCTTTACTCTAGTGCACCCACAGTGACTCCGCCCCTTTACTCTGGTGCACCCACAGTGACTCCGTCCCTTTACTCTGGTGCACCCACAGTGACTCCGTCCCTTTACTCTGGTGCACCACAGTGACTCTGTCCCTTTACTCTGGTGCACCCACAGTGACTCTGTCCCTTTACTCTGGTGCACCCACAGTGACTCTGTCCCTTTACTCTGGTGCACCCACAGTGACTCTGTCCCTTTACTCTGGTGCACCCACAGTGACTCTGTCCCTTTACTCTGGTGCACCCACAGTGACTCTGTCCCTTTACTCTGGTGCACCCACAGTGACTCTGTCCCTTTACTCTGGTGCACCCACAGTGACTCTGTCCCTTTACTCTGGTGCACCCACAGTGACTCTGTCCCTTTACTCTGGTGCACCCACAGTGACTCTGTCCCTTTACTCTGGTGCACCCACAGTGACTCCGTCCCTTTACTCTGGTGCACCCACAGTGACTCTGTCCCTTTACTCTGGTGCACCCACAGTGACTCTGTCCCTTTACTCTAGTGCACCCACAGTGACTCCGCCCCTTTACTCTGGTGCACCCACAGTGACTCTGTCCCTTTACTCTAGTGCACCCACAGTGACTCCGCCCCTTTACTCTGGTGCACCCACAGTGACTCCGTCCCTTTACTCTGGTGCACCCACAGTGACTCCGTCCCTTTACTCTGGTGCACCACAGTGACTCCGTCCCTTTACTCTGGTGCACCCACAGTGACTCTGTCCCTTTACTCTGGTGCACCCACAGTGACTCTGTCCCTTTACTCTGGTGCACCCACAGTGACTCTGTCCCTTTACTCTGGTGCACCCACAGTGACTCTGTCCCTTTACTCTGGTGCACCCACAGTGACTCTGTCCCTTTACTCTGGTGCACCCACAGTGACTCTGTCCCTTTACTCTGGTGCACCCACAGTGACTCTGTCCCTTTACTCTGGTGCACCCACAGTGACTCCGCCCCTTTAATCACACACTTGGTCACACACCTGGTCACACACTTGGTCACACACCTGGTCACACACTTGGTCACACACCTGGTCACACACCTGATCACATATGTTTTATTATTATATAATAAAACATATGTGGGAGAGAGAGGGAGAACATTTGGAACCCGTAAAAAAGAACACCAGACTGAATATGAAAAGGAAACCTGACACAGACTAACGAGCACATCAGGAACTCCTTAAATCAGCTGTTTTAGAAGCAGTGGACTGAAGAAAGGCAGGAACATTTGAAACATATCAGTTTTTTGTTTGTTTTTATTAGACAGCTGAACACATGAAGAGATATGACACAGAGATGATAAAAGGTGCACATCTGTAAATAAATACTTGAACTAACATTCAAGGGTTTTTCTTTTTGGGACATTTGACCTCTTGTCTTGTTGATAACTATTAGAACATTCTCATCTAAAATGAAGTGAATTTGTTGAAATGATACTGATGCATGATGGGAACTTTAAAGACCTCTGACTTTTTCTCTCTTTCCTGAAACCAAATGAAACATTTTTTGATTGAAAACAAGAAGATTCCAGTTGTCTTGTTAACGTCCTCCTACTCAGTCTTAATATATGTCGTGTTTAGGTTTTCCCTTCAGCTGAGCACTGACCTTTTGTCAAACACATTCTTCCTTCAGTTGGATGTTGATTATAAATCATTAGCACAAAGACATAACATCTCTTTTTACATTTTCTCATCTATGGCACACTTTGTTTTTCCAGAAGTATTACCGTCTGCATACTTTTACAGATGACTAATTGATGCAACTTTAAAGGACTCATTCTATGCTTATTTATTAATATTAACTTTATTAAAGGACTCATTCTATGCTTATTTATTAATATTAACTTTATTAAAGGACTCATTCTATGCTTATTTATTAATATTAACTTTATTAAAGGACTCATTCTATGCTTATTTATTAATATTGTTGTTCTTCATTGTTATTGAATTCATTGTGTGTTGGTTCTATTTATAAAAACGTTCAGATTGTTTTGTTTCCAGTTGTTTTTTCACGGTAGAAAAATGACTGGAGGTGGAACAACACAGTTTACTTCTACTTCCTCATACATGTCCATGACGCGCTGATGAGGCGTCTGTGATTGGCTCAGAATGTGTGAAGGAACACTCTCCCCTCCCCTCTGGCTCTGTGTGTGTTTACCATCCCAGAGTAACATCCAGCTAGGTTTGGTGACGTCACGGCAGTAAAAAAACAGTCTTTATTTCCACAGAGACACATGAACCAGTTTGATCCAACAGTTTTTTACAGTTTGTGCAGCAGCTACTGTGGCGCCGTCTGCTCTAGTACATGCTAATGCTACTTCAGATTGGCTGCAATGGGGGAGGGGCTTAACCCCAGGTGGGTGGGGCTAAAGTCCTGGTGGACATACTTTTTCTGAGTGTCTGGTTTCTATGAATGATGGTAAATCCATCCAGTGGAGGGGACACACCACACAGACAGTAAAGGAGACACAGACAGTAGAGGGGACACAGACAGCAGAGGGGACAAACCACACAGACAGTAGAGGGGACACACCACACAGACAGTAGAGGGGACACGGACAGTAGAGGGGACAAACCACACAGACAGTAGAGGGGACACGGACAGTAGAAGGGACACACCACACAGACAGTAGAGGGGACACAGACAGTAGAGGGGACACAGACAGTAGACGGGACACACCACACAGACAGTAGAGGGGACACAGACAGTAGAGGGGACACACCACACAGACCGTAGAGGGGACACACCTCACAGACAGTAGAGGGGACACACCACACAGCAAACGCAGCATGTGTTGGTAACTGTGGGTGACCCATCAGATTCCAAAGGTGTAAAAATGGTTTTCAGTGGACTTACAGCTTTAAGGTGATCCATTATATTCACAACAATACAATCATGTGCTAAACACATTTAACAGATGAATTTTAAGATTTCCAGTTTCTAGACAAAATGTCCAAGTTTACAGAAGATACATCCTGCATATCAAAAGTTGATCTTATTTTGAAGTATTTTTTAATGAAGTTTGTTGAAACCATTCTTCTATACTTAGTCATGGTTTCGTTCAAACGTTCCACAAACTTTGATTATGTGGTTTGCATTTTGTGGTTAATATCTAAATGCTTAGATGCGTCAAAAAGCCTCTGTATTGAAGTCCCTCTGAATAGTGGTTTAATCAGTGGCGTCCGCTGAACTTGTATCTTGGGTGGTCTCAGTGTAATTATCAATAATTAATCAAATGTATCTTATTAAGGCGTGGTTATGAGGCTGTGACAAATGTTAGTTAAAAACAGATCCAGATAGATGTTGTTTACGCAGCTCCTCTCCACATGTCTGTGACGTTAACACTTCATTCACTATCAAAGCACATGCACCAAAGTCCAAACAACAATAATAGTAAAGTGTGCAGCGTTACTGTGTTTCCTATCACTATTGGACCAGAATATGGTTGGTATTTATTAATACTAAATAAAACACACACTTGTACACATCACTATTTATTTATTTATTTTGGATTTAACCCCAAACACAACAACATCTGTTCAACTATGAGGCTGGAGTTGGACTTATTATCCCCCACCTGAATGTGGTTCAGACCTGGACCATAATATGACCATGTGACCCAACGGAACCAACCACAAGATTTGTGCGAATTTCATGGATTCTATTGAAATAAACAGAAAAGATATGAACAATCTGACAACATCTGAGGATCAATATCTGTAAATAAAGAACTAATATAGAAGAATAAAGTGGACTGACACACACACACACACACACACACACACATACACACATACACAGATACACATACACACATACACACACACACACACATACACAGATACACACACACACACACACACAGATACACACACACAGATACACACACACATACACAGATACACACACACACACACACACACGCATACACACACACACACACACACACACACACACACACATACACAGATACACACACACACAGATACACACACACACACACACACACAAGATAGGGCTGCCAACTCCGTGACGGGAAAATACGCTATGGTAAATCTCAATGGCACCCACAGTGACTCCGCCCCTTTAATTTGGTGCACCCACAGTGACATCAATGGTAAAATAATAATGTCGTCTCGTTTAAAGTTCAGGTCAATACCGGACGTAAGTTTGTTTTTAATTTGGGACGATTCTGTACTTAAGGGTCGTTTGACAACCTTACACACACACACTGTAGGCGACCTGTCAATCAAACGAACACATACAGCTCTACTGTCTATGAAAATTAGCTTATATGCTAATCAGCTGTTTTAGCAAAACAGCGGTGACAACGTTAGTGTATGACAACTTTACAATTAACAGTATTAACAGTTTCATAGCTAAAGCCCCTGTGCCCAAGCGGACCGGCCGCCACTGGGTTTAAAGAACAAGTGCCCAGGCCCATGTGAATCACTCATCCAGATAAAGAACAGAGTTTTGATGAAGCTTTCTGCTACATTTAAATTCATCGGTCATTTCTTTATTTTTTCTTTCACTGCAACTGAAATCCACTTAATCACAGTCGGTATGAAACGAAATTTCCTGTTTGTGTCACCAAAATGAAAACACTTTCTGTTTGCCTCCTCTCCTCCCTTGTTGTCACGTACAAAACAGTGTGAGCAGAAAAAAGTGTTTTCTCTGGTACTCCGGTTGTGTGGATATGAGCGTATGGCTCAGGGGTAAATGAAACACTCATCACTCTAGATTTATGGACCAGAGATGACACATCAACGGCTCACTGCGGATGTGGCGTGTGAGAAGACAGGAGGGGAGAATGCAGGGAAGTGAAATGTACTTTGAGTTAATGGGGTACGTACTGCTCACACAGCAGCAGAACTTTCTATCGCAAACAAGAAGGACACTCTATTTTGGCTGGAAGGCTAGCTTTTGATGATGTTGAAAGATTGTTTGGGCTCCCAAGTTGGCAATTGGATGAAAACATGCTGATGAGAGAGTGTAGGCTGTTTAATGTGTGTGCTATAACCATTACCTGAAACGGCCGGTTATAAATCAACATTTAGGCTGTTTGGGGACGACAGTTAGCCCCCTGACAGCAAAGGAAAACAGGACATTACAGTAATGATGAATGTGCAGCATGATCTTTGACAGATATTCTAACATGGTTGTCTTGTCCAAACTTTTATTGAAATGTAGACTAAAATTTGCAGCAAGCAAAGGAAATAACCCACCAAACATCCCTATTTTAAACAAATGTACACTTTGTGCTTGAGTTTTGTTTTAAATTTTCACTGAGCTTGTAGATTATCTGTCTGCAGAACCTGTTCCTACCCACTTAAGATTCAATGAGAACTTGTACTTTTCACCAGGGAAAATGTCAAATATCCGCGCAGTGAGGAAGAGGCAACAGCTGAATAACTTGGTTGCCATGGTTACAGAGTTAGCCAGGCCAGGAAACACCGTTGTGGATTTCTGCAGTGGAACGGTACGTGTATTCTTCTGTCAGTCCAAATATGCATCTGTATTTTACACTCAACCTCTAAGCAGCTATTTCATATTTTTTCACTCTTTTCCATCTTTGAAGGTCTTTTATTATCGACCACATGCACAGATAGACTGTTCCAGTACACTCATGAAAATGTATGCTCAGGGCTGCACCTGCTTGACTAAAGGGTCAATAAATGGCACAAAAGGGCAGCACTAATCACACCTCATATTCATGAGCTTTGTCTGTGTTGTACATTCCTGTTGTGCATTTTTATTTAGTTTTGTTTTTCTTTTTGTTTCAGGGCCATGTAGGAATTGTTCTGGCTCATGCTCTTCCTGATTGCCAGGTAATGTGTGTTCATTTGTTGAAATGTTTGACCATATATATATATATATATATATATATATATATATATATATATATATATATATATATATCCTATCGCCTCACCTGGGCGGTGTCTCCTTCAGACTCGGGTCCTCTACCAGAGGTCTGGGAGCCTGAGGGTTCTGTGCAGGATCTTAGCTGTTCCTAACAATGTTCTCTTTTGGACACAGATCTCTGATGTTGTTCCTGGTATCTGCTGGAGCCTTTGTCCCAGCTTGGGGGTCACTGCCCCTAGTGCCCCCATCACTACTGGTACCACTGTTGCCTTCACACTCCACATTTTCTCTAACTCCTCTTTCAGTCCTTGGTATTTCTCTTCTCTTCTCATGTTCTTTCTTTCTCATGTTGCTATCACTGGGGACTGCTACATCTATCACCACCACTGTCTTCTCATGTTTATCCACCACCACTATATCAGGCTGATTGGCCATCACCATCTTGTCAGTCTGGATCTGGAAGTCCCACAGGATCTTGGCCTGTTTGTTCTCTGTCACCTTTGGGGGGTTCTCCCATCTTGACCCTTGACCTCCAGTCCATACTCTTTACAGATGTTCCTGTACAGTATGTCCTCTACCTGGTTATGTCTCTCCATGTATGCCTTACCTGCCACCATCTTACACCTGCTGTGATGTGCTGGACTGTTTCAGGGGCTTCTCTACACAGCCTACACCTGGGGTCCTGTCTGATGTGGTAGACCCTGGCCTGTATTGCTCTGGTGTTCAGGGCTTGTTCTTGTGCAGCCATGAGTAGTGCCTCTGTGCTGTCCTTTAGTCCAGCCTTTTCCAGACACTGGTATGTCTTTTCCATATCAGCCACTTCCTCAATTTGTCGATGGTACACGCCATGCAAGGGTTTGTCCTTCCATGATAGCCCCTCTGGTTCCTTGACCTTACTGGGCTTTTGTTGCCTGAGGCATTCACTTAGCAGTTGGTCATTGGGGGACATTTTCTTGATGTATTCCTGGAGGTTCGCCGTTTCCTCCTGGACAGTAGTTCTGACACTTACTAGTCCTCGGCCCCCTTCCTTTAGCTTTGTGTACAGCCTCAGGACACTGGACTTGGGGTGGAACCCTCCATGCATGGTAAGGAGTTTCCTTGTCTTGATATCAGTGGCTTGTATCTCTTCCAGTGGCCAGGATATTATCCCAGCTGGGTATCTGATTACTGGCAGGGCATAGGTGTTAATGGCCTGGATCTTATTTTTGCCGTTCAGCTGACTTTTCAGGACCTGTCTTACCCTCTGTAGGTATTTGGCTGTGGCTGACTTCCGAGCTGCCTCCTCATGATTACCATTTGTCTGTGGGATCCCTAGGTATTTGTAACTTTCCTGCACATCTGTGATATTCCCTTCAGGTAGGTCAACCCCTTCAGTTGTGATCACCTTTCCTCTTCTAGATATCATCCGCCCACATTTATCTAGTCCGAATGACATCCCAATGTCTTTGCTGTAGATCCGGGTGAGGTGAATTAGGGAATCAATGTCACGCTCATTCTTGGCATACAGCTTGATGTCATCCATGTAGAGGAGGTGGTTGATGGATGTTCCACTTCGGAACTGGTATCCGAAGCCACTCTTTGAGATGATCTGGCTGAGGGGGTTTAGGCCTATGCAGAACAGCAGGGGGGACAGAGCATCTCCTTGGTAAATGCCGCATCTGATGCTCACTTGTGCAATTGGCTTTGAGTTGGCCTCCAGAGTTGTCTTCCACAGCCTCATTGAGTTCTGGATGAACTCTCTTAGTGTCCTGTTGATGTTATACAGTTTTAAACATTCCAGTATCCATGTATGTGGCATTGAGTCATAGGCTTTCTTGTAGTCCTCTACCAGAGGCGTTCTCTCCTTCAGACTCGGGTCCTCTACCAGAGGCCTGGGAGCCTGAGGGTTCTGCGCTCCTTTGGACATAGATCTCTGATGTTGTTCCTGGTATCTGCTGGAGACATTGTCCCAGCTTGGGGGTCACTGCCCCTTGTGCTCCGATCACTACTGGTACCACTGTTGCCTTCACACTCCACATTTTCTCTAACTCCTCTTTCAGCACTGGACTATAAGGCACATTAAGCAAAACAAAACAGTCAGATAAGCTAGTCAGTCAAACTTTATTAAACACAGTCACAATAACTATCAACCGTGTTGTTATAACACGTGACAAAAACACTCTTCTGACTAAATCAAATGTTGGCGTATTCATGATAATTGTCAAAATTGTTCAGTTATAACACGTAAAATACAACACGATACACTGACTTTTTCAGTTCAGTCTTTATACAAACTGTAATCTCATAGTGAAGTACAGTATGTTTTATGCCACACTAAAGACAGAATGAATCCAGATATAAATCAATCTGGATCATAAAGCACACTTTATTAAGTCATTTTTTTTTTTTTTTTTTTTTTTTAGAAAATTGAAGTCTTTTAAGTGTGTCTTATATTTCAGAAACGTTGTCAAGGTTCACTTCTGTTAAATAACAGATTCCATTTGTTTAACCCTTGAGATGAGACTGAAATCATTTTAGGACCTTGTGAGGACTAGATGATTTTCAAAATTGGCGGTTATATCTTGATATGTTCATAAGTTTGAGGAGGGTGTGAATTCTTTTCGTCGTGACTGCACGTGCCGTCATTTCGATTTAGGAGTTCCTAAATTGTAAGAGCACATTTAAATAGATCAACACTTGATGGTAGATGACTAAACAACCTCAACTAACAAATGCAGCACAGAAATGTGTTTTCATATGTTGATGTCGCTTCTTCTCGAAGGTTTTCCGTCTTCAAAAGCCTGTGTGTGGTCGTTTTGACTGTTTTCTTCGTAGATGCTGTGGATTGTTTACTACTGTTCACATATTGTTCCTTGCTCCAGTTCATCTTCAAATGAAATCATTTGCAGTTTGGGCTTTTTCCTCCTCCTTTATTGCAGGTCATCCTCATAGAAAACAAAGAGGAGTCCTTGGTAAGGGCCCAAAGTCGCAGTGTTGAACTCGGTCTGAAGAACATTGGTTTCATTCAAGCTAATCTGGACTACTTCACTGGACAGTTTCACATTGGGGTGAGTAACTAACACTAAAGCATACACATAAAAATACAGTTTAATCATCCTGTACTGTGTACACATTACATTATGTCACATCTATTTAGATAATATTATATCTATTATAGCGTATCACCAAATGATCAACACTGGCCAATATATAACGTTTTTTGCTGTGCGGTCATTCTGTCACTCATTAACCCTGTGTTTCCTGGACAATTAGAAGAGTACTAAAGCATGTCACTTTCACTTATGCTTCAACAATCATACGACCACCCCCCATCCACCAATCATGAACACCCCATGCTCTGAAAATTACAGTTCACCCCCCCACCCGCTCTATCCAACCCTACCCACACCCCCATTTTACAACCTCCTCAACTCCCTGTCATTGTGCTTCCTGTGGACCTCACAATTTCAGTCTGCAGGCTGAGCAATTGTTGCTTGCATTTTAATCTTTTACCAGCCTTATGTCCCAGTAGATGACATGATTTTAATAATATATATGTTTATTTTAATATACAGTTTCCACATGAATGCACCTCCACTTATCACACATCAAATAAAACTGAACAAACTCATCTTTCTGAATATAAACCATTCTGTAGTGCAACAGCAACACCACATACACAAAAGACAAATAGGTTTTTTTATTGTTTTTTATTTGGCTTTTGAAGGCTGTCATCTGATCAATCATCTATCAACAAATTACATGTCACTTATGATCGGTGTTGACAGACAGACAGACAATGAGCTGTTGAATATCAGGACATATGACAATAGGATTTTTGGACCAGAATGGTAGTTTGGTAGTTTCATATAAAATAATGTTGTTAACACCTGCAGATGAACTTAAACAGGAACATGTGAACAGTCTTAAATAAACCATCTAGTCTATAAAGAAAAGAACACAGAGATGAACAACACACACATCCTCTCATTAAAAATCACTTTTTGAAGGCTGATAATATAATAGAAATAATAATAATAATAATAATAATAATAATAATAATAATAATAATAATAATAATAATAATAATAATAATAATAATAATAATAATAATAATATGTAGCTGTGGATTAAACAGAAAAATAATGAAAACCTAATTAGAAGTTGTTGAGTGAATTCAGAAGTTTGTATATTATTATGTTTTTTTGTCAGTATTGTGTGTGTATTATTCAAAAGACAAGTCCAATCATAAAAGTCTGACGACAGCGAATCAGTGGAGGATAAACTCTGGAGAAAAAAAATGTGACATGCTCGGGGAAAAAAATGAGTGCAATTTTAGAATAAGCATAAAAACTGTGGTTTTAATCAGCATAAAAATCTAACTCAACAGAAACGTGTTTTCAAATTGTTCCCTGGTGTCATCCAAAAACATCCTGTTGTCACTATGCAGCTCTTATGTGACGTTTCTGCTCCTAAAGATATTTCCTACTGTCATCATTGTCATTATTTGTGCATTTCTTCAGTCATTGTTTTCTCCCACATTTTTTATTCTCTATCACAGCTCGCTTTCAGGGACCAAAAGCAAAGTAAAACTCTGCTGCTCTACTAGCCTTCCCTTAACTCTCTCTGGGACAAATAGGAATATATATGTACCTGCTGTAATTACAACTTGCTGTTATTCCAGCCTCGTCACTCCACTGAGACCCGTTCCACTTGGCAACAAACAAACAGCACAGATGATTCTTCTCCATAGTTTGTGTTTTGGAACCAAAGCAGGAAGTGTTTGCACACATGGATGTTACTTATCAAACAGGTGCTTACATTTGTCCTTTTCGTTTTAGTATTTACTCTACCTCAGCTACTTCTGTGGTAAAGCAGTGAGCCATCACGCTGGCTTTAACTGTCTAATGTATTATACATGGCACCATTTTTAGTCAAGTTAATTTAATCAGCCTAATTAAGTCGACTATTCTTACTCAGTATCGTTCCGTCACAGTCGCATTGGCTTAGGTGGAATCAGAACGAGCTTCTACCAAGGTATAATCATTAATGAAAAATGACCTAATGACAAAAACTAGAATTGAAAATAAATAAAATGAAAAATTAAGATAAAATTGACATACATAAAAACAATAAAATAAAAAACAACTCAACTACAAGACACAGAATGTTTAACCCCACCCCTATTTTGTTCCAATCTCCAGTTTCTATGACAACATGTTGTTGAATTAGAGCCAATGATGTGATTTTAACCTTTCTGTTAAATTTGACCTTGACCTTTGACCTTTTGCAATATTGATCATTTGAAAGCTTAGACCCCCAGGGATCGATTTATACCAAACAATAGTCAGAATATTATTATTGACTTGTTTTTGAAAATCCTAATTAACATTAATATGACCTTCTGTTGTGTATTTTGTTGGAGCGCACTAGCTAAGTCCTTCTATAGAAGACAGTGTGTGGCGCCACCTTCAGGCAGGGAACATGATACTGAAACCATCATTCAACTTTCAAAAACTGATTATCTATGATTAACTGATGACATCATTATATAAAAATAACAAAAAGACAATTCATTTATTTCCTATCATTAATTTTATATTATTAATTTTTAATCAAAAGGCTGTTGGTCAACAAACATAGTGTTTGTATGAAGGACAATATTATTAACTTTATCATCCACGTTAACAGTATTGGAAAAAAAATTAAGTAAATTAATTCAAATGTTTATGTTTCCAGAATGCATCAAAGTAAAGAAGATTAATTTATTTGTTATTTTCCTCAGTTAGCCATTTTCATTTCTCATTTTCCTCAATTTTCTATTTTCTGGGAAAGGACCAGAACACAAACACAAATATGTTTGTATATTTATCCAGTGATATTAACTTCAAAATACATTAATCAACTGTAAACAAAGCTTTTGGGATGTTTCTGAACATTAGACAATATATTGATCTGATCAATGTTGATGGTGGACCACATGCTTTAACACACGTAATTATTACATACTTAATTACTACATATTTAATGACTACATACTTAATGACTACATACTTAATGACTACGTACTTAATTACTACATATTTAATGACTGCATACTTAATGACTACATACTTAATGACCACATACTTAATGACTACGTACTTAATTACTACATATTTAATGACTGCATACTTAATGACTACATACTTAATGACCACATACTTAATGACTACGTACTTAATTACTACATATTTAATGACTACATACTTAATGACTACATACTTAATGACTACGTACTTAATGACCACATACTTAATGACTACGTACTTAATTACTACATATTTAATGACTACATACTTAATGACTACGTACTTAATTACTACATATTTAATGACTACATACTTAATTACTACATATTTAATTACTACATACTTAATGACTACATACTTAATGACTACGTACTTAATTACTACATATTTAATGACTACGTACTTAATGACCACATACTTAATGACTACGTACTTAATTACTACATATTTAATGACTACGTACTTAATGACCACATACTTAATGACTACGTACTTAATTACTACATATTTAATGACTGCATACTTAATGACTACGTACTTAATTACTACATATTTAATGACTACGTACTTAATGACCACATACTTAATGACTACGTACTTAATTACTACATATTTAATGACTACATACTTAATGACTACGTACTTAATTACTACATATTTAATGACTACATACTTAATGACTACGTACTTAATTACTACATATTTAATGACTACGTACTTAATTACTACATATTTAATGACTACGTACTTAATTACTACATATTTAATGACTACGTACTTAATTACTACATACCTAATTACTACGTAGTTAATGACTACATACGTTAGGAGTAAGTACTTAATGACTGCATATATATATATATATATATATGTATGTGTGTAAATATATATTTCTACATGTGTATAATAAAGTGTTACACTTGTTGGAGATGGTTTTACGTCAGCTTTTCATCCACTTGCACATTGTCAAACATTTTAATTAGCATCCCATAGAAAATACTGTAAACTTAAATGTACTTGTTTAAGAGAAACACAGTCTGTAAAACATATTCATTACCACCAAAAAACATTATCAGTAATGCATTTTATTGTTCATATGTGCACTTGGTCATGTTAAATTCAGGATGAGTTTTAATAAGGATTTACCAAAGCACTAATGTACAATATTAAACCCCTGGCGTTACTTTGGTGATTATTTTTGCCTACAGATGTGGGGCGTGAATTATCATCCCATCTGTAATAGACTCCTCAACATCAGCAGTCAGAAACAATCTATTAAAGGAATATCAATTATTCTGTTAATGCTTTGAACACCCATGTTGGTAAAAGGTTCAGATCATTCTTTCATGTGCACTTCACCTCTTACCAGCCTTCCATCCCAGTCCTTAGACATACATGATATTATTTGAATTCAACTTCCACATTAATGCACTTCCACTTGTCAAACATCAAATCAAAGGAAACAAACTCATCTTTCTGCAAATATAAACCGGTGCAACAACACACTCAAGACTTACTTTTAAAAGGCCGTCATCTGATCAATCATCTATGGATGTGGACAAATGTGGTGTGGTTTTCTTCATAACACTCCATCGAACATAATCCAGTAAAGTGTTGATGCCAAAACACACAAACGTACAGAAACTGAAGGAAGATTTGTCTAAAGTCACATCTGTGTTGGGGATTTTTTTTCCCCATTTTCTACAAAATATTTATTTTCATATATTTTTGCTCAAATATGTGTATTTATGTTATTCTGTTTCTCCCAAAAAAAGGAAAAAGTCCAAATGTAGCAAAAATGGATAATTCCCATTAAAATGCTTTAAAACTGACCTTTTTACAAAGAATGTGCTGAACTTAAAGTGTAAAGTTATGTTTGTGAACGGTGTATTTCACTCTAGATCTACCAAATACAGCTGCATACACCCTGGTTTTCACCCAAAAATGAAGGAGAGTACCCTGCCGCTGTTTCTAAGTCGACAGCTGTTAAATAAAGAGTATAGAGTGTTACATTTACAAAGAGTGCATTCTTTTATCTTTCCTCCAAACAGTTGAAGAACAGCTGTCATTTACCATTTTTCAGGCATTTGAAGCAGAGGGTAAAGGGTTAAATTGTGGTGCGTCTTTCCCTCTAATAATGAAGGATTCACTCTGTTACCATCACAAACATTGTAGTAAGTCGCTTCTATTCTAGTGGCCAGGCCATGGCCAGGTCTATTGAGTCTGCTGTGATGGCCAGCGACGATTCGCACCGCTCACACATTCACGGTAGCGAGCCGTGTCCGAGCATGTGCACGTCACACGCACACACCGCAGACATTTGGGTGACTTTTATGAGTAGTTTTGGACATTTTGAGAGTGGTTTTATGTTCCCAAGTCTTTTGAGCTGCAGCAAATCTTGGCTCAGTCCTGTTCTGATGGAGACTGAACCTCTGTTCTTTGGCAGTGTTGTCATGGAAACACAGATTCAGACACACAGGCGCCAGCGAGTGACAAGTTCTTGGAAAACCGGAGCAGAAGTCTGACAGAGTTCATGTTGGTGTTTCTGAGCAACTAGTGTCATACTGTGTTGAATGCTTTTTATTTGGGTTATTAACAGTTGTCAGAGGATGTTGGAGGAAATCATCCATTTGACTTTTGTTCTGTAGATATTATCAAGTCACAGCTGAAAAATCTCTCTGCAAATTAAAATGACCAACCAGTAGGGGTACAGATAAAAAATGGACTCTTTGTAAAGGTAACACTGTACTGTTTGGGTCGGGTCGGAACACACCTGTTTGGGTCGGTACACAGCTGTTTGGGTCGGGTCGGTACACACCTGTTTGGGTCAGTACACACCTGTTTGGGTCGGTACACAGCTGTTTGGGTCGGGTCGGTACACACCTGTTTGGGTCAGGTGGGTACACAGCTGTACCTGTTGTTGGGGTTTTACAAAAATAATTGAAACCAGTCAGTCAGAGTCAGCAGACCTCCCCCAAGGCTTGATATGGGTGTTGACCCATCTGATATCTGAAGGTTAGGGGTCAAAGGTCAGACCTCGTGAATGGATAAAACCCAGAGATATTACCACTGATGTGTTTTAGCTGATGACCTTTACTGTGACCTTGACCTTTGACCTTCATTGCTGAAAATCTCATGGGTTCTTCCTTCACGCATTATCTATCATTCCTGAAAGTTTCATCAAAATCCGTTCACAACTTTTTGCGTAATCCTGCTGACAGACAGACAGACGGATGGACAGACAGACTTGAATTTAATACCTTATTGGTGGAGATAAAAAAAAACCACTGCAAAAGTCACTTTTATCCTTTTCTCTTTCCTTCTCCTTCCGTTTTTTTTCTCTTCCTTTTGGTTGTTCTTTTCCTTCCTTTTTTCCTACTTCCTCTTTCCCTTCTCATTATTATTATTATTATTATTATTATTATTATTATTATTATTATTATTATTATTATTATTATTATTATTATTATTATTATTATTATTATATATTATTATTATTATTATTATTATTATTATTATTATTATTATTATTATTATTATTATTATATATTATTATTTCACACTGTGTGAAAATAAATACTTATGAGCCACTTTTGTTGTCGTCATTCAGTTTCTTCAAACAGATGAAGTTTTCGTTGTACCCAGTAATCGAGTTGTAAATAAAAATCAGGGGGATGCTCAATTTTTTTTCAAAAAGGTTAGTGGGTGCACAACGCTCTAATTCATGTAAATTCATTGTCAAAACAAAACACTGTAAATAAAACTTCAGAATCCTCTCAAATCAAGTCAAGCCAAGTTTATTTTAAGTGCAATCACTTTACAGTACAGAATCTACTTTTATCCCCTGGGGTGAACAGTTTTTGGTTTCACAGTTTCCAAAGAGTTTTTTAGGTTCTTGTAAAATAATCAAAGCTGTTCCTTCTCTTTTCTTGGTCCTCCTGCTCTCCTGTCCTGACCCACCTCTCTCTGTCTTTCCACTACAGAAACAACAAAAAACATAGATTAATTTGCCTTATTTCCACAGACATAATGAGCTATATATTAGTAGGCCTACATATGAAGTGGTAAAGAAAAATAAATGTGTAAACTAGAGGTTGAACTGAACGTTTTTTAATCAGTTTTGACACTCATAAAAATGTTGTTCTAATCAGTTTCTACATTAAAAATGACTTCATTACATTAAAAGATGACTGACAGCTGTCATATTTTTCAGTTATTGTGCAGAAAAACCTCTGTGAAGAAAACATGTGGTTTGATAGAATGAGCGACATGTCATGTTAATAATTTCACAAATGATTAAAAGCACATGAACTTACTCTTGGATAATAGACAGACTGCACAGTATGTATTAAAATCACATTTATCATATTCACTGTCTGTAATATTAAATTACAGACCACAGCAACAGGCCTCAGAAGGAGGAAAAGCTCACTCTTTAATGTCACCTGCCTTGAATGTCACCATTTTAGCTAACATGTCCACTTATTTTTGTTGCATGACGAGTCCTATTAGTGAAAAGAATATTTGATCATTAATACTGGTGAAATATTTGAGACAAACTCTCGTCTAATATTAACAGTAAATATATGTTCCAGGTTTAGCCATGTTCATAAAGCCAAAGCTAACGTCCTGTGTTTTAGCAGCTAGCTAACTACAGAGATGAACATTAACGTGAGCTAATCTCTGCTAGCTTGAAGGCTACACTGCAAACTTGGGAAACTATCTGTGTTATTGTGCATGTAACATGTGGTGAGTCTGCGACTTTTATATAGATGAATGAAAAGTAATGATTGAGACTCATGAGTGTTGATTCAGAACTCACCTGTAATGTTCATCCTTTTAAAATAGTCCTTGACATGTGCTTGTCCAGCTGCTGGTTTGGTCATGCTCCGTTGTTGACAGTGTTGTGTTCCTCCCTCTGGCATCACACATCAACCAATTGAAAAAAAACATCATGTTTATTGCATGTTTGCGCCCCTGTGCCTCCAGATTTTATTATTTATTTTACTCAATAAGTGTAATACTTTCTAATGATGAAATAATTATATATCATTCTAAGTTATATTTTATTTTATTTACTGTAAATAGTGAAGGGATTGAAAGGGGGGATGGCAGTTTTACAGGGGGGATGATTTTGATCTTTTTTATTTTAAGGGGGGGTGCCATCTGCCCCTCATACACCCTCAACTCGAGTACTGGTTGTACCAGGCATTAAAATGAACATGGAATTGAAGAAAACAGGGGGTGGTCTAACACATTTTTGGGGGCGGTCTAACACATTTTTTTGGGGGCGGTCTAACACATTTTTTTTGGGTAAATGATAAATGTTCTGCATTTATATAGTTCTTTTCCACCTTCATGGTGCTCAAAGCGCTTTACATTAGCTTGTCATTCACCCATTCACACACACTCATACACCAGTAGGTTTCTAAGGTCAAAGGTCAGTCCTACTGGGGGCCTAAGTCAGGGTTCAGTGTCTTGCCCAAGGACACTTCGACATGTGGACAGCCAGAGCTGGGACGCGAACCGCCAACCTCTCGGACATTGGGCAACCCACTCTACCAACTGAACCACAGCTTTAACCTTTGACCCTAACGACCCACTCTACCAACTGAGCCACAGCTGCCTTTTGGGGGGGTCTGACACATTTTTGGGGGTGGTCTGACACATTTCTAACCCATTTTTGTGGTCTACATAAAGTGGTCTCCATCCCAGGTCCTTGAGTCCATTCAGTCCATACAGTATATAAGTGTTCTATTACTAATACATAGCCAGGTGTTCATCACCGCGGACACTTGACTCACTCCATGGGGCTCGTCATACATTCGTGCCTCCACTGCTGAAGCACTAATAACATTTTGTTTGTTCCAACTCCAGTCTGAACCTTTGACAGAATAGATGTTTTCAATAGTTGTCATCATTATGACATAATGACACTGAGCTCAG